>CP126896.1:75405000-75935000 GCA_030440675.1 Furcifer pardalis | reverse complement strand
ATTTGTAAGTTGGGGTTTTACTGTACAGCATGTAGCTTTGGTCAAGAAAACATTGATTTAATACTTTCTATGCCTGTGTCAGAGTGGCTGGGTTCCATTTCTCTCTCCTTGTGGCTGTCTATTCTATTAGTGTTTAGTGACGGTAGGAAAGTGGAATTATAAAGACTCCCTCAACCCAATGCTTTAATGGACAGCCACCCTTTTGGGCATGAATTATATAATCTGTGTGCACTGTGTACACTGTTTTAACTTTTTATGATTTTTAAAGTTAAACATTAAGTTTTAAATACAAATAACATTAATATAGGCTTATCCTATGTTTTAACCATCATGTAAGCCGCTCAGAGTCGGGTTTACCCGATTGGGGCGGGATAGTAAGTGCAACTAATAAATAAATAAATAAATAAATAAATAAATAAATAGGCAGGCATCATCAGGTCATGAAGGAGTCCATGCTCTCTGGGATTTGCTTGAGCATACCGTATGCCTGTTCTCTTGTGTTGTTGCCAGGATCTTTGGAAACAAATGTTTTAAGACTGCTGTTCTTAAGATTGTCCTCTATTTGTTGAGCTACCTTAAATGCTTCCTGTAGAAAACAATTACAGTAATTGCGTTCCAGTAAACTGGGTATAATATACAGTAGAAACAGTTTTTGTTTACCGAAAGCACTGTATTTTAGTGAGCTGGTTATCTGGGAATGGTTAAAGCACACCTAGGAACATTATAATGAATTGTAACCTTGAATCTGTAAACAGTGCTTAATGAACCTGCCCTGCAGTTCAGTTCCCAATATTTTCCATTTCCCAGGTGATGTTTAAGAATAAGTATAATATTTATGATATGCAACTATTACTGTACAGGTATTTGCAATTCGAAGGCACTAAAATATGTTATTCTTTCATTTTCTTCTTTATTAATTTATACAGTGTGTTGACAACATAAGGTGCAATGGTTTAATGACCATTGTGTTTGAAGAAAACTCCAAAGTTACTGTGCCACATATGATCAAGTAAGTATCGCATGTTTGTAGATGCAAACAACTTCTTGTTTTATTCAGATTCAAAATTACGGTATAAAATGAAATCCTACAGTTTCATTTAATTGGATATTCTGTGTTTTATGGAGGGAATATTCTACTTGCTCTGAATTGGCATTTTGTCTATTCTCCCCCACAATTATTTTATCTTGGTGTGAATACTAGTTTTAGTTCCTGAACCCTTCATTGCAGTTTTTAGTTCATGAGTGTAGTGTCTGTTATGTGCTTCTTCTAAGATTTTCCTTAGGTAAAGGTTTCCCTTGCTTGTAAGCCAGTCGTATCCAACTCTAGGGTTCAGTGCTCATCTCTGTTTCAAAGACAAAGAGCCAGCGCTCTCTGCTTCTGCAGACGTTTCCTTGGTCATGTGGCAGGCATGACTAGACACCGGAGCACATGGAATGCTGTTTACCTTTCCACCGAAGTGGTCTCTATTTATCGATTTGCAATTTCTTGCTTTTGAACTGCTAGGTTGGCAAGAGCTGGGACAAGACAGGAGCTCATTCCGTCCTGCAGTACTCGGGAATCGACCTCTTGCCTTCCAGTCAGTGTCTTTGCCACTTGAGCCACTGCAGTCCTTAGGTTTTCCATAGGAGCTGCTGTAATTATGACACAGATTTCTAAACTTAGGAAGCATTTGCATTATTGTTTTGATGATAAATCCCTCAAACCCCCATCCCTCTGCATGCAGTATACCTGAATGGCATATACATGGCACCAGTGGAAAGAACCAAAAATTATGCTGATTACATTTTACAGTGATATCTAATTACAGAGACACTGATGTTTTGGGAACTGTTGGAGAAATGTTGCCTGCTATGTACAAATAATCCCATGAAACTCTGAGAAGGGTTGTTCTAATTTTCCTGTCCAACCTTCTGTTCACACAGTGGCAATGAAAGGGTCATACAGGGTATATATCCGTGATGGTGAACCTTGGCACTCCAGATGTTCTTGGACTTCAATTCCCAGAAGCCCAAGCCCCTGTGAATCCACACAAAAGGATTTACTGCGATTCATCTGGCCCGTGCCGCCCTCATCGCTCCTGGAAGCAGAAGTAAAACGCACCCGTATAGGCGTGTTTTACTTCCGCTTCCAGGAGCAATGATAGCGGCGCGGGCCAGATGAATCGCAGTAAACACATTCGTGTGGATTCATGGGAGCTTGGGCTTCTGGGAATTGAAGTCCAAGAACATCTGGAGTGCCAAGGTTCGCCATCATGGGTATATTTTTTTTTTGCAACACTGGTGTATGACTTGTAACAGTTGAATTCTAAAGTCATGTAATGTAACTATATTTTATTTACTTGTAAGAAATTAGTAAGTGAACAGTTGTTGTTTCTTAAAAGTGCAGCTAGAATGGTAGCAAACAAGCTATCTAAATTTTTGTGGGGACTTGAAACTTCAAGTATAATTAATTAATTAATTAAAAAAAATAACTTCCCAAACTTCATGTTTTATTTCCCTATAAGTATAGTTGAGATTGCTACTTAAAATAATATTTTAATTAATTAAAAGGCATAATCAGTTTTTAATGTTTAATAATGCTTTTAAAATACTATGTTATGTAGATCTGATGCTCGTCTTCACAAAGATGACAGTGACATCTGCTTCAGCAAAACATTAAATTCCTGCAAAGTGCCGCAGATTCGTTATGCAAGCGTAGAGCGCCTTTTGGAAAGATTAACAGACTTGAGATTTCTCAGTATTGATTTTCTTAATACTTTTCTACATACTTACCGCATATTCACTACTGCCACTGTTGTACTGGAGAAATTATCAGATATATACAAACGACCTTTCACCTCAATACCTGTTAGGTGAGCTCCTTTCTACTTTTGCTGTTCATTTACTTTCATAATAATCAATCTGGAAACTGCATTGAAAACAATTCAATCTATGTTTGTGTATTATGTTTTGATCTTCAATCCAGAGTGCAAAATTAACACCCAGGCAAATAGCCGTTCATTCAGACATACTAATTCTAAGCAATTTAGGGCATTAATATTTATTTATTTTACTTTTAACATCTATATACCGCCTGACTTAGTACAAACTCTACTCAGGGTGGTTTTCAATATAATAATAAACAACAGTGAACATCAATATAAAATTAATGATAACAAATGATAAATAACAAATACTGTATCAGATAAATCAACACCAACCCTTCAAATCAAGCCCAGAGACTAATTGATAACCAATGTGGTTTATACACCACTACAGCCCCAGCGAGCAGCTTCTGTGCTGTGTTTTTCACAAACTAGTGTTTCTGGATTGTCTTCAGTGGAAGAAGGAATGCTTTCAGGCAGTTAACAGTGTGTCTCTGTCAAAAAAAAAATCTCATACATTCTATAAATCGGTCACCAATCTCCTAAACCCATCTGGAAATCATTCTGATTTTTATACTTGAATGGACATATGATCCTAACTGCTCTGCTATGGCACAGAAGCTAGAGGTCATTTGTAGGTCTTCCCTTAAATAAATACACAATAACTATCTAAAGAATGCAAGTAGATCAATGTCATCTTGTTTGATGGAAAACATATGGAACTAAATATACATTTGTACAGATTCACAGCTACCATGGTGGCCATTAATATGTAAACCTTAATGTGAAAAATGAAGTCCCCAAATATTATAACCTTGAGGGTCCTCAGTAATATCCCCAAGACTACTTTTGCCAACTGAAGAAGAGTGTTTGGTAACAGGGTGTTTGGTACAACAATATACAGTAGCTCCTTTTCAGTTCCTTATATGCTTACAAGAGCTGTTTTGGACTAGGACCTGGCGAGGGAAAAATGATACATTGTGGACCTCAACTATAGAATTCTTTCAGTCAATTGACCCAATATTATTTCTGAATAGAAAATTTATCTGGTAGTAATTGGGTGAAAACATCTGGCCAGTTTCTGTAACGTACAGTACATAAGCAGTTTCATATCTAACAATGTTTGGAATGATAGATGTTGTGTTTTGGATCTTGCAATTATCATTTCCCAACACCTGCTTAGCTTAGGAGTTGAGCTAACCTCAGGTATTTTCCAGCTGTGGGCCGAACCACACCCCCACATACAGCTGAGTGGGCCGGACTGGTAGTTCCCCCTACTGTAAAATGTTTCTGTAAAACACATCCTTGACTGTAGTAAATGCATTTACGATGGCCGTAAATGAATCCACATCCAATTCTGGTGGTGTCAGCGTGGGCGGCTAGAAGATGGTGTCGTGGGCCATATCCAACCCATGGGCTGTAGGTTGAGAACCCTACAGTTGAATGGTAATTGTGTGCTGCCAAGTTGATTATGACTTTTTGATTATGTAGCAGGGAACCTTTGGCTCCAGATCCAGGTGCTCCAACTCAGTGAGTTAACCAGCCAACAATGTGCTAGTAGCTAAATGCTTTGAAATCTGTATTGTCTAATGTGTAGCTTTTACAGCTCTCTCTTACATGCAGTTATCAAAATGATGGCGGAAATTGTGTTTCTTTTCTAGGTCTTTGGAATTATTTTTTGCGACTAATCAAAATAACAGAGGAGAACATCTGTCCGATGCAAAATCACCACATCTCTGCCGCAAATTCTCTTCTCCTCCACCTCTTTCACTCTCTAGAACTTCTTCACCTGTCAGAACCAGAAAACTATCATTAAGCTCTCCACTAAATTCAAGATTAGGAGCTTTAGATCTATCTACTTCTTCTCTTGCTAGCAGTCCTACCTCAACATACAGCCCTGCTACATCACCTCCACCTATGTCTAAAGTACCACTGGACCTTAGCAAAGGCCCCTCCTCTCCAGAACAGAATCCTGGCTTTTTAGAAGAAAACTCCGAGAATCCACGCATTGAACTTTGCAACAAACTAAGAAGAAGCATCAGAAGAGGTATTTTATATATACATTTCTTGTGCTTTGTAATATATTAGAATTAGGGACTGCAGTGGTTCAAATGGTTAAAACACTGAACTTGAAGACTGGAAGGTTGGAGTTGAATACCTGAGTACTGGAGTAGCCTAGAGTTGGATACGTCTGGCTTTCAAACAAGGGTGACCTAGTGGTTTCATTAGAAGAAAAGACTGAGCTGACTTGTTTTATATGAGCAGCAACCATTGAATCAATGTGTGATCTTTATGGGCATAAAGAAGAAAGGAATGGTATATTATGTTATTATTTCCTTCTCTCAGTCTAGACCAGGGGTTCCCAACCTACAGCCTGTGGGCTGGCCCCAGCCCACAGCACCATTTCATGTGGCCCACAGCCGCCCTCACCACACCCAGAAGTAGAAGTGGATACATTATGTGTAAATGTGCCCATGCTTGTCATATACAAAAGTGGGTGCATTTACAGCTATCATAAATGCGCTCACTTCTACTTCCAGGGGGCGTGGTCAGACCCACTGAGCTACCTTGCAGGTATGGTCAGATCCAACATGTAAAAAGGTTGGGAATCCCTGGTCTAGATGTTGGAAATATGTGAAGTTTAATGGAAATGGCTTTGAAAGAGATCTTGCTATGTTTATATGTTCCTTTGTGCTGAATGATTCTGGATGAAGAATGGCCAGATTGTCTGGCAAATTTTCCTATAATCTGATATGCCCTTTTTCTAATCATAAATACCAGTCGGCAAAATGCTACTGACAGAGGCCATGTCGTCTCTTGATCCCTTCATTACTGCCCATTTATGGTAGTTTCACTGGAGCTGAAACAAACTAAATTAATCACACTTCAAGGGGCTATGCAAAGCTTCAAATTATATCCAGGTCAGAATTCTTTATATATATATATTTATAAAGTATTTCTTGCTCTAGCAGAATATGAGATTATAGCCAGGTAGAGAGCAGGTATTTTAACCATTCGTAAGGGCTTGGCTAATTATTCCCTGGGAGTCTATGAAAAGCCATAATCTCTTGTATTTTGGTTACTAATAGGACAAAGGTTTTCTCTGATTGCAGTAGGGGTTAGTGTAGGTTAGTGTACAGTATTTTTATTTTTTAATTAAAAAAATTATTTTCTATTTGTTATCAAAAAAACCTAACACAATAGATTTAGCCACAATAATGTAATTAAAAATAAACAAAACACTTAAAACAACAACGTCAAAAGTAACAAAACTAACATTGCATCAACAAATACATGCACCCACCACCAATGGGACATTATTAATCCCTTCCCCCCAATTATCTGGACATAACTTTCTCTTTAATATATTGATCTATTTCCGAAAAGTTACATATATTTCTCCTGGTTTTATACGTTTAGATTTAACTAATACATGATTAACAAACTCCCCAAATATCCTTCAAATCATTTTTTAATCAATCCCTTCTTTAATTTTAATTCACAAGACAATTTATCATTTATAGCTATATTCCATAATACTTTATACCAATCCTCCAATACAAATTCAGTACTATAAATTCCAATTTCTAGCCATTAACAACCTTGTAGCTTTTACCATTACAATAATCTCTTTCTTATTTCTGTAGGATAGTATTTATAGAGACTGCAGTTAGGAAGGTAAAGTCCAACTCCCACTTACTGTAGTCACATGAAAAAACAGAGGAAATGCACTTACTAATTAAGTAAACAGAAAAACTGAATATGTTTGATAGTGTTTCATTTTTGTGTCCCATGTAGGAAAACAATTGTTAACTGCTTTCTATAGTTTCCCTAAATTTAAGCCAAACTGTTTAGGGGCTTGGGAAGATTACTGAAATATTCACTTTGAACCAGTCCAGCATGACTGCATAGGTTTTTAGGGTCATAGTAGACATTTCAGAGTCTAGCCAGGTTATCCTGCTATGGTAATAGAGGAGATCGTACTGCCAGCGGCGGTTAACTAACCTGACAACCTTGAGGACTAATGGCCTTTGGTGCCACAGTCCACAGGGAAGGGTGATGGTCCCCAAATGGATTAAATCCCGCTTGAATCCATCTTGATGGAGGGCAGCAGCTTCATCAATACTGGCTGGGGGCTGAGGAGGGCTTTGGGTACCAAAAGGGCTCAGGACCAGAAAGTGACTCATGGGTGTCATGCTGGGATGTGGAAAGCAGATGAAAGGCTACTGCATTATATTCTCAGGACAGTCATCATGGCTGTTTGCCATGAGGATCACCAATATTCGGATTTGGATATGGCAGAAGAAGAAGAAGTAGAAATTTCCTTGATCCATACCATGAACCTATATTTCCTGTTAATTTTAACTTTAATAAATTAAATCTTTAGAGACAGAATTAGTCTTTACCAGCAATGCAATGCATGAGAAAACAGAAGATTTTATTTTCTTCCCTAGCACTAACAGGATACAGTACAGTAATACTGTACCTCATATAACATTAGTATCGAATAACACTAAAATCGCATAACATCAAGGAATCTGGGGGGAAGAATTGCATCAGATAACATTAAGATCCTATGGGATGCTTCAGATAACAACCGCGAAAGCCTGTGTGGTTACAATGTATCTCTATGGATCCCATAGAGGATCAGATAACACTAAAAATCATATAACACGAAGACTTGTGGAACCAGGTTTTAGTGTTATATGAGGTTTTACTGTACTTGCACTTTGCATATGGATAGAATGCTTAGATAATAATTTTTGATTGCCAGCAATAAAAACCTGTCTAAATGTTGCAGCTGCACATGCTTTGCACTGCGTAAATGTCTAGTTTGGTCTTACAGTATTATTGGACTGGCTACTGTGCAAATCTTTTATCTGAGGTATGATTACTGGACATCACTGCTAGACAATGTGCAGGGAAATTCTTTCAATTTCTGTTTCATTTCCTTAGCTCATGGATTCTCAACTGGTAGCCTGAGGGCCGGAGACGGCCCATGGCACCATTTCATGTGGCCCACCACCACCTCCGCCACACCAGGAAGTGCCATGTGGTGGAGGAAGGGCAAAATGGCCATCCAGCACCCAAATCTGTCTGAGGGAGCTTAAAAAGGTTGATAACTCCTGACTTAGGTGTTTGATAAAAGGTTCTTCTTAAATATGCAAATTTTCCCCAGGAAATTATGAAAATTGGTTTCAGATCAGTTTCATTTTCTATATTGCTTGTATTCTGAGGAAAAATATATATTTTTTTAATTTCTGAGGAAAGACCCAACAAAATCAATGAAAGAATTACAATTGTGATTGAAGAATAAAATACTATTCACTTAACAATATCATTTTTATCAGCTTACTGATGAGATAATATAATAGAAGCTTACTGAAGGATTTGTAGCTGTAGAAAGTAATGTATTGGTTTTTTTAAAAAGATCTTTTAAAATTGTCATAAGTGATAATGGGAGAGGCAATTAGCCAACCATTAATAAAACAGCAAGTTCAAGGGAAAGTCATTAAAAGTATTGCTAGAAGAACAAGCAAGGCTTTAATCTCTGTTGCAGGTAATACATGCAAAGTGTGTGAGAGATTGTTTTGAGAAAAATTAGCATATGTTTTAATGCATTGCATTTTGTTGTTCAGTCGCACAGTTGAGTTCAACCTTTTGTGACCCCATGGACCACTGCACACCAGACTTTTCTGTCATTCCTCTCAGACCACACAGATCTATACCCATTGTGTCAAATATGCCATCCAGTCACCTCATCCTCTAACGCTCCCTTCTCCTTTTGCCTTCACTCTTTCCCAGCATCAAGGCCTTCTCAAGTGAGCTCTTCTCATTTGGTGGCCATAGTATTTGAGCTTCAGCTTCAGTATTTGTCATTTCGAGGAGCAGTCAGGGTTGATTTCCTTCAGGATTGACTGAGTCTCCTCCAGCACCACAGTTCAAAGGAGTCTATTCTTCTGCGCTCAGCCTTCCTTATGGTCCAGCTCTCACAGCCATACATTACTACTGGAAATACCATTGCTTTGACTATGCAGACTTTTGTTGGCAGGGTGATATCTCTACTTTTTATTATGCTGCCTTGGTTTCTCATAGCTTGCCTCCAAGGAAGTAAACATTGTTTTATCTGATGTGATCTTGGATCCCAGGAAAGTAAAGCCTGCCACTGCTTCCATCTCTTCCCCTTCTATTTTCCAGGGAGTGATGGGTCTGGATGCCATGATATTGGGGGGTTTTTTATGTTGAGTTTCAGGGCAGCTTTTGCACTCTCCTCTCTCACCCTAATCAAAAAGCTCTTTAGGTCTTCTTCACTTTCTGCCATTAGAGTAGTATCATCTGCAGATCTCAGGTTGTTGATGTTTCTCCCAACAATCTTAATTCCAGTTTGTGTTTCATCCAGTACTGTGTTACACATGATGTACTCTGCATGTAAGTTAAATAAGCAAGGTGACAATATGCAGCTTTGTCATACTCCTTTTCCTATTCTAAACCAATCAATAGTTCTGTATCCTGTCCTAACTGTTGCTTCTTGGCTCACATACAGATTTCGGAGAAGATAGATGGGGTGGTCTGGTACTCCCATCTCTTTAAGTACTTGCCACAGTTTATTGTGGTCTACACAGTCAAAAGCTTTGGTGTACCAATGAAACAGTAGACTTTTTTTCAGGTACTCCCCTACTTTCTCCATGATCCAGCGAAAGTTTGCAATTTGGTCTCTAGTTCTCCTTTTTTTAAATTGGACTTATTTAAAAGAAAAAAAAACAAAAGAAATACATAAATTAAACAATAATACAAAGCAAACAATGTAACATACTAAAAAGAAAGAAAGTTCCAAACCTCATATCTATTAACCATTCTACCCATATGTAATTAAATTTCATGCTTTCATTTCTTTTCAATTTTTAAACTTAAAATATTCCCATTAATATGGTTTCTCAATTATTTCTTATAACATGTAACTTATCTTTATAACCTTTGTTCCACAGATAGCATTTGAAGCCAGATCAACTTTAGTTCTTTGTAAATCTTCATCCTAATTCTCTTGTCCTCACAAACCCTTAACCAACCCTTTAATAGGACTACAGTATATCATGTTTCTGCAATATACCTTTTAGCAGATCTGAATTTTTAATCAGAAATGTCTTGTATCTTGTAATTCTATAATTGGTGAGATTTTTGGTGCCAATCTATATTTCATTAATGTCCATACTCTCATCATTGCTTTTAACACATTGTTTTTTATTTTAAATTTAACTTTTCCTTTTCCAGTAAATCTCCAATTCCACACACATTGCTATCCTTCATGTCTATTTCTTTCCAAATAAGATAATTTATTGTCATTAATTTTACAATACATTTAAGCTGGAACACCCTATAATAAATTTTAATATTGGGTAACCCTAATTGGGTCTCTAGTTCAGCCTCTTAGAAACCCAGCCTGTACCTTTGGAAGTTCTCAATCTACATACTGCTGAAGCCTAACCTGTAAGATCTTGAGCATGATCTTGCTAGCATGTGAGATGAGCGCAATTGTACAATAATTTGAACATTCTTTGACAATGCCCTTCTTCGGAATTGTAACATAGACTGACCTTTTCCAATCCTGTAGCTACTGCTACGTTTTCCAAATATGCTGACATATTGAGTGCAACACTTTAATTGCATCTTCTTTAAGGACTTTGAATAGTTCAACTGGAATACCATCATCTCCACTAGCTTCGTTGTTATTAATACTTTCTAGGGCCATCTTGACTTCACAATCCAGAATGTCCGACTCAAGATCAGTGATCTCACCATTGTGGTTGTCAAGGATGTTAAGGTCCTTTTTATCGAGCTCTTCTGTGTATTCTTGCCATCTTTTCTTAATCTCTTCTGCCTCTGTTAGGTCCCTACCGTTTTTGTCCTTTATCATGGCAATCTTTGCTTGATACATTCCCTTAATTTCCCCAAAAATTTTTTGAAGAGATCTCTAGTCCTTCCCCTTCTGTTATTTTCCTCTATTACTTTGCACTGTTTATTTAAGAAGGCCTCCTTATCTCTCCTTGCTTTTCTTTGGAATTCTATATTCAGCTGAGTGAATATTTCTCTTTCACTTTTGCTTTTTGCTTTCCTTCTTTCTTCAGCTACTTGAAGAGCCTCATTAGACAACCACTTTGCTTTCTTACATTACTTTTTATTTGGGATGGTTTTAATTGCTGCCTTCTGTATGATGTTATGAACCTCAGTCCATAATTCTTCAGGCACTCTGTCTGTCAAGTCTAATCCCTTAAATCTATTCTTCAGTTTCACCATATATTCATGAGGGATGTTATCTAGGTCATACCTGTGTGGCCTAATTATTTCCCCTATTTTCTTCATTCTCAGCCTGAATTTGGCAATCAGTATCTCATGATCTGAACCACAGTCCACTCCAGGTCTCATCTTTGCTTACTGTATAGAGCTTCTCCATATAATCAATCTGATGTCCATGTGTAGAAATGCCTCTTAGTTCTTGGAAGAGGGTGTTTGCTATGACCAGTGCATTCTCTTGGCAGAATTCTATTAGCCTTTGCTCTGCTTCATTCTGTACTCCAAGGCCAAATTTGCCTGTTATCCCATTTGCCTTCTGACTTCCTACTTTGGCATTCCAATCTCCTATGATGATAAGGGCATCATTTTTTGTGTGTGTCAGTACGGGCACGTTTTACTTTCACTTCCAGGAGCGACGAGGGCTTTGCGGGCCGGATGAATTGGTGTCAGGGGCCACACCCAGTCCCCGGGCCTTAGTGACCAGCTCCCTGAACCACATGATCGGCTCATGGCCCAAAAAGTTTGGGCACCCCTGTTCTAGACCAAGCTTTCCTGCAGCATTATAGTTATTTCCTGGCACAGTAAGATCCAATTCTGTGTTAAGCTGGGAACAACTAAATCCATAACTAAGCTACTGTATCAAACTAATGGTATAGAAAGAAAGAAAAAAGACCACAGTTGCATTATCTAGGAATTGGTGTGGAATTGAGCTCCTGTCTCTGTCCCAGCTCCTGCCAACCTAGCAGTTTGAAAGCAAGAAATTGCAAGTAGATAAATAGGGACCACTTCGGTGGGAAGGTAACTGCGTTACATGTGCTCCGGTGTCTAATCATGCCTGCCACATGACCATGGAAACGTCTGCAGAAGCAGAGAGCGCTGGCTCTTTGGCTTAGAAACGGATGAGCACTGACCCCTAGAGTCAGATACGACTGGCTTTGAAGCAAGGGAAACCTTTACCTTTACCTTTAAGGACTTGCCAGATCTGCTGACATGTTATTTTGTTTACTCTCTGATATGCTTGAAACACAGACTAATACAGCTACCATTTTGAAAATTTCAACTATGAATTACATAGCTGTGTTCATCACTCATTGTCTCCCCTAATCAAATATATAGTTATATTTTTCTTTTCAAAAAGCATGCTGCAACCATTTAAAATGCATCCATTTTCTTCAGAATCTGCATGATAAAAAAAGAACCTTTCAAAGTCAGAGATTAGGGGTGTGTGTAAAATAATTTCTTAAAATATGTGAAGCACATTGCAGTTGAATTGAGTTGTGAATTATTATCACAGCTTTATATTAAAGTGCTTACTTTTTAAAGCAGTGGTTCTGGAATCTGTATCAGTGGACCGCAGTATTCCAGAAAGTGCCTCAACTGTGGATACTCCTGATCTCTCTCCATGTAGATCTCCTTCAACTCCCCGACATCTACGTTATCGACAAGCAGGGGGTAAGATGAAAAATGTTGGCTTATGCTATATACATTTACATGTATTTGTTTAACTTAGTTGGAATTGCAGCTTTTGTTTTCAGTAAGAAACCAAACAAAATTTTAAAGTTATTTTAATTATACTTAAGTTTGGAGTAATTTATATTTCTGTTTCATCTCACAGAGTATAGAAAAAAAAGAATATGATGAGAAATAACAGAATGAAGAGCATATTTGCATTAAGATATGATGAAATGCTCTGTAATCTTGAACAAGATGTACACTTTTGAGAGAAATATTGACTTAGAGGGCACTTATTGAGCAATGTATAGTGCCAAGGGAAAAGATTCCATTTGTTCCTCCATTTGTTGCACAAAACATGTACAGATGGCATCCTAATTACTCATTACAAGATGTGAACAAATTGTTTGACTAAGAATTGAATTTTTTTTGGTAGCTCCAGCAAATCCTCTACCGAATCACAAGATGCCTAAAGAATTGAATATTCTAGCAGTTTGATCATGAACATAATAAATTATGATTCAATAACTCTAATACAGTACATATTCAACAAATTGAGTGGTTCCTGTTTACCTGGCCTCTAAGAATTATACAGAATTATACAGTGGTGGGCAGCAAAAAATTTCACTACCACACTGTGGGCGGAGACTACATCATGGGTGGAGCCTACATCATGAATGGAGCGTATTTCATTGACAGAGCCTATGTCATGGGTGGAGCTTACGTCATGGGTGATCTAGTCATGCCTGCCATATGGCCATGTATGCATCTGCAAACACAGACAGCACTGGCTCTTTGGCTATAAATGGAGATGAGCACTGCACCCTAGAGTCAAATGTGACTAGCTTTTGAGCAAGGGAGACCTTGAACCATTTGCAGGGACAAAACCTGATGGTGCAGGGCAGGGAGTTGGGTGTGGCCACCCAATTTCGCTCCCCCCTGCCCCCACCCCCGCCCAAGGGCCACCCAATTTCGCCACTCCCCTGCCCAGAGGTCACCCAATTTTGCTATCCCCCTCCCAGGTGTGTGTGCGAACCTGTTGCTGCCCATCACTGGTATTATAGAAGAACACCTGTCCCTGCCGTCAAATGTGTGAGAATTTGCAAATATGACTGGAAATAATCACAAATATTTAATTGTGTATGATACAAAGAACCAAAGGAACAATCACAGTGAAAGTACAGTAATTTCCATATCTAAAATGTATTTTGAGGTGATGATTTCTTTAGCATTGAATATTTGTTTCTTGTAATGTGTTTCTCTTCACCTTCATATTTTGCAGTTAAGTAATAGTTCTGTAATTAATCATCAGAAGGTAAACACAAGCTCGTTTTGCAAGTCTCTGAGCTATGCATCTGTGAGGAAATCTTATCACTAGAGGGAATATGAAGATAGATGTCTGTTGACATCTAGTATGACATTAACAATTATTACATCTTATAGTCCTCTCAGATTTCCAGATATTTATTGCAATTTTAAATGATAATGAATAAGGCAAATTTTGGACCCTAGTATCTGAGCACTCTTATTCATATATAGGATTTCTTGAATTTAAATAAAGAGTCTGATATCAGTTGATATAACTGCTACAAGGAGAAAACAGACCAAAGACAGTTATTATTATAGCTGAGCATTAACAACAGCATTTCCATACTGACAAGTTTTCACTGTTATTTTGCCTAGCCTTCAGATTTGCAAACACATGAAAATATAATTCACAAGAAAAGGGGCCTTGGAAAGGCTGTCCAGAACTTAATTTCATTTCAAAGAATGAATAAAACTGAACTATTTAGCATAACATTCCAGAGTAAAAATATTCATATTAATATGATCAGAATTTTTTTTTAAAGTTTGTGGCAGTATCTTTACAACTTGTTACTTTTTGGCAGAAGATATACTTGTATATAAGCAAGAGATATAGAAATGTTGTTCAGCCATTGATTCATATGTGCAAAACAATGATGTTTTATTTATTTGTTTATTTGTTCATTCATTCTTTGCAGTACAGGCGACTGAGAACTGTCATTGTTCTGTGTCTCCTGCTTCTGCATTTGCTATTGCTACAGCTGCAGCTGGCCATGGGAGCCCTCCAGGTGAGTTTTCTGATGCTAAAGCAAAATATATTAGAGCAGTGGTGTCCAAACTAAGGCCCGGGGGCCAGGTGCGGCCCCCGACACCAATTCATCCGGCCTGCAAAGCCTTCATCGCTCCTGGAAGCAGAAGTAAAACGCGCCCGTATGGGCGCCTTTTATTTCTGCTTCCAGGAGCGACAAGGGCCTCACGGGCCGGATGAATTGGCATCGGGGGCTGAACCTGGCCCCTGGGCCTTAGTGAGCGGCTCCCTGAACCACATGATCAGCCCACGGCTCAAAAAGTTTGGACACCCTTGTATTAGAGCATCAGTACATGTATGTGTCTTCCTGCTAATGTTTAGGATGCTAGTAAAGACCATCTTTGTTCTAATAGATTTCAGCTATTCACATTCAACAATATTTCTGAATTATTTTACTCCACTGACAACTTGTTAACAGGTTGTCTATGTAATCAATACTTTGAATGTTCATTACTAATGTTAATAATGCCATTTTCACTTTTAGAATTCATTATAATTATAATTCTTACCTTTCCCCCATCTTTACGTGGCTATCACCCCACTATCATATAAGAAGAGGAAGAAACCATGTGGTCTACATATTATGCTCCTTGTGTACAAGAAGGGGAGTTGTATTCCATGGAAATTTCCTTCAGAATAAATTTACTAATATAGAAGATGCCACAGTATCTTTGTTTTGTTTTTGTTATACATGCTGAAATAGATCAACATATCAATTTCACATAGACTAAGCAATTACTTGGTGTTTGACTCTAGGATTTTTGACTGTGTGTTATTTTACAATATTTTGGATCAAAAGGCACCCTAACCATTTTGAAAGGAAGGAAGGAAGGTGTTATTGCTACATTAACTATGTTTGCTAACATTTTCATTCTATACTGCTAGATAGGTTATAGGGAATTGTTCTTGCTTGTAGCATATCTCTTAATGTTTCTTTTTTTAATTAAATACATTGTGAATAGATGGTTTCCACATTTATGACTGCATTCCCTATTTTTATGAACCTGATACTGTATTTTCTTTCTTTTCATTTGAAATCTTCCTTTTTTTTCATTTTCTTGAAGGATTATATTTTACTTACTGACCAAAAAACTGCTTCACAGTTACACAAAAGGCATGATTTTTAGTGAACTGCTGTTAAGAAATTTTTGTAGACATGATCTGTGGCATACTGAGTTGTGCAACTTGGTGTGCAACAGATAGTATCTTCAGAGATTTCTTAACTTACTGCAATTTGCTGTGAAAAGTTATGCCTTTCATGTAACCATGCAACAAGCTTTTGGCCACTACCTGTCATGTCAGTAATGGCCAGGGAATCAACTCCTGTCTGTCTTCAATTTTATGAAAATGAACTCTTTAATATTTCTTGCAATATTCTCTTCCCCCCCGCCCACTTTCCTTCACAAATTCTATTATGAATTTGAATAGACATCTATTTTTATTCACAAACCAAGGACTGATTTGAATATAGAGAACGGTTGCTTAGCAATTCTGTCAACTGATTGGACAAATGCTGTCCTTTAAACTGAATAAATGCATACAGATTTTATTAAGCAATAATCTTGTCTTAAATTGTAATTCTTGGAGGAAGGTGAATAATACCTCACTTTATTAATAAATGCATCTTCTGCTCAGAGATAGAACACATGCAAAATTCCCAGGATCAACCTTAGTGTCTCTAGTGCAAACCACCTGTAGTTATGTAATGGAGCCAGAACTTGAAGAGTCATAGACCCAAGGTCTTATGCATAGTAAGAACTATGACATCATCTGCCCACTCCTCATAATTCCCTGTTTCCACTGAGTTTACTGCAGTTCTCTTAGGAAGCTAAGAGAGGAATGGATTTTTCCAGGAACAATAGTTCTAAGGAAGGAAGAATTTATTGCAGCTAACTATTCCTATTATAATACAAAAATTGGTTTAAATAAATTTTAAAAAGGTTAAATTTTCTAGAATGTAAAATAAATTCCACGATATAGTAAAGTGAAATTTCATAGTTAACAGCAAAAACAGAAAGAAAAACCAGAAAGAAAAACCAGAAATATTGTGGCACCTTTGAGTCTAACACATTTATATCAGTGGATACAATCCTCTTCGCTAAAAAACATGGAAACACAATTATGGGTTACAGCTTTATATACAGAACAGATGGGGATGAGGATGGTAAGGGTGAACCAAGTGCAGAAATAGTGAGGTTGAGCCAAAGAGGGAAATGACCTTCAAAGATGACAATATGCTATTATAGGATAGGTGATGAACATTCAAGTTATGGATTACCTTAGCATCCTCAAAATAAAAAGATGCAAATGACTTGAGTTGTTAGGATTTAAGTTGAAGTTGAGTTTTAAAGAAGGGTAGATTGTTTTGAAGTAAGACCAAAAACATTTAAGTTTATATGTCTTTCCTATCTTTCCTAAGTGGTTACTAATGTTTGTACAAGTTCCCTTTTTGTGTGTGAAAACACCCAAAAATTGCCTAAACAGCAATGGGTTCTATGACCTGTAGTCCAAAAATGTAGTCTAAGCTTTTGTAGTTAATAAGGCCAAGATCTAGTTGGATGGAAACACTGATGGAAGAAGCCTAACAGTGTGTTAAGAACAAGGTACGGTAATTCATTTCCTCATGCAGCCACACCCCTCCTGCATTATTTTTGACATGAATTCTATGAACGTCCTACATTTCGGATGGGTGGTTTGATAGCTCTTGCAATGTAATGAAAATCATGTATTTTTGCCAAGCTGCAACACCAAAACCAAGGCACCCACAAAAATAAGGATTATGTCATGTTAAAGATCGTTTCGGCGACTTTAAGAATTGGTAGAAACTGAAAGCCAAAAATGCAAAGTGATGACGTCATCGCTTTTGGAAGTAGCATTGGAAAAGTGATAGTTTTGCAGGGGAGGGGGATTAGTTGTCTGGGGTCCAGCAAAAAACTACCCAACCAATTTGGATGATCAAAAGTGCATTTGAAAGAGGAATGATTAACCTTTATGGGGACACTTTCAGATTTGGAATTGGACATCAGAAACATAATCTATGAAGCATTTTACAAAAAACCACTAAACATTGGTCAAACCCCCCCCCCCCCCAAGGAGGGAAAACCAATTTAAAAAGTGAATATGACAACTTCCTGAGGTGGATACAGTTCACATACAACATGTGGAGAAAAATGACGCCAAAGCAGGAATCTGAAAAAAAGATATTGAGGAAAAATGTGACTGGTTGAAATGACATTTCCGTGCCGGGGTGTGTGTGTTTGGCGGTGATCCAACAAAAAAAAACTGATTGACCGATCAAATTGATCTAAAGTGTGCTTGAAAGAGGACAGAATAACCTTTCTTTTGATACTCATACAATTTGGATCGGACTTCAGAAACATTTTCTATGAAGATTTAAAACAAAAAAGCACTCTAATCTTCTTTCCTTAAAAAAAAAAAAGAATATCTCCACACAAGAATAGATACATTGGCATGAGAATGGATACACTGTAGGAAGTTTCTCTTTTAAAGTGATAACCAGTTTCCTTTTTGGCTTTCCCTCTTATTAAAGAACTGCTTTCAGGGAATAGTGAAGGAAAAACTTTTTCTTTGCAGTTTGACTATTGAAATATTTACTAAAAAAAGATCCTTTGCAGTTATTCACCTGTGGTGAATTGTTGTTTGTACATTGGGCTGCTTATGGACACGTATGCATAGTGGGTAGAGTCGGGGATAAAGGAAACTAAAGGTTAAAAGCATCTTTATTGAAAAATAAAATATACAAAAATAATAAATGAAATTGAGATTTCTGGTTTTGGGTTAAAACAACGTAGTAGTTAAAAAAAATGCAAGAAGATAAATAGGGATCACTTTTTAAAAAGAAAGAAAATTCATCCTTTGGAACAGAAAATGATAAATAAATAGCAGTGGAAGTTTATCATACTTAATATGATAAGTCTTCCAATTATACAATGTGAGTAAATAAGTGGAATTGAGATTGCTAATGTTTTACACAGAACAGTGGACTAAATCCAGTTACAGTGGTACCTCGCTTAAATAGCATATTGCATTCTACAGGATTGCTCTTTAAGTGAGTTTGCTCTTTAAGCGAAACACTATTGTAAGTGACCAATTATGACTTCTAGTGGGGGAGATTGCAAACCCCGATTTAGTTGTTAAGCGAATTTTTGGTTGGTTTTAGTTGTTAAGTGAGGCGACCATTCAGAGAACATTCTGCTCTTTAAGCGAGTTAGTCTCTAAGCGAGGTGCACTTTATGCGAGGTTTTACTGTAGAGTAAACCATCAAATTAATTGGGGAATAGAAGATAAGTTATCCACTTATGCCCTGTTCAATTTAGTGAATTTGCTTGAGTTGGGAATAGCAATTGGATCCAAACCACTGAATAAACTTACAAAATTAATTATCAGGAAATAAAGATGCAAAAATGTTCAAGATCATTTGTACTGTGTGGGTAGAGGTTTTATATAAAATAGAAAAAAATGAAATTGATTCAGTTACTCTATGTTTCATGAAGAAGAGCCAGTATTTTGTCATATTCTTCCAATTATTAAAGTGCATGTACTGGTATTGAAGGAAACATCTGCTCTAGTTGGCAAGAGCAATAAACAATCTTTATACAGCAACAAAGATGGAAATTTTATTAGGTTGAATGGGGGTGGGGGTGGGGGTGAGGGATGAGCATAGAAAAGAGCCATCTCAGAAAATTCTCTCTGGTTTGCTCTGATCCGCTATAGGAAAATATATATATTGCCTATATATTGATAGGCAAATGATAACAATAACATTAACAGCTTGTTCGTGTGGGAGGTTACTCTGGATTGAAAGGATTTTTAGGGGACCCCCAAATGCAGCTCCTATTATTATTATTATTATTATTATTATTATTATTATTATTATTATTATTATTATTATTATTATTATTATTATTATTATTATTATTATTATTATTATTATTATTATTATTATTATTATTATTATTATTATTATTATTATTATTATCAACCTTTTGCATTTGATAAAAATTGACAATATTTTAATATGAAATTTAATATAAATTCAGACTAATATTTAAGCCTGCAGAGTAAAAATTTAGGCAACTGTTTAATTGCTTCTTTTTATGTGCTGCCAAGTTGTCTCTGACTTATAAATGAAAGATCTCTAAAATTTCCTGTCCTCAACTGCCCTGCTAAGCTACTGTAAGCTATAACTTGTGTCCCTTAAGGAATCAATCCATCTTGCATTTGGTCTTCTTTTTGTGCTGCTTTCCACCGTTTCCAGCATTATTGTTTTTTCCCAGAGAACCTGACCACCTCATGATATTCCTAAAGTAGGATAGTCTGAGCTTCATTATTTTTGCATCCAAATTCAGGCATTTTTTGCCTCCAAAGCTTGACCCAGTAGTTTGTCTTTTTGGTAGTCCAGGGTATCTACAAAGCTCTCCTCCAGCACCAAATTTCAGCCTTCTTTATTATCTATCTTTTGGTAGTTCCTTTAGATTTTCTCATCATTCATATCCATGTGTTTATTTCACCATGATTTATCTTTGAAACTGTAGGATTTAATAATACTGAAAGAACGTGTGATAAAGAGTTTATAATACGTCGAGCAGCCACGAATCGTGTTCTGAATGTACTTCGTCACTGGGTCTCAAAGCATTCTCAGGTATTTTTATTACACTTTTTTAAAAAGTAAAAATGGATTTAAGGCAAAGAGTCGTATTTCCTTTGATTGTCTGTATGTCAAGCGCATCCTCTGTTCATTCTATAGAATTGTTATGTTTGGCTATTTTCTGGGAATTAAAGGTTGGCAAAAACATGGATATATGAAAAGCAGATCCCACACTTGTGTGATTGCCACAAAGATGCAATCTGCTTTTAGTCCAAATGAATGCCTGGCATATCACTGTCAAGAACAAACTAGTAAGAAAAGTTTGAATGTATCAGTTCCTAAAGAAGAAGGGGGCGGGCAAAAATGAGATGGCTAGATGGTATTGTGGACACAATGGGCACAGAGCTGAGCGAGTTGAGGGGGATGGTGGAGGACAGGGGTGCCTGGCGGAGAGTGGTCCATGGGGTCGCAAAGGGTCGGAATCGACTGTGCGACTGAACAACAAAAGGCAGACTTACGAATTGTATCATTTTAGCACTAGATCAGCAAAATATATTTCTGATATTATTAATTAACTGTATTGTAATAATGTTAGGTCATAACTCTGTGGTATTCTCTTATAATTTATGTTTAAACTTGTAACAGTCCAATGAACAGAAACACAACAAATTTCTTCTTGGATAATTCAGTTATTAAATTTCTGCACATGGAATCTAATTGTGCTACTTGGTGACTATCTGCAGTACAAACAAAAACATTTAAAGAAAATATATCAAATGATTTATTCAGTCATGGAACATTTCTACATCAATACAGCAGCACCTACTGATAAGGTTTAGCAAAAGCAATCACATGTATATACCATCCCACAGTGCTTAGTACACTCTCTGAGTGGTTCACAAGTTAATTAGCATTTTGTCCCCAACATGCTGGGTCCTCATTTTACTGACCTTGGAAGGATAGCTGAGTCAATCTTGATCCCTGCTCAGGATTGAACTCATAACCTTTGGATTGCAGGACAGCAGTTTAACCACTGCACTACCAGGGCTCCTTCAACAGTTGGATATTGAATCTTGTGGTTTCATCTTGAATGGTCTTTGTAAAGTTCATACTAAAGCCCAGAACTGGTTTACCATCCTGTGAAATCAAAATACTGTACAGTAAAACCTCCTTAGTTGACCACCTCCTTAAGTTGACCTAATTTTCATAGACCGGGCATACACCATAGGTACACAATAGAAAGCCAACCTCTCTATATTTTCCACCTCCATAAGTTGTATCTTGGCCACCTGGACCTTGACACACAGTACTAATTTACTCTCAATAACTTGACCAGTAGAGTTTAGTCTACACCAAAGGCAAGAAAAATGAAATGCAGAATTGGTAGCAATGAATTTATTTCAAGAAGAGTATCAAAGAATACATTTTTAACTTTGATTCAGCAGTTTGACAATGCTAATTATTGATTTCTTTCATAATACAAATTGCACAAAGACTTAAATGTTTTCCACTTCAATTTTCTCCCTTTTTTCAGAATTAATAAAATATAGCCAGTGGTAAATTTAAACAAATATACACACAACACTGACACCTGCTAGCCATGCAGTTAACACTGTGTGATTAACATTGGATCTAACCATTGTGAAAGGAAAGAAAAATACAGCTTTAAAGTGTAACAAACAATGTTTATGCACAATTATGCACAGTCATATGAGAAAGAACCAAGGTATACTTTTTTGTCTTTACTCTATATAAGTTGACTGAATTTTTTTGCTGTTAATTAAGTCATGATGGCAAAAAGGGAAGAACTGAAAAAGCTGACATTGAAGGAGAAGGTTGATCTTTTACATTTTCTAGAAGACAGAGTACATATCAGTACAGTTGTTCCGTATGTTGACCACCTTCATATGTTATGACTTTCCTTCAGTCCTTTGGATGGTCAACTTTCAAAGATTTTACTATAGTTGATTTCCAAGTTGAGCATTGTAACATGGCATTGGTTTCACTGATATATTACCCTGTCACCTTATTGCTAGGTTTTTATTCTATTGTATTTATCTTATGTTTGTTCCCCAAACAACATCCTGGAAAGGAGAGTGGCAAAGAGTTTTGAGAAATCTGTAAAAGGAGCAACAATGGTGTAAGATGAAATATAGTTGACAAAATGTTGATGGGGATGCTTTGATCTTCTGTGCCACTTTGGAACATGTGTCCTCAGAGTAGTGTCCAGACATATAATAATTCAAACTAATTAGAAACATTCTACAGTTGCCCTCTGTTCTGTTTTGACAGGTTCTTTATTATAAATGAACTTCTGAGGTGACACTATTGGACATTCTTTCTCAAGAAATTTGCAGAGAAAACTGTCAGATATTTGGCTTTTTCCAAACATTATTGGAAATGTTTGCTTAACAAATCCTTATTAGCTAGTTTGTTCTTTCACAGTTGCTGTACTGCACTGACTTACAGAGTTCCAAAATAATAACAGGTCTTGATAAAATCTGAACACATTTTACTAGTATTAGTTTTACATTTAAAGAAATTACTAGTATATCCAATCAGGTTTGACAGGTTACTATAATAGGAACAGAATTGACAGGGTCCCAAATGATATTAGTTACATTTTCCTTGAAATTAAAAGAAGACTCTTACAGATGAAGCCAAAGATAGATTAGGACTATATCCATTAGTTAAATGATATTTTCCATTTGCCTTCTTCTCTACCTATTCAGTTCAATTTCAAGAAAATGTAATTCGTTGTAACAAACTTTAATCAGGAGTCATTTAGGATTTATTTATAAACTAGCATGGCAATTGAATATCTAAATGTGGACATATGCGATAAAAAGACTGTAAGCCTTCTCTAAGGATGTGACTACACCATATATTTTAAAAATCCCCTCCTTGAATGGGCAGGGCCCCTGTTTCCCTGAGTGGTGATGATATATAGATCTGCTCCCCAATGCTAGGCTACTGTAGCCAATTCAAGCAGTGGCCTTTTTCTATCTCCTACCAATTTCTTCCAATAAAACTGTCAATAATTACAATATATGGGCATCAACTTTGTGGGGGATGGGGGCTAGAAGTCATCCCAGGTTATCTTGCCTGGCCCCACAAATATAGTAGCTGTCATAGTATTTAAATTTATATTAAGTGTGACCCTCGAGCTATAGTTCATTCTTACTTTGTCCTTGGTTGAATTTTCCTTCATTTCCCTCTAAAATCTTCTGTAGTTCACTATGTTAAGCATGATATTACTTTACAAAAATTTCACTCAGCTCTGGGAGTCAAAGAATATTGAGAAGAGATGGGAAAACAATGTTTGGGTGACATCACCCTAATAATTTTTTTCTGTTTTAATAGGAGACGGAAAGAAGTACCAGATACTAAGATGCCATGTACAATAGCAGCATTATGTTGTTTGTTGGATCTAGTTCTGGTCTGAGCAAATGTGATACACTGATTTTGGCAAGAAATGTAACTTTCCCCTGGGTTATGCCCAAGTGACCTTGTTTGTCTGTGCACCACATTTCACTGGGCTTTCAGAAAGGGTTCTGTCAGTCAGTTTTTATTATTGCTATATTCCTCTCGTTCCTCCAGTGACATAGGAGCATGTGTTTTTATCATCATTTCAGCTTGCAGTTAGTTTCCATGGTGATGTATCAGTTGCCCCATATAAGTACAAAGTGGCTCCTGATGTAAGCTGAGTTTGGGTGTTTAGCACTCAGGGTGTAATGCTCCTACAATTTTTTCTGATGAAGCATCCCAAAGATATTTTGCATGTCTTGCCTCTGCAAGGCACAATATTATGTAGCAAGCTGTAACAAATGTACAAGTACTTTCTTCATATATAAGAGAGTTCTCAGATTTATACTAACAACTGGTACTTCTCTTCTTTTTCATATTAAAATTGAGAGACTGTGTCAACAAGCCAGACTGGAAAAAGTTGTTTTTACAAAATGCTTAAGAACAAAGATAGAAAGTTGGCCACTATTTTTGAGAACTCAAAAGCAATATCAGAAAAAGAGTGGCATTGTGTCCATCATATTCATATTTTGTATATGAGTGGGGTATGATGAGAGTGTTGTAAACATTTATGTCTGCTTCATCACTGTTTCCTTGGTAATTTGAATTTATAATTGAATTTGTCTTCTCTTGCTTGGTGTTTTCCAGTTGAGTTGAAGTAGAACCTTTGTTTTTCTCAGTTGACATGGGGGAGTCTGGGCTAGGTTACACAAAGTTCTGTCAAACTGATATACTTCCACAATAGTTATTTTAGAGATTTTAAAATAGTTATTTTAGAGATAGGTGGGGTATGGCCAATAAAAGGTTGGGAACCACTGCTTTATATTAACATTCCATTATGAAATTAAGGATCCCTCACATATCCCTTATTATGCCCAGAGAAGGATAAGACTAACATCCTCTGGCTGGGAGGAGGAATGGACTTCAGCTGCTTGTGCTGTGTTGTCTTTCTGTCAGTAAGCCGCCCTGAATCGCCATGGCGAGTGGGCGGTGATATAAATCTAAATAAATAAATAATAAATGAATATTGGATGCAGTTACTGATACAGAATCTTGACTCTATGACTGACTGGCTTTCACAGCTTTCCAGAATATTTTATTGAGGTAATGGAAACTGCTTAAGGGTGAAGTCGCATCTCATTTTGAAAATGAGCCAATTTCTTTTACTCACCCACTTAACTGGATCAGAATCTCAAAAGTTGATTGAAGTGCACCAAAGGGGGAACAAAATAGGGCAAAGCAGTGTTGCTTCTCATCATAATGACTCCTGTGTATGCAACTGGGAGGAGGCTTGGTTAGAAGCAAGCTTAGCTAGCATAATGCCATGATCTTCTCCTGCATGTTTCAACATGTAAGGGAGTCTCTCTCTCTCATTCCTACCCAGTCTGCACTGGCTCAGTGTATTTTCAAATGAGTTTCAGTTTTCTTTTTATCCCTTCCCTCTTTAAAAAAATCTATTCAATACATACTTAACCGTATCCCCAGCTGGTCATGGGGCCATGTATAAATAAGACAGCCAGAGGCGTAGCTACCGCCGTATCTGCCGTATCAATTATACGGGGGCCCCGGGCCACGGGGGCCCCCAACGTGCGTAAGCAAAACAAATCTTTACCCTTCCTAAGGGCCCCCAAACAAATTTTTATACGGTGCCCAGCCAAGGCACGCTACTCTTCTGAAGACAGCCAAAAAGTCTTATTCTTATATTTGAGAAAGTGGTCTTGATCCCTGAAAGCTCACATTAACGTATAATGCCCTCTAAGTTTTTCCTCTTTATCTCTTTTTGTTTGAAATGTTTGTACCGATTAATACGGCTACTTCTTCAATAACTAGTTAAGTTTTGCTATAGTATTCTGTTCAATCAATATTTCTCATTTAAAGTAGAAGGGGCTGTGGTGGCTGTGGTTAAGAAGCTCACCTTGTTAGCTGGAAGGTTAGCAAGTTGGCAGTTCAAGACCTGAGTACCACATGACAGAATAAGTGCCCATCTCTGTCCCAGCTCCTGCCAACTTAGCAGTTCGAAAGCAAGAAAGTGCAAGTTGATAAATAGGGACCACTTTGGTGGGAAAAGATCTTAGCGACATGAAAAGAGCTTCATTCGGGTGTCCCCTGAGCAGAGTTCCTTCAGCAAAAATTAGAAGGCACCTTTGTGTGCTTCTGACATGATTTTAAAAAACAAAACACCCCACTTATACACATACACAGAAATAAATTTCACATCCATACTTGTTCTTTGTAAATCTCTTGCAGATATTGTTGGT
Source organism: Furcifer pardalis (assembly GCA_030440675.1). Lineage (NCBI taxonomy): Eukaryota > Metazoa > Chordata > Lepidosauria > Squamata > Chamaeleonidae > Furcifer > Furcifer pardalis. The sequence goes on along the minus strand of CP126896.1, from coordinate 75,908,891 downwards.
GGCTAACAATACAATGATAACATTGGCAAAGGCAACTGTAGCAAATAATTTTATTTCAGAATATTTGGAGTATTAAACAATCATTTACACTGAAAATGGGAAAGCATTGGTTGATGTCTAGCAAGGCATTCATCACGAGCTTTGTCCCAAACGAAACACTTGTTTTACAGCCCCCAGAAGAAGCCACCTAAAACTAAAATTAAACTGTTCAGAAATATGTATGAATAGAAGCATGTGAGTCTCTTAAGCATGCACTGAAAGTAGGCTGTACAGGATTTTCAAGAACTTTGGAAGTGACTATTGTTTCTGTTTCTATGGATACAGATAATGAATTACTGTGCATATGGCAACAAACAATCACTTTTAAAAGAATGGCTACAAATATACTGGGTAGATAAAGCATCTGGTTTAAATCCTTTTTCCAAACATCTCAGGAAACTCAAAAGCAAATGATTAGAATTAATTTGCTTCAATTTTTCAAGCAAGAGTATCCTCTGAACATATCTATGTACATAGACTTGCTTGATTACTTCCTCAGCTCTTGTTAACTCTTTGACAGTGTTCTTAATTTTTCTGTATAGGAACAAGAGAAAACTTCTAATTTAATATCAGTGTATACTGCAAGGGGCTGTGGTGGCTCAGTGGTTAAGAAACTTGCCTTGTTAGCTGGAATAACAGCAAGTAGTCAGTTCATGACCTGGGTCCTGCATGATGGATTGAGCACTCATCTCTGTTCCAGCTCCTGCCAACGTAGCAGATCGAAAGCAAGAAATTACAAGTAGATAAATAGGGACCAGTTCAGTAGGAAAAGATCTTGGGGACATGAAAGGAGCCTCATTCAGGCATCCCCAGGCAGAGTTTCTCCAGCAAAAATCCTTTCAACCCAGAATAATTTCTGACACAAAATTATTATTATAGTATATACTGTCTCATCTAAATTTGAAACAGAGATAGCGTATTTTGATTTCAAGCATAGACAAGTCTCCTTGGGTACCCAGGCCAGCCCAAGACATTTTGTTGTCTCTTACAAAGGACAAGATGGAACTCCCTCTTGGGGTATTAGTTAAATCTTAAATATTTGCAATGTGGTAGAACTCTCCATCAGGCATTTTGAAGGGCTAAGTAAGGGATACAAGAGGTTATGTAATACTTATAGCTCTTTCCTCTCAGAGAGAAGAATAACCAGAGGCAGGAACTTAGGAAGAGCAGCATTGAGGTGCCACTACTACTCTGTATCATTTGGTGCCTGAGACAATTGTCTCATTCTTCCTAATGGTACATCCAATCATCTTGAATTCATCACAAGACCAGGCAATGGCTGTAAGGTCAGTGATGGAATGCAAGTTTTATGTGCAGAAAGTTTTAAGTTCATCTCCTGGAATTTTCAAGTAGGGATGATAAAATCCATGTCCTGAGCATATACAACATTGGTTAAAAGGAAAAACCATAGATCTCAATACAAAACAATTTATGTGATCCTATGATTTGTACTGTAACATACTACTGCTTGTCTTTGACAGCTTTGAGTCAGCATAGCCATGTACTGCTAACTTTAAGTTTGTTTGACATTAATTTCCCAAGCCAAAGAGCTGGGATTCTTTTGTTTGTTTGTTCTTAGCATTTAACAGCCTAAAGCAGGGGTGCCCAAACTACGGGCTGGGGGCTGGATCTGGGCCACGATGCCAATTCATCTGGTCCACAAAGCCCTAATCACTCCTGGAAGAACATTGATAGTCCTGTAATAGCAAATATTTGACAGATTCTATTAATAGACTATGAACACTGGGGATAAATATACATACAGTCAGATGAGTACTACTTCATGTATAAATTGCAAAGAATTTTATAAGGATACCCCTTTTATTAATTAATGAAACTAAGAGCGATTATAAGTTATAGGAATACTATAGCTGCCACTTGCCTGTTGTTTCTGCTCCACAAGGTATTGGTGACTTTAGAAAAACAGATCAATGTGAAGGGTGAATGGTTCATGTGAGAAGTAATTGCATGATCTCATGTTGGCTGCCTGCTCTGATGTTACTGAAATAGTAATGAAAAGCTGTGGTGTTTATTACATGTTATAGATAAAATAAAATAGCAAAACTATGAAATGCAAATTCAGGACAAAACACCACAAATGAAAATACATAGTGTGATTATCCAGAAATATTTTCTTTTATAGGATTTTGAGCTGAACAATGAACTCAAAATGAATGTTCTAAATCTGCTAGAAGAAGTTTTAAGGGACCCTGATCTTTTGCCACAAGAAAGAAAAGCTACTGCAAACATTTTGAGGTAAGTAAATTATTTTCACTATAAAATCATTATAAGAAACAACCAAGTAGTAGCCGTTTTAGCCACAGGGTTTCCTCCACCTAAGGAATCACAAAAAAAAAGTGAATTATAGTTGAAATTTGTGAGTAGCTAAACATTTCCCCTAAGATATAAGTCAACCCCCACCCCCACCCCTGTCTCTAATAAACCTAACAAAATACAAGACTACATCTGGTGGCCTTCTGTTTATCATAATGTCATCTTTTCTGATTTCATCTGATACAGAAGTGATACATAACCACTTCATAAAATGCAATATTGCACCCACTTACTGGGGAAAGTGAATTAAGTGTCACAATAGTGGACATGCAAAATCACAAGACTTTCAGTAGTCCATTGTTGCCTGATCACATAATTCAAAGGGTTACTGAGTGCTCCACAGCAGGATTTGAGAATGTGTTAGCTGTTGGGAGACACTGGCAGTTGCTGTTTCTTTCAGTGGAAACAACCGTGAAGGATCCCAGCTAATTAGGCTTACTTTTGAATGGTCATGATTAGGATTGTACTTATGTTAGAAATTATTTCAGAGCTGTAATGATAAAATCTGAAATCATTGAGGAGTCCTACAAACAATGAAGTTTTGCTGAAATATTGTTGTCTCTAGATAAGTTTATATTTGTATGACATATTCTGTGAATTGATTTTTAGAGCTCTCTCTCAGGAGGATCAAGATGACACCCATTTGAAAATAGAGGACATAATGCAGATGGTGAGTTTATTCAGATAAACATTTGTCGGGTCTATTTTTATTATATAAAATCAGATACCTTGGATACCTTGGAGTCATTGTTCAGTGAGGAGTCTGCGCATTTGTAGACATCTCTGTGATGACATTCCACACATGCAAATGGACTTGAGAAATCAAGTCCACCTGCATGTATTTTTTTAGCCATTTGGATATCACATCACCCCCTGGCTAGGCAGACTGTGACATGTGCCCTCCGCTTTCACCTCGCCCAAGGGATCCAGCAGAGGATACTTTGGTGAGTGTTTGTCCTGGCCTAACATCATTAGCAATAGATGGGCTACACTTCCTAGTTAGACTGTTCAAGCCCCCGCACCCTCACAAAGGTCTCACCTAGACTAGAGGATAAGTTACTAAAATGGTGCTTGGCGGTTTAATTGTTGCAACCTTAGGAGCAAATTACTGTCCCTTTTATGTTTGTATTTGATCATTCCATGTTTAAATTGCTCATCAAAAGTGGTGGAAATAGAATAATTGTTTGCTGTAGACATGAATATTGGCTTGGTAGAAAGTTGTGCAAAACAAGGGTATGTTTTTTAAATACCCAGTGGAGGTCAGTTAGATTTGGACACACCTGTGAATGGGCCTCTTATGGTCATTCCAAGTATGTTATTATGGAAATCATTGGAAATGACAATATCAGTTTGCAAGTGAGAGCATAAATAAAAGCATATTGGCAAAAGTGAAGTTTCAGTGTGCTACCTTAAAGCACGCAAAAGCATCAAATGAGGTGAACATGCTGGGACAGCATATAGCTTTATAATTATATTTCTTGTCAATCAACAAGAAGATAGAAAAATCCCAAATTTATTAATGTTGAAAAGCCAAGAAAGATCAATTGCTGAATTAAACTCTTCTAAATTCTTCTTGGGATGGACTGTATCTCAGTGACAGAATGTAAGATTTGCATGAAGGAGGTTGAAGGTTCAGACCCTGGTATTTAGGATTAGTAAACAGCTACTTAATTCCTTGGACAGCTGGGGCTAGTCTGTGCTGGAATACTGACCTAAATAGAACAATTGCTTCAATTAGTACAAGGTATCTTATCTTCCTAGGTTTCCCATTCTGCCCCTATACAGGAGTATAAGTACTGTGTCTTTAAGATAATTTTCTCTACCATACCAGTGTTCCTCTATCTTTGTCTAGATGAGTCCATTGCTCCTAAAGATTGTTAAAAAAATTTTAAGGACAACTATTAAAACTTATGATAATGTTGCATCTTTTAGTTCTATATTTGGTATTTCCTTCTTCCCCATGTTTGTTTAAATTTCTCTCCATTTAGGCTAGACTCTGAAGACTTGATGTATGAAGCTTTGAGAGAGGTTGTTTAATTGATTGATGGAGGGATTTTATCATGAGGATAATCATATTACAAAATGCATATTTTCAAATGGGTTTCAGTTTTCTTTTTATACCCCCCCCCCTTTTAAAATCTATTCAACAAATATTTAACTGCCCCCAGCTGGTCATGGGGCCATGTATAAATAAGACAGTCAAAAAGTCTTATTCTTATATCTGAGGAAGTGGCCTTGATGCCTGAAAGCTCACATTAAAAAGAATAGCTTCTAAGTGTTTCCTCTACATCTCCTTTTGTTTGAAATGTTTGCACCAATTAATGTGGCTACTTCTTCAATAACTTGTTAAGTTTTGCTATATTCTGTTCCATCAATATTTCTCATTCAAAGTAGAAGGGGCTGTGGTGGCTCAGTGATTAAGAAGCTTGCCTTGTTAGCTGGAAAGTTGGCAAGTCAGCAGCTCAAGACCTGAGTATTGCATGACAGAATGAGTGCCCATCTCTATCTCAGCTCCTGTCCAGCCTAGTAGTTCGAAAGCAAGAAATTGCAAGTAGATAAATAGGGACCACTTAGGCAGTAAAACTGGTACAACCTCCAGTAATCTAATGTGGTATGAAATAATCTAGAATTTATATGGCCTTTTAAGTAAACTCTGTGATTCTTTACAGTTGGAGTGTCCAAAACCAGAGTGCTTTGAAACATTATCAGCCATGGAGCTGGCTGAACAGATAACTCTCTTAGATCACATTGTTTTCAGAAGCATACCCTACGAGTAAGTGAGTTTTCAATAATTATCATCAAAATCACAATATTTTGTAAGTGAAGTTTTGAACTGATATTGATATACATTAGTGGTCAAACTCAACTACGGCTTCCACCATCTATTCAGTGTGATCTGTGTGGTCATATGTTTTATGGCAGGGTTGGTTTATTGAGTCACCAGAGACACATTCATCAACTGAGAAAATGACTTCCAAGAAAAAAAATTATGCTCAGATAGTGCCTCACAAAATCCTGTTGTGAGCAAGCCATGGTTCCTTGTGAAAGCATCCAAGTTCCCCCGCTCTGAGGAAGAACATTGATAAGACTTATTCCCTTCCGAATGCTTACCGTGGGATTTGTTTACCCCCTTAAAATGAAATAAACATTGATAGATAAATATCTACCTCCTTACTTCTGTCCAGACAGCAATATCTCAGCAGGTGGTTAAGATGCTGAACATGATGACTGGAAGGTCATCAGGGTAGCAGTTTGAGACCTGAGCACTGCTCGATGGAGTGAGCTCCCGTCTCTGTGCCAGCTCCTGCCAACCTAGCAGTTCGAAAGCAAGAAATTGCAAGTAGATAAATAGGGAAGGTAAATAGCATTCCATGTTCTCCAGTGTCTAGTAATGCCTGCCATGTGACCACAGAAACGTCTGCAGAAGCAGACAGCACTGGCTCTTCAGCTTTGGAACAGAGATAAACACTGAACCCTAGAGCAAGGGAAACCTTTACCTTTACTGCTGATTAGACTGGCAGTAAACACAAATGCAATAATTTTTTAAAACTTAAATGAACCAATGTACTGCTTTAGCAATGATCTCTATTTTAAAAAAGGTAAAGGTAAAGATTTCCCTTGCTCAAAACAAAACACAAATGGTCAATGGAAGCGTTGTCATTCAAAGCATTAGTTCCCATTTGGATGAGAGGAGTGTGCTGAATGGCATCTAGGTCCTTTCCCTGAACAGGTGCCAGGTATTAAATATGTGAAATAAGACATAAATAACAATAGCTATTATTGTAGAAGTACTACTAACAGTAATTTTAACTATGATGTCTGGTAATAGTACTTTTAGTGGTGGTAGTAAGAATTTCAATTATGTTTTGTCTCTGTAATTCTACTTAAAACCAGGATTTATATTTCTAGCATTTTCAAATTAACCTAAAACTTGACTCTATCTCTGGTCAGCCTATCAGTTTGAAAGAAAGAAATTGCAAGTAGATAAATAGTTACAACTTTGGCGGGGACGTAAATAGCATTCCGTGCACTCTGGTGTCTAGTCATGCCTGCCACATGTCCACAGAAACGTCTGCAAAAGATGCCAAAGACAGTGCTGGCTCTTTGGCTATAAACAGAGATGAGCACTGAACCCTAGAGTCAGATACGACTGGCTTTTGAGCAAAGGCAACCTTGACCTTGAATTTTCATTATTTGGGGATGCAAGATACAGAAAAGATATCTGAGAATCCATATGACTGACACAATTCTTACAAATACAATCTTTTTGACAACATTAAAGATACTGTAATTTATTTCAGTAGGACCTTGCGAGAACAAGGTTTGCAATATATCTTATGTATTTCTTTGCCATAAATATTTGTCTATACAAGATTTACCAAAGAAAGCCCAGACACCTGATCATTAAATTTGACTAAAGATTTATAAAGTTATAAAACAAGTCTTCAGGATGTTTGCCCAGTTTATTCATTTCTTGGAGTCAAAACACCATTGCTTGCCGATTCCATGAAAAGGGACTAACTCTGTTATCTCAAGTAGAGGAGGCCAACTAGGCCAGAATGGTGTATCTAAATCAGTGGTGTCCAAACTAAGGCCCAGGGCTCGGGTGCGGCCCCCGACACCAATTCATCCAGCCCACGAAGCCCTCATCACTTCCAGGAGCGATGAGGGCTTTGCGGACCAGATGAATTGGTGTCGGGGGCTGCACCCGGCCCTCGGGCCTTAGTGACTGGCTCCCTGGACCACATGATCGGCCCATGGCCCAAAAAGTTTGAGCACCCCTGCTCTAAATAAATGAAACAAAACAAATAATATGCTTTCTCTGCATTTCCTAATTTTCTTCTCTTGTTCTCTTTTTTCTTAATTTTCAGAGAGTTTCTTGGGCAGGGTTGGATGAAACTAGATAAAAATGAAAGAACACCTTATATTATGAAAACCAGCCAACATTTTAATGATGTAAGTTATGATAAAAACAGAACACTTTTGGGGAATATAAAAACTCTTAAATAATTATGACTCAAGATAGAAAACACAGATTTGTTCTGCTTTTCTGAGTGGCTCGCCTGAGGTTGGGTAGCAGTTGGCTGGAAATCTGTAAGCACTGCTAAAAGAATTTAAGTTTTATCTGGATTTAATAAGGTCGTTAAAATAATGCAGATTGTTATACATTTAGTATGATACTTCATACTAAGAATTCAGCCTTCTCATTCTTGCCCTTAGAATGCAACAGAGAGTCTTTGCTAATAGCAAGGCTGCAAGGGTCAGCAACATGTTATCCAGGGAACATTGTTCTGCCTTGGTTATGTATTATTTAATTCACCTGTTCTTCTTTTGCCTTTGAACATCTTTGTGATATATGTTTCCCTGCCCTTGCTTGCTAAAAGGCCATCATATTTCATTTCATTTATATTTTTAACACTTGCATTAAAGGAATGCTTCTTTTAACCTAGATGAGCAACCTTGTTGCATCCCAGATTATGAATTATGCTGATGTTGGCTCTCGAGCGAATGCAATTGAGAAATGGGTAGCAGTAGCAGATATCTGTCGATGTATCCACAACTACAATGGTGTGCTTGAAATCACATCGGCCTTGAATAGAAGTGCAATCTACAGACTGAAGAAAACCTGGGTTAAGGTTTCTAAACAGGTAATGATTCTATATCTGTTGACTCATTTCACAAAATGTCTTGTTTGAATTATAAGCTGTATTATTCCAATAAATATTTTAAATTAACGCATAACTTAAGGTTTACAATTCTGTATGATCAGTGATGGGATGACAAAAATTTTGCTAACACACTGTGATGTCATGGACGTTGTGGGTATGGCCAACATTGTAGGCAGGGCCAAAAATATATTTTTAAAAATAAATTACAATAAATAAAATTAAATTAAAATAAACACACACACACACACACACACACACACTCAACCCACCCACCCACAACACAAACCCACAAATAAAATAAATAAATAAAATAAAAATAAAATAGAAATACACCCACCCACCCAAACACCCCAAACTCAAATAATGATCCAAGTATGGTTCAGGAGAGAGGAAAGAAAAAATATCTCCTTTTCTGTGTCTGGGACACCCTGCCTTCCATCCCATATTGTATACTTGGACAAAGGTAGTGCAGCAGGTAAAATACCTATCTGAATCTCGATGACAATTTGTCCATCTAATTCAACACTGTCTAGGAAATGGGTCTACCCAGAAATTAAGCAGTGGGAAGAAATCTTTATCATTACTTGGTGCTTGATCCTTTTAGGAGAGCAGAGGAAAGCCTCTGGAGAGTGGCAAAAAGCAATATTCCACTATCTCGTCCACTTTTATATGCTTCTCCAAAAGTTGACTTCTGAAAAGTGAGTTTAAAAAGAATGTCAGATTAATGATCATTCATATAGAGATGTATGATGAGAGGATACTGGCGTAGAAACTGGCAAACCAACCTTAGGAAGTTTGCCAAGAGAACTATGGACCAAAACAAAATGCAAAACAAATGGGGCAATTTAGATGAAGTAGGATGCTTAGCACATCAGATCAGAAGAAGGGGAGGGACAGGAAAGGGGGAGAAGAAATACAGTGTTGTACGGAACAATACTGTATAGGGACATGGAATGTGAGATCTATGAACCAGGGAAATCTGGAAGTAGTAAAAAAGAAAATGGAAAGAATAAGCATTGACATCTTGGGAATCAGCGGATGGGTGAATTCAGCTCTGGAAACCATCATATCTACTACTGTGGACAAGAAAACCTCAGAAAAAACGGAGTAGCCATAATTGTCAATAAAAGAGTGAGAAAAGCAGTAATGGGATATAATCTCAAAAATGATAGAATGATGTCAGTCAGAATACAAGGCAAACCATTCAATATCATTGTAATCCAAATATACGCACCAACCACTCGTGCAGATGAACTCACAATTGACCAGTTCTATGAGGACCTAGAACACCTCATAGAACAGATACCAAGAAATGATGTACACATTATCATAGGAGACTGGAATGCCAAAGTAGGAAATCAAAAAGTAAAGGGAATAACAGGCAAGTTTGGTCTTGGAACACAGAATGAAGCAGGTCAAAAACTGATAGAGTTCTGCCAAGATAATGCACTGGTCATAGGAAACACTCTCTTCCAGCAACACAAGAGGAGACTTTACACATGGACATCACCAGATGGCCAACATAGAAACCAGATTGATTACATACTCTGCAGCCATAGATGGAGAACCTCCATACAGTCAGCAAAAACAAGACCAGGGGCAGATTGTGGCTCAGATCACAACCTGCTGATTGCAAAATTCAGGCTTAGACTAAAGAAAATAGGGAAAACAATTAGGCCAGACAGATACGATCTAGACAACATCCCTAAGGAATACACAGTGGAGGTGTGGAACAGATTCAATGGCTTGGACCAGATAGACAGAGTGCCAGAATAATTATGGAGAGAGATGTGGGACATCATGCAGGAGGCAGCAAGGAAAACCATACTAAAAGAAAAGAAACGTAAGAAAGCTAAGTGGTTGTCTGATGAGGCTCTTAAAATAGTAGAGGACAAAAGCAATGCAAAAGGCCAAGGAGAAAGGAAAAAATACAATCACTTGAATACAGAATTTCAAAGAAAAGCAAGGAGATATTAGGAAACCTACCTGAATGAACAGTGCAAAGGAATAGAACAAAACAATATCAGGGGTAGGACTAGAGATCTTTTCAAAAAAATTGTGGAAATTAAGGAAACGTTTAAAGCAAAAATGACCATGATAAAGGACAAAGATGGCAAGAAGTTAGCTGATGCAGAAGAGATTAAGAAAAGATGGAAAGAGTACACAGAGGAACTCTACAAAAAGGACCTCAACACCCCTGATAATCACAATGATGAGAACATTGAACATGAGCAAGACATCCTAGAAGGCCCTAAAAAGCACTGCAAACAACAAAGCCAGCGGAGATGATGGTATTCAAGTTGAACTTTTCAAAGCCCTAAAAGATGATGGAATCAAATTACAATAGAACCCCGGACACAGTTATGACATGGTTCCACAAGTCATGACGTTGTCCGGTTTTTCACGTTGTTTGATATATTGATCGAACAATGCTAAAAAAAAGCCCTGACGTCAGGGACAAACCACGCCGAGGCAAGGCTCGGCTTGTCCGAAATCCCCCCCTGGGTAGGCACGCGATTGCGTGTCGTTCAGGGTTAGGGCAAGGTACGGGAAAGACCCCCGTATCCTGCCCTAACCCCGAACGACACGCGCGCGCACGCTCAAAGTTGCTTAAGTGTAAGGATCTTTACCTTTTCACAACTTCGGGCAGCTTGGAGGCTTGCGTGCCTCGGTGGCGGTTAGGCGAGGATGCGGGGGTCTTTCCCGTATCCTCGCCTAACTGCCACCGCGGTGCGCGTGCATGCCCGCGGTTCCGAAGAAGTACCCTCTTGGAACCTTGGGCGGCTTGGAGGCTTGTGCGCCTCGGCAGCGGTTAGGCAAGGATACAGGAAAGACCCCCGCATCCTCGCCTAACCGCCGCTGCGGCGCGCGTGCACGCCCGCGGTTCCGAAGGCGTACCCTCTCAGAACTTCAGGTGGCTTGGAGGCTTGCGCGCCTCGGCGGCAGTTAGGCGAGGATGCGGGAAAGACCCCCGCATCCTCGCCTAACCACCGCCGCGGTGCCCGTGCACGCCCCCGGTTCCGAAGAGGTACCATCTCGGAACTTCGGGCAGCTTGGAGGCTTGCACGCCGTGGCGGCGGTTAGGTGAGGATACGGGAAAGACCCCCGCATCCTCGCCTAACTGCCGCCGAGGCACGCAAGCCTCCAAGCCGCCCACAGTTGTGAAAGGGTCTTTCCCGTATCCTGCCCTAACCTCGAACGACACGAGCGCGCACGCTCAAACTTGCGAAAGTGTAAGGATCTTAACCTGTCGCAACTCGAAGTTTCAAAAGGGTAAGGATCCCCATAACCTTTCCAAACATCGTGGGGGCGGGCGGGCGCTGGGAGGGGGGTTGGATTGGGTAGATGTTCTACCCAATCCAACTCCCCCCCCCACGCATACGCTTGTTCCAAATAACATGAAAATTGCGTTATTCGATACAAGATTTTTCCGAAAATCTTGTCACGTTATGCGGTTTTCACGCTATACGGTACTCGCGTTACCCGGGGTATTACTGTATTTCATTCTATATGCCAGCAGATTTGGAAAACACAACAATGGCCACAGGATTGGAAAAGATCAGTATACGTTCCAATCCCCAAAAAGGGTAATGCCAAAGAATGTTCAAATTATCGAACAATTGCACACATCCCACATGCTAGCAAGGTGATGCTCAAGATAATACAGGATAGACTGCAACAGCATGTGGAGAGAGAATTACTGGAAGTGCAGGCGGGGTTCAGAAGAGGCAGGGGGACTAGAGACCACATCGCCATAATCATGTGCTCTCATTTCAGTTCTGTATGGTAATCCTGTCAAACCTGTCTAAATCCTATACTAAAGGAATGTAATCAATCGTTGTAATGAGAAAAATGTCATGTGAATTGCCTGGTCATTGTGTAAATGAGCTGGATTTTTAAAACTTGTTTTTGTCAGACTGTTGTACAGGGGGTGTGAGTGTGTGGAAGCTAGGTGAAGAATAACCCCTTTATTTCTCAGGAAATGTCCTTTAAAAAATAAACACAGCTTGGTGACATAAAGTGACCAACTGCAAAGCCAATTTTCCCCCTATGTGACGTGTGTGTGTGTGTGTGTGTGTGTGTGTGTGTGTGTGTGTGTGTGTGTGTGTGTGTGTGTGTGTGTGTGTGTGTGTGTGTAGATAGATAGATATAGACAGACAGACAGACAGACAGACAGACACACACACAAAATTCCAGATGAGAGAAAATGAGGTGGGGAAGCAGGGCCGTAGCCAGGATTCTAGATATGGGAGGGCAAATAGTTTTTCAGGATGGGCAACAATGTCACATATATATAAGCAGATGGGAGTTTGAGGTTGGGCAAACTGCAAACTCGTCACCCCCTGTCTATAGCCCTGTGGGGAAAGTAAAGGAAATGGAGTTCCCTCCATAGATCCATTTGTTCAAGCAGTCATGGCTGGGTGAGATTTTAATGTAACTTATCTGTGTGTGTTTTTAACATGCCTAAAGGCTAAGAATTGCTTTTGTTTTGATATTTTTACATTTAAGATCTTAATGTTTCAAAGAAGTGCTTTTCATTTTTAAAGTGCTTGCCTGTAGCTTGGGTTCAGTTTGTACTTGTTACATGTCTGCAATATTTTCAATAATTACTTTATGTGTTGGATTTCAGTCTCTAGTCCTACTACTATTTATGAAGTTACACATTTATTTGAAGATCAGCTTGTGTCTAAAAAAACCCCTTTCTGCATTTGATTCACAGCACTGTATTCCATCCCACTAGGAGATGTTGCTCTTATATATATATTTCTTTTTGTAGGCTAAAGCTCTTATGGATAAACTTCAGAAGACTGTATCATCTGAGGGAAGATTTAAAAATCTCAGAGAAACGCTCAAGAAGTATGTTTCAAATTACTATGCTTTATGGTGATAGCTATGAAGTTAAGTTCATGGAAATAGTATTAAATCACTATGAACCTGTTTTTTCCATGTAGACTTCAGAGGGCTGACTCCCAAAGTTTTGCTGAAAATATACCAAACTCGTTATCATGTTTGAATTTTTACAATATCTCTATAGAAATGTCATGACATATTACAGCACTATTCTACATGTACTATGGTAGATTGGATCCAAAATAATATTTATAATAATTCCAATGAGATAAATGTAATGTCAATTAATTATGGCTAATTTCCTATTTATTTACATGGACCTACTTCATCTATGACAAAATCTAGACAGCCATATTGCTTTTTTTGACAGCCAATTTTTTACAGTAAATATACCATCAGTTAATTTAAAATTTGTACACCAAGAAAACTCTGCAGTATCCCCAAAGTGCTGGTGAAATCCATATGCTCAAGCATGATTTAGTGCTGCCTCTATGCAGTTATCTTTGCTGCACATTGCACCATGGAAGCCTGCAAAATTGTGTTTTTATTGCAGACCCACTAGCATGAGTGAAACAATGGTTGGCTGACTATCCAGCTTCTAATTTGTTTCTTAAATATTACAGGACAGGATCCAGTGGGGTACAGATACTTACAGAAGATGGTCAAAGAAAGACCACTCATACCCATTTGCAGCTTCTGATTATTTGTTCCCATAGAGAGGGAAACCCTTCAAAAACAGATCTTAAGTTGCATTCAGGTCTGGGGCTAGAGTGAATTGAAGTCCAAAAACCAAAGGTTGGGAATCCTAGGCTAGAAGGAGAGGGGGGAAAACCCCTCCATCTTGTTGCAGTTGCTGTGTATAAGTGGAAACAATGTCTTCTTATATTGATAGATGTGGGTACTATATATACTGGGTGCATTTGTATCAGCTAATGAGGCTTCTTTCAGCAGACTTATGAATTAGATTCTGTCTCTAATATTTGGCCTTCCCTATGATTTCATGGCATGGTAAGTGGGTGTGCACCTAACAATTTTGTTAAGTTTTGTTCTCTCCCTAATAAATATTTTTCCTCCAAAAATATGGTTTTGTCAAAGATCAAGATCCAGTTGCCCCTAACTTTCTCTGAATAAGCTGTAAAGACACTCAGATGTTGCTTTTCTGCAACTATTTGAAATGTGGAAATCATAGGATTATGATTACAATTTATCAGTGATGCCTCCTTACATGAACTCAAGCTCAATAATGACATTTTCTCAGGCTTCAGCCTTATACAAATATACCTATTGGGAAGTAGATTCCATTAGGGACAGTGGAAATTCCTTGATTGATTATGCCAAAAGTAGACTAGTTTATACATAGCAGCAGCAGCTCCACAAAACTGAAAACTGTTTTACGTTTTTTTGCCATGCAGTTGTAATCCCCCTTCAGTGCCATATCTTGGGATGTATTTGACAGACCTGGCATTTATTGAAGAAGGAACACCCAATTTTACTGAAGAAGGCCTTGTTAATTTTTCCAAAATGAGAATGGTAATTCTTTCTACTATTGTTGTTATTGTTATTGACTGGTATTATATAATAGATATAAGTTATAATTTGTCACCATATTTGTTTTGTTTTTATATAATATTGCTATTTAGTTTTAGTAGCTTTATAGGTTTTTTTTGGTTTTATATATTTTTCTTTATGTAGTTGCTTTGCTTTATGTTGTTTGTTGTGAAATGCCCGAAGTGGCTGTGTAGTTACATGGGTGGTAAAGAAATTTAATGAATGAATGAATGAACAACCATGAGTATCTGTTAAATAGCAATGTAGTATGTGTGCTGTTCCCAATATCACCATCTTCTGCAGTTCTAATTGTGTTATTTCAGAGATTTGCAGTTGGTTATAATAGTTTAAGAGATTCCGTGGCTTTGTTCCCATTGGCCCAATGACTGTAGGGACCATTGAAGTGTGTTTCATATGTAATTGAGTTATTTCTATTACCTGGTCTCTGTATACTGTTATTCCTACCACCACCACCACCACTTCTTTATCTTCAACTCTGGTATCTACTGGAATTGCGATGTCAGTTATCCAGACATTTTTTCATTCTGTTACTATTGTGTCTGGTGTATTATACTCTGTGTCTGTCAGGATGGATGCAAAAATTCCACAAGATCTTAACATGTTCATTTTCTGAAACCTTCTCTACGTGACATTCCCATGAATTTTTGGATGCTGGCAGATTATATTTTTAATATGGTGATCAGTACAGTATATTAATTTTGTCACTCTTTTATGTCTTTCTTTGTAGTCTGACACAATTTTGTCTTTTTCTCCACAGAGTTGATATTTACTGTTTGCATTAATTCCTTGAATTTTAGCTTTCATGAAATGAATTTGGAATGCTTTTGCTTGTGCAGCAAAAGTCAAACCTTTGGTTTCCTTCTTGATACTCTCCAGTTTTAGCCCTGCCCTCAAGTTGCTATCATATTTTCCATCAATATTTCTCAGTTTCCCATGCAATTGAATATTTTCCAGTTGTTTTCCCAGTTGTTTAATTTACTTTCAAATTGCTGTTCCTTATATTTTCTTATATTCCACCTTTGTCTCTGTTGTTTTCAAAGTATTTTCCATTTTCTCTGCACTAAGCAATTTTTCTCTGCTTCTACTGATATAATCATTTATCCTTCTTTTTTCTTCTTCTACTACCTATTGTATTTGCAGTAATCTATGGCTTCCAGTTTTTTAAGTATAATCTAACCTCTTCCTCCTCATCAAATGTGTACACAGTTCACTAAACCAGAGTATTGGAACTCCACTGCTGAGGTCCTAGCTCTGGACCTAAGAGTCAGTGAAGTATCACCTGATAATGTTGTAGATGATATTCTGTTATTCTCTGTACCTGCTCTATATTGATCTTATCAATGCCAATTCCACTCAGATGTTTTTTTCATCCTTGTGAGAATAATCAATTTTGTCAACCCCATTAAGGTCTTGAGCAATGTTTCTCAGCCTTTGGTTTTTGGACTTCAATCCCCAGAAGTCAAAGTCAATTCCCCAAAGCACTAATCAGCCAATTTATTGACTTAAGCTTCTGGGAATTTTATTCCCCCGGTGGTGTGTGTGCCACACATTGGGAACCACTGGTCTAGAGTGTTGTGTTTGGACTTCTCATCACTTTGGATCTTAGAGGGCCATAAAATACCATCTTACCATTATTCTCAACTACCTTTTTAAGAGTTGTGTTCCCACCAGTACTTCATAGATGTTATTCTGTATAGTTGTACCTCGCTTAAAGAGCATAATGCGTTCCACAGGACTGCTCTTTAAGCGAATTTGCTCTTTAAGTGAAACACCATTGTAAACAAACAATTGTGGGGGGGATTGCGACCCCTGATTTATTTGTTAAGCGAGTTTTTGGTTGTTTTTATTTGTTAAGTGAAACAAACATTCAGAGAAAATTCTGCTCTTTAAGCGAGTTACTCTTTAAGCAAGGCACTCTATGCGAGGTTTGACTGTAATTCTTGCACAAATTCCAATCTAACTTTGTTACAACTCAGTTATGGCATTCTTTGTAGTCAGTCTGTGCAATTTTACTGTGTCCACCAATAATGTGGTCCATTGTTTCATCCATTTCTTTACAAAACCTAAACTTGCTGTCAGTTCCAGTTTTATCAATTCTTGCTTTAATTATGTGCCACTTGTTCTTGGGCAGCAAATATATCCTTCTGTCAGTATATGTTTTCAAAGTGGATTATAAGCAGAAATCAAGATTCAATTGTCTATACAGTACAGTTATACCTCGCTTAAAGAGCATAATGCGTTCCACAGGATTGCTCTTTAAGCAAGTTTGCTCTTTAAGTGAAACACCATTGTAAATGACCAATTGTGGGGGAGATTGCAAACCCCGATTTATTTGTTAAGCGAATTTTTGGTTGGTTTTATTTGTTAAGCAAAGCGAACATTCAGAGAAAATTCTGCTCTTTAAGCGAGTTACTCTTTAAGCGAGACACACTTTATGCAAGGTTTGACTGTACTTATATCCAGGGTCAATGTTCTATCTCCACCTGCTGGTTACTTTTGGAGTATTATTATTCCAATTATGTACACTATTTCTTTCTATACCAAACAATGTTGAAAATGTACAACTGACTGTTGTTTTACAAATAATGAATAGAGTTAGACATTAAAAAGCATTAACTGCCAAGAAGAGTATATTTTCTGGAATGAAAATGCACAATTCTATCTGAGCATAAGTAACACTGAATTCAGTAAGACTGATTTTGAGTAGACATGCATAGGATTGAACTTTGTTATAAATGAACAACATGCTTTGTGAAGAAATTAGTTATGGAGAGGTACTGAAACCACTTTTTTCTTCATTTGTAATGTAACATAAAATATAAGGTGAATAACTATGAAGGAGGGAAGTGACAAAGTAGCAAAGTCTAAATTTATTTTATGAATAATAAGTAGTTCCTAAAATAGCAGTTGTTGCAGGATAAATTCCCTTTTAATTTGTGGTTGAGTTATAGTTTGAATTTTAAGCTGTTCCTCCATTCAGCGATGTGGCAGGGAGGGATTTGTCTGCCAGTTTTCTATTCATCTGTTGCAAAAATACTGCAGGCCTTCAAAATACACATCTTACGATGATCAACGGTCTCCCAGTTTCTGAGGGGGGGGGAGATATTCTGAAGAGGAGGCAAGGCAGGAGTGTCCACTTCTCTGAATAGTTTTTCATTTATGGAAGGAATAAATCAATGAGCCTGCGAGGAGGGCGGTATATAAATTCGAATGAATGAATGAGCTAAACTAATTTGTGTAGAATTAAACCACTTTTTATATCTGTTTCTTGAACAGATATCACATATTATCAGGGAGATACGTCAGTTCCAATTGACTTCCTATCGCATAGACCATCAACCAAAGGTACAATACTTTCATCTCTCCTTCATAACAGAATTTTGAGTATTTGTGTGTTCCTGTTTTAAATCTAAAACATGTATCTAATTTCAGAGATGATGCATGAGCTATGAATGTTCATTACCAAAATCTGTCTAGAGTTGCTTCCAAAATAGAATTATATATTATCTTTTGACATTTCATTCCACCTCTCTTTTGCCTCTTCTTTTACTGATAAGTCAATAAGTAAATATGCAGTCCTGCAGTCTTTTCAGTGTTACATATCAACTGTTCCCTATTGTTATTCTTTCAGGTTACTCAATACTTACTTGACAAGAGTCTCATCATAGATGAAGACACTTTGTATGAACTATCCCTAAAAATTGAACCCAGACTGCCTGCTTGAGAAGCTAGTTTTCTCATTGAACGTACAGAGAACTTTAATATAACGGGGGGAACTTATGCATGGCATGTCCCTACACAATGCAAAGGGGAAATTCTGAGAAGAATTCAAGTTACTTTTCCCATTATGGGATACAGAGCTTCAGAGAGATTCCTTTTCAAGCATGGAGAGGCAGCAGCTGGAAGAGAAAAGCAAATGCCAGAGACATGAGTTCATTGCATCTTGTTCTGAAAAGGTGATAGTTAATGGAAGAGAAACTGGGAACTGATTTAAAAAACTGAAGAAATTGTGGTAACCATACTGAAGAGTAGATGCTACATTCTGTTAGGTTCCAATGAATAAGGAAATGCCAGGATAAAAGGAGAAGCTCTATTATTGCTGTGAGAACAAAATCCATGTTCCATAATGAGCATGCAAGGATCTATGTTTTTAATGCATTTTGCATTTGTTAATGTCCTATTTAAACAATTCACACTTAAGAATAATACCCAACTTTGTAAAGAAAACATTATGTTTAACAATATCAGATCAATTGTTTTGTTTTATGATATACATTTTATTGGAAAATGTTCCTTTGTAGGTTAAATTTGATTTATCTCCAGTTTCAACATTGACAGAAAGCTGGAAAATGTTTACGCGACATAATGTAATCAGATCTTCCCTTCTCTAGAAGTGTGATGGGTTATCTAGGATGCACATTAATAAACTGTCTTACATGGTTGCCATATATACTAGTGGAAATTGGAGTTTTTACATATGAAACTTCATAGACAAAGATGACTTTTGTTAAAAGTACTTGCCCTAATAAAGTATCATGGGTGCTACAGAGCATCTCATGTGAGTGTGTTTTCCCCCTCTTCTCTCTCTCTCTCTCACACACACACCACGACCACCACCACCAAAAATCTAGTGACAACCCATCAGGGATTGTCACAGTAATATGGATTAGCTGTTTGAATGCCTTTAAATTTCTATGCTCTTTAGAGGTGGTTTTAAAAGATCAGTTATTATCCATCTAGCAGACAAAACATAGTGCTGCACAATTAACAGGAGGGAGGACCATTATCTATTGTACTGTGTTGTATATTCATTTCCCATTGAGTATCATATAAATTAGCTCATGTTTGTCTTTTTTTCCTCTATCTATAAATGGAAATGATTCTAATGTCACTTTAAATGTAATGTCTGCATCAGTTTATAGCCTCTGACCCAACTGCTTGACTGTATGCAATCGTTGTGACATGGACACGAACTGGCACTGCCCTATTTTCTTGGAATGAATGTGCATTTTTCAACAGTCTGTAATTGGGAAGCATCTACTTGCATGGGGGTGCATGAACGTATTGGAACTCTGTGAAGTCTCAGGTTGCAGCTGTGATTTTGTGGAAATTATTATTTATTTTATGTTTAGACTTATGTAATACTGTCAGAAAATGCTGGCTATTAGAATCTAGCCCAACAAACGAGGGATAATGTTTTTAAAAACAGCAACTTGTCAGCTTAATGCAGGGATCCTCAACCTATGGCCCGTGGGCCGGGTCCAGCCTGTGGCACCAAATCATCCGGCCTACGCCCTCACTTCAGCTGCAGCCACCTCAATCCTTGTCTCCTCAGCTTGGCTTGGCATTTTCCTAATGGTGCTCCACATCAGGGCGGATGTTGTAAGCCACCAGTCTGGCCCCTCAACAGTCTGAGGGAGTGTGACCTGGCTCCAGGCTTTAAAAGGTTGAGTACCCCCGGCTTAATGGATAACAACTGTAAGCATACTTTGGTCTCTTTAACAAAATCTGCAAATGGAGTAAATAGTTCTCCGCTTCCATATTGGTTCCTTACTAAAGAAAAATATAGGCTACAGATAAGTAGCTATAATTCTACTGAATTCAGTGGAAAGAATGTACAAAAATATTGTTCCTGAAATCAGTGGGACAACAAAACTTTGTGTTCAATTGTTTAGCAATCATTAGTGATAGCTTTCTTAATTGTATGATCACAGGGTTAAGTATTTAAGTATTTAAAAATATACATAGTATATCCTATGATCATTTGAAGAAAACCATTCTTTTCCTGTCATTTCAGAGAAGAGTGAGCACAAACACAATGCACATTTTAGCACTGCTGAATAACTAGACTGGGAAAGTGTCCTTACTTTTCCATTTACTATTAGCCAGTTAACAAAACAGGGCTAAACATCATTATTTACCTCCCTTGAAACTCTCTCAGGAAATTAGCTACTTTAGAAAATATTGCCATTTAGGCCTATTTTAGCTGATACTTCTTACCAGATTCACTGAGTTGCTAAATCTCAACCATGGAAAGCAAACATGCCTAGCTTCTGTTGGCTTGTGTGTGGTTGGATTGTTAATTTGTCTGTTTGGTCTCTCTCTGCACTTTAATTATCTGCCCAGACAAAGGCTGAGCAATAAATTCAGTTTTTGTCTAACTGTAAATGCTAGCATTTATAATTATCTGTCATGTAGTAATATTTTATGTCTATGTAAAGATCTTTTAAGAAAATAAATAAATGCATGATTAAACTTCAATGAACTATTGAGAAATTATCAGTAATTTTAGTGGGGGCAGGGCAGGATTGAGAAATAGAAACTTTCTGGGGCATGTTTTGGTATTGCTGGTAATGAATGTGGTAGTTATAACATGGAAAATGTTTAGTTAAACAATTTTAATTCAAACTGCTTGTTCTTTTCATTAGTGTCTAACAAGAAAAATGGGCTGCATCCTGACGCATGCTAAAAAGAGGCATGATTTATTTGGGCAAACCACTGATTCACTGCATATTACTATATATATCTATTTAATGCCACAGCCTATTATTTCAAAAAGTATACTAAGCTCAAAGGCAGTATCTAGTTTTACCTGTCTCTATTTTTCCCTTTTATTCCACAGCTACCTACAGTTTATAACACACACACAACACACACACAAATCTATACAGTCTAAGAATTATTTCATGGACATTATTTGTGAAGTACATTACTCTGGTTACTTCTATTTTGTTTTGCAATAACTTTGTACCTGGGATGGGGCTTTCCCCATCATGATGTCTTATCTGAAGCAAAAGGTGAATATACTTGTGTCTATCTTATTTATTTTACACCTTTCATTAAAATGTAAGTTAACTCTGTTGCTGTGTAGTCTTTTCTGTCAATTATTGCCCATGTCGTTTCAAAGCCTTTAAGTAACTTGCATAGGTGAACAAGGAAGGATCCTTCCTGTCTCCCTGTCCTGTATGTATTCTTTTAATATATAGAGATAAGTTCACTTTTTTACTGGGTGTGGTCACAAATTAAGCAAACCTTCCTTGGAAAAATTCCTGCAGATTCTGACTCCCCCTGCCAAAATTCTCCACCATAGTAGGAATGTGATAGGTAGGGAAAATTACTCTTGGTCAATAAAAAATATGGTCTGTCTCTTCTTTCTTATACAATTCCCTCTCCCCTATCCTTAGAGTTTGAAAGAATGTCATGGTTTCTTATCTCCAAATCATAGGCTGGGATACACAGAAAGAACCTCCTCGAAGATTGTGGTACTGTATTTTTGAACCACAATTGGGCATACCCAGGGCAACAGCAACCTTGTGCAGGCTAATCTTTCTCACACCATGTCTGGCAGAAGGAACTACAGAAAGAATTCAGCGAAAGGTGGTTTTATTTTGGCACTTTCAGAAGTAGAAGAATAATCATAGGCTGAAACTAGTACCAGAAGCATCTGATTCATTCAACCTGTAGTCTCCAACCTGAGACTAGCTCTAAAATTTAGATTTCATTCCAATAGATAAATGAATCTTACCTGTCTACCTCACCGTGAGGTCGTTTAAATTTTAGAATTAGTTTCATGATGAAGACTGCAGGCTGAGTGAATCAGATGCTACTTGTATTAGTTTCAATCTAAGATTCTGAGAGAAAGAGGCAGTGGCATTACTGTACTTCTAAACTCTATGGATGGAATAGGAGAGAGTGGAAAGAAAGGATAGTGAGCCAGATTACATAACATCCACCTCCTCACCTTGTTGCTTTTATTGCAATAGCAAAGTAAAGTTGATACAAACCTGTCCTCCTTATCAATTCCTGCATTGTGTTCAAATATTCAAGAACAACCTAAATATGAAGGCTAAAGTAGTATTGTTTCTATAACAAAAATAACTGATTCTGTATCTTTAGCCTATGTCAATAGTATTTAATCTGTCCTCCAATGTATGGGCCAGAGTGTTTCATTTTCCTTATCTATGAAGGGCCAGATTGCTGTTTGGCCCCAATTTTTTATTTTTATTAGGGACATGGCTCTGTTAGGCTATTGCAGAGATTCTCAACCTGCAGCCTGCAGGCCAGATGCGACCTGTGGTGCCATTTCATGTGGGCCCCCACTGCCTCCACCACACCAGGAAGTGCCGTGTGGTGGAGGAAGGGCAAAATGGCCATCTGGCCCCTGAAGCTTTCTGAGGGAGTGTGACCCGGCCCCCAGCTTTAAAAGATTGGGAACACCTGGGTTATTGCAATAAAAACAACGGGTTTTTTTTTTGGCACTGGTCTTTGCTGCAAGTGAGCCAGATTCCTCATCTGATCTTACCCTCTGTTTGTCACAGACATGATTTTACAATTATTCAGTTTCATTTTGTGATTGGTCATTGGAAGGTGAACATGGACTTAATTTGGGAAGATGATTGGTGACGCAGGCATCCCAAAAGCAACTGTCGACATAGAAATAATTCTGAGAAGAAACTGTCAACATAGACACAATTCTGAGAATAGCCTAAATAAATTTTAACATACCACAACAATTATTTGTATGTCACCTACTTCTGGTAGCCATGAGGATGAGAATTCTGTGGTGCCTTCAGAGAATCTAGTATAGTATTGACACGCAACTAGAAAGAGAATGGCAATCTGTTTTTTTAGGGCAAAGGTAAGGGTCTGTGGTCCCACCAGGATAAGGTGCATGACATCACGTGTAGCTCTGCTCTGGAAAATCTATACAGTACTTCTAAAAAACAATGTCCAAAATTGCATTGTTGCTGTATCCTTTACATTCCTTGCTGTGGTGGCTCAGTGGTTAAGAAGCTCGCCTTGTTAGCTGGAAGGCTGGCAAGTTGGTAGCTCAAGACCCGGGTACTGAATGATGGATTGAGTGCCCATCTCTTTCCCAGCTCTTGGGGACATGAAGTGAGCCTCATTCCCTGAACAGAGTTTCTTCCACAAAAATTCAACCCAGAATAATTTCTGACATGAAATTATTATATTCCTTGCTTCAGGTTAAAACAAACACCTAAGGCCAGTAATAAATGCCTTCAAAATCACAAGGTACTTCACTAGGATGCCTTCTTCCTGCCTTCAAGGACATGCTTGTATGACCAGAATGTTTTGAAGAGGCCTGAGTGGAATGAGATTGGTCAGCAGAAGAAATACTTCTTTCCTCTCGTCCCCCGCCCACTCTCAGTTTGCTCCTCATATGGCCTGTGATATTATTACAGTGGAAACGACACTTCGTTTCACATTTCTTTGCTCCTGGGTTGGCAGCAGGACGTGTCTGACTTCAACTTCAAGGTCAGTCAGCCTTGTGTCTGTTTATTCACCCTGGGCATTGAAATTTAAAATTGGGGCAGCGGGGAGGGGATTAATAATACTTAAAATGTAGTCCAAATGTCATATATGATAGCTGTTTGGGAGATGCAACATTCTTATTTGCATAAGTACTAAGAAAACTATGACAGTGATATTCTTGTCAGGCTGCTATGCTTCAACTTTAGACAGTGACACTGGAAAAAAACATGTTAAATATATAATTACAATAATAACATTTCTACAGGCAACCTGCTGAACAAGAAGTTAAAAATGTCAATGTTGTTCATAAATGTTACATTAAGTATAGAGTGACTGAGGTTTTGTTATAGATGTTTCTTTTGCTGCTAGAAAATAATATACCCTAAGAATGGTTTGCTATCAACATTTATTTCTGCCTGATGTGCTCAGAACCTCCTCAAACCCACCTTAGAGCTTAATGAAATCGCTCCCATCTCCCCCCCCACTTTGAAAGGCGCCACGTTCCCACCATTTCCAAACTTCTCCCTTCCTCACAAAAACACATTACCCTGTTTTATTATTCTACAGTGAAGAACAGTTCTGCATCAAAATATTTCACCAAACACTCCTAAAGTTCTCATCTAAACACACTTCCTTGGCAGTGGAAGTCTATGCAAAGGATTGTTCTGCTAAAAACTGTCCGGTCCTGACTCTTTTTTTTTTTAAAGCAAAAGCTGATTAGGCAATTGAGTGACTTAAAGTCACCTGCCGGTTGTGGACAAAAGCCATATTAGCTACCATGGATGGAACCTTTCATGAACTTTTCAAGCTCAGCTGGTAAAGCAGTTAAATTAGATCAATTAAATACACCTAGGGCCATCTTCTTCTTCAAGTATGGCATTCATTACGGTTTGTTAAATTTATTAATACAGTAAAACCTCATATAACACTAAAACCTGGTTCCACAAGTCTTGGTGTTATATGATTTTTAGTGTTATCTGATGCATGTTAAAATCCTATGGGATCCATAGAGATACATTGTAACCACACAGGCTTTAGCGGTTGTTATCTGAAGCATCCCATAGGATCTTAATGTTATCTGATGCAATTCTTCCCCCCAGATTCCTTAATGTTATGCGATTTTAGTGTTATTCGATACTAATGTTATATGAGGTATTACTGTATTGATATTTTTCCAGCTGGAACAACTGAAACTGCAACTTCATGTATTTTAATGTAAATTTTGAAAGCTTCCCATTTCTCAGTAGAAGTGTAAATTATTATTATTATTATTATTATTATTATTATTATTATTATTATTATTATTATTATTATTATTATTATTATTATTATTATTATTATTATTATTATTATTAGATTTCTATACCGCCCTACTCAGTAGGACCGACTCAGTGTGGTACAGAACACATGTAAAATTACAAGTTCATAAACACAACATGTCAATGAATCATGAATAATCAATATCACATAACATTAAAATATCAACATCATAATAGATCAATACACAATAAATCAATACACAATGACTAAAAGTACCTCGTGACTATCAATACACAACATAACTCTCCAGGGGACATTGGGCGAAAGTCTGGTAAAGGCGACAGTGCTCATTTTATCAGCCTCCTACAGCTGAAGTCCATTCCTCCTCCTGGCCAGAGGACGTTAGTCTTATCCTTCTCTGGGCAGGTAGAACCCAGAGTTAGGAAGTGGAAGGTTCCACCTAAAAAACCTTAAAACTGTTAAAATTTAAAATTATTGCCTTAAGATTCCTTTAAAATGTCACAAACAAGTCACATGACCAGTTTATAAAGTTCTGCTTTTCTGCCTGTAGCTTCTTTCCCTGTTTATCAAGCAGAAAATCCAAGGCTGTCATGTTTTCTGTTAATAAGGAAAGAGAGATAAAATGTGCAAAAAGTAAAAACAACAACCCTATATCCTATTTGATTTTCCTATTCCAGCCATTTCTCTTTTTTAGGTTCAGCCTCAGCTTCACTAGTTTAGCATACAGTTTATACATTCACTGTGCTTAATCTGGCACTGTTTGTGCATGGAAGCCAAGAGATAAACTGTCTTGGAAAATGTTGCCAATATAGGACGTGATAACTCTTGGTCACCTCTGAAAAGTTCCTGCAGCAATCATAACAGCAGCTCAGCTGTTTAAAATATAGCAAATGGCAGTTACTAGGGATCAGATCTAATGGGAAGTTTATTACCTGACCTGCTAATTTATATTTGTGGGGGTGGGTTGGAGACATTTCACTTTGTTTGGTCAGCAGTTAGGCAATGTCCCTTTACTGCAACAACTCACATGATATGGATGCTTCAGATTACACATAGTAGAAGGTCTAATACAAATGACCTTTGGACTAGAATAAAAGCTAAAAATGGCTTTCTTATTGTTCTAGCTGTAGTGTGGCTTAGTGGCATTGACCTTGTATTGAATCAGTATTGGTCAGGTTAGTTGGTCAGGAATGCTAGCACAATACACAGGAAAATACTTTTCAAAATCTGTTTATTCGCTTGCAGTGTTGCCTTGTTCATTACTTGTATTTAATGGGTTTTTTTAAAAAAACATACTGTACCAATTTATAAGAGACTAATATAAAAATAGATTGTTCAAATAAAAAACAAACAAACAAACAAACAGTGAAATGTGTTCTAATAGTAACTTAAGCAATTGAAAGAAAAACTGAAAGATTACGACTTATGCCAGTAGAAGTACAGTACAGTACTGTATCTGCATTCTTGTACTTCAGGTGCATACTAATAAAACCAAAGGGAAATTATTATGCTCCTTAAACTTTGCACTCAGTACTTTGACACCCGTACCACTGATCCAGTTCTGGAAGTCACTTTCTGGTCCTGAGCCCTTTTGGCACACAAAGTCCCCATCGGCCCTGGGCTAGTATTGATGAAGCTGCTGCCCTCCATCACAATGGATTCAAGTTGGACTTAATACACTTGGGGACCATCACCCTTCCCTATGGACTTCACCACCCAAAGGCCGTTAGTCCTCATGATTGTCAGGTATTTAACTGCTGCCTGACACTCGGTGTTGAGTCACTGGCTGTATAGTCTACTCTATTACCATAGCAGGATAACTTGGTCAGACTGGATTATGGGCTTAAGGTCCACAAATTCATTTCAGGATGGGTTTTCATGGATTACAACCCATTTCTTCAAACAAGGATGGTTGTTTCTGAAGAAGTAGAAAGTTTCTGCTTCAAGTTTGGAATGGGTATTCCTTAAGCTCTTGTGGATAAGTTATACAGTAATATCTCAGATAACGTTTACCTTGGATAACGCTAAAATCGCATGATGTTAAGTAATCTGTAGGGGGAGAATTACATTGAATAATATTAAGATCCTATGGGATGTATCGGATAACAGCCGCTAAAGCCTGTGCGGTTACAATGTATCTCTATGGAGCTCTAACGTTATCCGATACATCCCATAGGATTTTAACATGCATCGGATAACATTAAAAATCGGATAACACCAAGACTTGTGGAACCAAGTTTTAGCGTTATCCGAGGTTTTACTGTATGTTGATTATTATTATTTACTTATTTTTGAAAAGCCATTAAAAAATAGAACTGAGATGCAGTAAATTGCCCTAGCAACTGTTGCTGGTCTGAATGGAATTTTCAGCTGTTATAATCAGACACTTTTCTTTCGTGTCATGTGCTGCTACGAGTGACCTTGAACAGTGATATTTTTGTGAGGAAGGGCTGCATGTCTTGCTTTACTTGCAAGAGTGAATGCCAGTCAGTGTAAACCAAACTGGTGCCCTCTGGATGTTTGGAGCTAAAATGTCCATTATTTCAAGGCTTAGCCAAGGCTCATGTAGGCAACATTGAACGAGATGGACCAACAGTCCTAATAAACATAAGGCAAATTCTGATGTTCCTCTTCTTCATGGTGCTTGTAAACATTTAAGAACCAATATAGTTTAAATTTTTGGAGGACTACAATTGCTTGCCCTGATGTAAAAGGACTAAAGAGGCTGAATGGTCTTCTGCCTATCACAGAGAATACAAATGGGTAGGAAAGCTACCCAGAACAACTTTATGAACAGAATCAAACAGCTTTTTGAACAGGCATATTTTGATCTGGTGGGACTCTCTAGTCCCACAGCAGAAGAATACCATACAGGGCTCCATTTGTGTGCTGCTAAAATTTCCAAATTCAATCCAGAAAAAAAGTATCTAGATCAACAGAGATGACTCTTGATGGCATTATGTCACATGATACTTCCTAACCCTCCCCATAAACATTCTAAATTTGTCTTGTCTTATCAGAGAAGAAACCAATAACAAAACTGTTTCCTGTGATAGGTCCACCACTTTGCTAGCTTGTCAGGAGGTGTTTCCCACATTAACTAGACCTCAGCTTTCAAAACAGTATAATATGGACAAATGTGCAACATTATTCATATATGCTACAGCTACATGAGTGAAAACTGAGAGGATTAAATAGGAGTGTACTTTTCCAGCCCTCAGACTGATTGAAATGTAGTCTGAGTTATGAAACCCTTGTTTTGTGTTTGGATTCAATCTTCAAACACAGGAGGGAAAGAAAGAAAGAAAGAAAGAAAAGAAAGAAAGAATCGTTCACATTATCAAAACCATCCTGTTGTAGTTTTGAAGTGCTTATAGCAGTGATGGTGACCCTTTTAGAGACCAAGTGCCCAAACTGCAACCCAAAACCCACTTATTTATCACAAAGTGCCAACACAGCAACAGGGGAAGAAGGAAAAACTCCCATTGGGCTACTGGGTAGAGGGGTGGGCTGAACTCTGGGGTGGGGGAGGGAGGAATTTCACCCATTGGGCTGCTGGGCAGAGGGGTGACTGCATGGGTGCCCACAGAGAGGGCTCCAAGTGCCACCCCTGGCACGCATGCCATAGGTTCACCACCACTGGCTTATAGTGACTAAGTGGAACTATGGAGAAAGAAGCCATTTTCACTTTACCTTTCCAAACTGCCTTGCATTTGAACAAAGCTTCCATACATGGATCTGCTGTATAGCTTCTTTGTCCTGCATAACCCCATTCAAACATGTGAGGAGAGGGTAAATGGTAGCCTTACACTCCTCTTTTGTTTCTGTCTGTCTGTCTCTGAATTTCTGAAAAGCAGAGTCTCTGCTAATGTGTGGATGCTCTCCCCATGAGTGTAGATCCTGAACAGAGGAGATCTTATTCTTCAGACTATCCTTGGCTATTTGTGGAGAACAACAATGAAGGCAATGGCTTTATACTCTTCCCCTCCTCATACATTTCCAGTTTCAGGTTAAGACTTATTGGTCTGGTCACTAAGTATATTGCCACACTTTTAAAAATAGTTTGGAAGATCAGCTCAGTGGGTGATTCTGAGCAATATTTGTTAGGACATTTTTCATTTGGGGGTATTGTACAAAGATTGCTGCCCAGTGGAATAGTATAACTTTAAGGCCCTCCATGTGCTTTGAACACAGGTGTCCATAATAGAGCCTCAAACTGATTGCCAGGCTGTGCATGCTTGGTCCATGTGCTCCTGTAATAGCCCAGCTGTGGCTGATTAGAGAATCTGCCCAGCAACACTAGGGTATAACTGTGGCCCTCTGGGAAGGGTCTGTGGAGGAGGTTATCATTCTGAAGGAGGCTGTCATACTGATGAGGCTGTCTTACTGAAGACTAGGACTGAGCTACTGAGAGAGAGTCTACAGACAGAGACTGCTGAACGAGGGTCTGCTGTTGTTGAGAGCTTCTTCAACTGAGAAGAACTGCTCAAGAATACCAGGACTCTGTGCATGCTCCTGGGATTGGAGCCAACTGAGGAATCCAAGCTGTCTACCTACTGTGGGGCTTGGAGTGAGAGAGACTGTTGTATATAGTCCTGTGTATATCTGTCTTCCCCTCACTGTAAGTAAAGCGCACCTTTCCACTGAAGGCATATGTGTGTGTGTGTCATTGCACTAAAGGCTTTCGCTGTGTAACAGCTTAAAAGTGCTACTCTGCTATTGAGCCACACATATCGCTAGGGGAATCCCTGATAATATTTATCCTTCCATTTTCCTTTCTGCATCTAATTGCCTGCAACAGATAAAAATCACTACCAAAGATGACATTGGGACTGTGGACACATTTCTGTTATGCGTTTGAGGGGATTAATTCTTCTGTGACAGGTCTCTGGCCCATGCTTTAGGACATCACAATTTAGCACACTAACAAGTAAACAGAATATATTCTGCCCAGCAGTCTTGTAGAGACAGCTCTCCAAGAGAAATGGAATGTAATATTGTGACTCTTGCTTATAGTAAAAAAGAGATCAAAGGGTCATACAGGAGATTATACTTCAAGTCCCTATTGCATTCCTTTTTCTGTTGTTACTTTCATACTGGAAGTTGGACAGTAGCACGGCTACCTTGACCTCGGATGGTGTTCTAAATACTAATGTTGTATTGCACCTAAACTAGTTCCCTAGTTTTTTCAGACAACAGAGGCTTATGATCTGACTCTTTCAAGTGACTTTCTATTGCTTCTCTGTAAGGAAATCTGTGTTAATTGATATGCCAGTGAAACCAAACCAACATTCCTAGAGGTGTAGTTGTGTCTTCCTGCTCTGCCTTTTCAACAGTTATGTTTTCTTTCGTTCCAAAGAAGAGACATATAAGCTTATTAGAATGCCTAGCACCACACTAAAACCTCCAACATTGTCTACATCTTAGATCAGGGGTGCCTAAACTATGGCCTATGGGCCAGATCCAGCCCCCAATGCCAATTCATCTGCTCCGTGCCGCACTCATCATTCCTGGAAGTGGAAATAAAATGCACACATTTTACTTCTGCTTCTGGGAGGGATGTGGGCAGCGATGGCCAGATGAATTGGCTTTGGGGGCTGGATCTGGCCCATGGACTGTAGTTTGGGCACCTCTGGTTTAAGCAGAGAAAATGGCAGCCCAAAATCTATATCTTCCTGTTGCAAAACACAGATTACAAGGCACATTTTAGTTCTGTTTCTGGTGGGAGGGACCACGTGACCAGCCCAGTGGTGTAGCGTGGGGGTGAGGTGGGGGTGGCCTGCCCCTGGCAGCACTTTTTGGAGGCAGCAAATTTTTATTGATATAGATTATTTTTTATTGTTTTTTATAGATTGATTTTTATTGATATAGATTGTTCTATGTTTTTATTTCTTATTTTGATGTAAGCCGCTCAGAGTCGGGTTCTCCTGATTGGGGCAGGGTAACAAATGCAATAAATAAATACATAAATAAAATAAAATTTTCACAATAAATAGGACTTTGCCACCGCTCCCAGATTTCCTAGTGGCCAGGGCAAAGAGGCCGCTGTGGGGCTGGGCAACGGGAACCTCCACCACCACCGGCGTCCTCGGCCCCACCCAGGGTGTGGCGAATTCAGCCTATGCCTTGGGTGGCTGAAACCAATGCTATGCCACTGGACCAGCCTGCTGAACCACGTGACTGCCCCTTGGCCCAAAAAGTTTGGGCACCCTTGTCTTAGATAATAATACTCCTCTGCCAAAGGGACACAGTCCTCCAACCATAAATTCTTGCTCTCACAGATACATTCAGCCCATCATATTAGTACATTTTGGAATGAATATGTAACCTCGAATCTTACTAGATGCATAGAAACTATCAGTGGTTTGTCTGCTCACCACTTCCACATTTCTTTGGGTGCCCATGTGCAACCTCTGCTTCCTAGATACTGGTTTGCCACTGAGATTTAATTGGTCTGTGAAGAGACTAAGAAAAGGGAGAATCTTCAACACAGCCTGAAAAATTTACATTTTTAAAAAAATTACAACTCCCATAAATTATACAAATTACTATACCTTCTAACTTAAATTATGTTCCAGCCACTATGGAGAATTCAGTAAAATCCCTAATAATATAAACTGAAAAGACTCCATATATCTGTCTTGAATACTTACACAAACATGTCAGATTCTTACTTCATATGTGTTGATGTCAATTCATTTTGTTCAATAAGAAAGGAGGATGGTAACACTGTTGTATTAGAAGCAAACAATTTGTATTTTTATCTATGTATTTATTGTACAATACATGCATCATATAGCAATTGTTTTGTATAACAACGATCCATGTGGAACGGATCAAAATCATTGTATGAGGTACCACTGTATATCCTATAAGTACAGCTTCACATGTGTAACAAAACCTAGTGCTTCCCTGTCATTCTAGCAATTTATGATGTGGTCCAGCAGCTAGAATAGTATTTTCCAATTCATGCCTTAGAATAATATTTTTCAATTCATGACTGTAAACTTCATACATGCTTAAAAACCTGCCTCTTCCCATAATGTTACTTGAAATTTGAAATACAGTGGTACCTTGGATAATGTTTATATCGGATAACGCTAAAATTGGATAATGTTGGGGAAATTGAGGCAAACATTTGCATCACACAGCGTTAAGATAATGTTATGCGATGCAAATGTTTGCCTCAAATTCCCCAATGTTTTCTGATTTTTAGCATCATCCAATGTTATCCGACAGCTGTGATTGGCGCTTGGGTTGGGGGGAAGAATGGAGAGGTGCTTACATTCTTTCCCCCATCCCAAGCTCTGATCCCACGCTGGGATCCCATGCTGGGATCGGCGCTTGGGTTGGGAGAAAGAACAGGCGCGCACACCATCCCAAGCTCTGATCCCACGCTGGGATCCCATGCTGGGATCGGCGCCGAAGGGGGACCCCTTTCAGCTTGCCACCCACCCACCACTATGGAGCATGGGATCAGCGTTTGGGCATGTGCCAGTTCAACCCTGCAACCCAAGCGCCAATTGCCCTTTGCTTGTGAAGGGAATGCATGTTCCCTCCACAAGCAAGGGGCAATCCCACGCTGGGACCACCAGTTTGCTTGGGGAGGGAATGTGCATTCCCACCCCAAGCAAACCGAATCACTCCCCTAAAGGGAACTTTTTTTTCAATGCATCGCACAACATTAAAATCGGATAATGTTATGACTTGTGGAACCAAGTCATAATGTTATCCAAGATACTAGTGTAATGTACTGCAGTACAGTATTTGTAAATTTCACAGGTCATTACTTTGATCTTACTTTTTAAAAACCTTTTTACATTCACAATGTATCACAAGATGGCACAATTAGTTGCACCTCCCTCCTCTTTTCCTTGTCAAAAATGGCAAGTACTGAATCCTGTTCATGTTTCCATAAGGTTTGTCAGGTTCTGGGGCCATGTGCTCAAGTGCGCAACCAAAATATGCTGCTTAATTCTGTCGGTGCACCACAGTTAGTTGTAGAAAATTATGCAAGTCTTTAGCAAACAGCAAAAAGTTTGCACTCAAACTGAACTCAAAAGTTTTTCTTAATGCAGTACTGTACATCTATTTCTTCTGACACCTTCATATACTTCCCTGGGGGTACACATCTCACTTGCTGAAAATCATTTCAGGTTAGATTGAACAGAGCAGTACTCATGGGGGCACAGATGCAAGACAGCCTCAAAAGACAGATTTAGCGTATGCGTAACAAACTGCAAGTTCCAGTTCTTCTCACCAGCAGATTTCATGTAACTCAGAACTGCTCCTAAGCAGAGCAAGGGAAGTACTTCAGGTAGCTAGTTTTGGGGCACTCCATGTGGCTCTTTCATCAATAAAGCTGAGCTGCCATTTCAGTTTGGTTTTGACTCCAGGAAGGGAAGTTGGTATTATCTTGCCCTTTGCCTGCAGGCAGTAAAATATTTCCATCTAGTCTTTCCATCCACACAGAATGTATAGGTAGGCTGGCATCATATCACCTATCTTCATTCCTACCTACATGCATTTCTAAGACATCTTAGCAGGTCTTGAATGGATGGGTGGATGAGTGGCATGGCTTGCTACCATGCTGTCTCTTTCCCCAATGCATATATTTATTTGTTGTTTTTATATACAGTACCATCAAATAGCCTTTGACTTATAGCAACACATGAATTAGTGATTTCCAAAAGGTCCTAACATTATTACCGCTTCCTACAAGTTGCCTTAGTAATAGGATCCTTTTTTTTACTTTACACCCACTCTTGTATTTCTGTGAGTTTGTTATGCATGCTTTGTTTATGCCAACATGTGCTAATTTTAGACATGAATCAAGAGCCAAGATTTTGATAAAACTGGCATAGGAGTAAGCATCAAGGCAGTTATATTGTTCCAGGGTTAGGAGTTATGTCGGTTAGTGTCAAAAAGGTTAGGGGCATATTTTTAAAAGCTATTGGAAAAGGAAGTAAAGAGATGTCAGCTAGTAGCTGTCTGAAATACTGGATGTGCTAATATGATCCAAGTGGAGATCAGCTCCTTAAATAAAACCATTACTGTGAAAGGATTTCAAAGAGAGATTGTGATGTCAAATACCCTTAGTAATGCCACAGCAAATTCCTTACCATCAAAAACTGCCAGATACGGCTCACAGGATGGCTGTGTGAAAGGGTCTCCATAGTAAAACACTAGATACAGCTAGTTGTCAAATGTTTCTTGCTACATTGTGATGTTCAGTTTTTAAACTTTCTTACTTTTCCATATAAATTAAGCCTGGGGGAAAATAAATGGTAAAGTCACTAGGTGAAATTTGAACAGATAATGCAGTTACTGACATGTAAGCCAAACAAATTATTAATGTAATAGCATCATGGTTTTTGCTGTTGCTATCTGATGTAATCATATTTTCTCCCACCCACTGTACAAAAGGGATTCAAGATGTAAAAATAATAAGTCACTCAATCAGTCATCGCTTGTGCAGTGTATGTGATGTCTGTGTCACATCTCATTATTTTAAGGAGTGTTTAGGCTATGAAAACAATTTCCCATGAAATGCCTCTCTGCCCACACCAGCGGAAATGATATGAGCTAGCTAAACATGACGGATTGTCTAATGCCATTAATGTTACCTGTTATTTGACGGAAGATCCTGCATTCAACAGAGACAAAGTGTTGGATTATTTTTATGAAGAAAGAATATTGTTGTCTAGTTTTATTTTCTTAAAACTGACAGACTATCAGTCTAAGAAGTTAGAATGGAAGGAGAATCCCTTGATATAATAACAGTGGCATATATATTATTCACAGCAGAAGCGATGCTAGCAATTTCATACTCTTGGCTACCCAAAAGAAAACATTTCTTGACCTTCCTGACCTTTTTAAAGTACCAAGAAAAAATCCTACTTATTTGATTAAGTATTTTGAAATTGTTGTTGTTGCACAATCGATTCTGACCCTCTGTGACCCCATGGACCATTGCCCTCCAGGCACCCCTGTCCTCCACCATCCTCCTTAACCCACCCATCTCTGTGCCCATTGCATCTACAATACCATCTAGCCATCTCATTTTTGGCTGCCCCTTTCTTCTTTTGCCCTTCACCTTTCCCAGTGTCAAGGCTTTCTCAAGTGAATCCTGTCTTCTCATCTGATGTCCAAAGTACTTTAGCTTCATCTTTACTATTTGCCCTTCTAAGGAGCAGTCAGGGTTGATTTCTTCTAAGATTGACCTATTTGTTCTCCTCGCTGTCCAGCGGACTCTCAAAACTCTCCTCCAACACCACATTTTGAAATGCTTCCTTCCAAACTACAAGTGTCATCAGAATTCAGTGAGAATTCATTGAAACTTGAGCGCTCCTTCCAATTTAATGTACTTTTGGTGAGTAGATTAAAGTTAGATATCTACACAAGGATTTGCTATACTGCCATGCATACAATTTGTCTAAACATAAAATTGAAAGTTGACACCAGAAATAACTTACTTAGGAAAGTGGCTGAATCAAACTGTGGTATACACACCCAAACAATAAGAGCAGCAGCTCTGTCCCTGTGCTACTCCACAACAGAACATGCTAGTGCCATATAGTATCTTCTTGTTCTGTCATATCTATAAACGAAGAAAGGCGATCATCATGGCAATTGGCCATGAAAACTGTCCTGAGAATATAATGTAGTGGCCTTTCATCTGCCTTCTGTATCACATTGTGACACCCCATACCGCTGATTCAGTTCTGCAAGTCACTTTCTAGTCCTGAGCCCTTTTGGCACACAAAGTCCTCCTTGGCCCCAAGCCAGTATTGATAAAGCTGCCGCCCTCCATCAAGATGGATTTAAGTGGGATTTAATCCACCCTTCCCTGTGGACTTCGGCATTTAAGGCCATTAGTTCTCGGGGTTGTCAGGTTAGTTAACCACCACCTGACACTCTGAATTGAGTCACTGGCAGTATGGTCTACTCTATTAACATAGCATGATAACCTGGCCAGACATGTTATGGTCTTATGTCATATGGTATAAATCAGCATAATTATGCAATGGCTGTAGTGCAGCCAAAACATTGTGAGTTAAGTCCTGACAGGGATCAAGGATGGCTCAGCCTTTTATCATTCCAAGGTCAGTAAAATGAGTATCCAGCATCTTGGGGGCATCTTGTGAACTGCCCAGAGACTGTACTAAGTGTTATGGGATGGTATATAAGTGTAATTGCTATTGCTATATGTCAAACAAGGGGATCATCATCATCATGTTTAATTTGTATGCCACTCCCTCGACAACGCAACTCAGGGTGACTAACAAAAACAACAGAGCATATACACGTTATAACACAATGAAATACAATAGCATAAAACATTACAGTAAAGAAAAAGAAAATTATTCAATTAGAAGTCCAATAATAGCAACAATAACAGTCCCAACAGTCTTGGCATGCACCACACCATGGCACCACAAACCCAAAATGTTGATAGGGCCCAGCAGTCAGCAGCGGCTCCCTGTCCTCCCCAGCCATGGATGGGACCCAGGGTCAGCTCCGGTGGCATCTCCGCCCACCCATGAAGCCGTTTTGTCTTTTGTCCTCCCCAGCCATGGGAGGGGCCTGGGGTCAACTGCAGCGGCATCTCTGGCCACCTGGAAAGCTATGGTGGATTTTGTCCTCCCCGGTCGTGGGAGTTGTATAGTTCTTTAATGAACCATGCAGGATTATTAGTGCCTGCCTGAAACCTACTCCCATTGAAAAGTCTATTATTTGGCTGGGACTGTTCCTCTGCAAATATATATGTTGAAAGCTGTTCCTAAATAATGAATAAAATAAGGTAATACACCACCAAACGCACCTACTTCATGGACACCACCTCTCTAGATGATGATTAAAATCAAGGAAAAGTTTTCTGAACATCTCTCAAGCTCTAAATATGATTTTCTGGTTCAGAAGAGGCTAGGCTAGACCTATGGAGAACAAAAACAACATACTGTATCTTGCCAAATGGATGACTTTCCACTAAGTGTCTTATTAAGCAGTAAAAAATAGTCACGGGAAGAGATTTGGGGGGCTAGTGCATTGGAAACACAACTCATGAAACACATATTAAATGACAGCTAAGTCATAGGAAGTGTCAGCTAATCTCAGATCTGGTATAACAACTGGAAGTGTCAGCATAGTTGCTGTTGTTTTGTGCCAGAAAAGGAGAGGAGAAGGGAAGAGTTGCATTGTGTCATTTCCAAAACCGCTGTCTAGCCCAGACTCATAGCTACTATGCTGGCACAAAATTAGGCCACAACATTCATTGTTTAGGAGGGGTTTGAATTCAGCACAGCCTTTCGGGGCTGAATATCAACTCAACTAGCATTCAGCCATTCTGCACTTAAGATACCAGACATGAAAATAAAGAATGTTAGAATGAACAGTATTTTCTATTTCACAGTAGAATAATAGTGCACTGCTAATGAAATGGGAATGAATGTCCTCTCTAGTGAGGGCTGTAGTTGAGGGAAATCTAGCATCCAAACAAACAGATCTTTCTTCCTCTTCTTCAGTATCTGAATCCAAATATTGGCAATCATTATGGCGATCAGCCATGAAGGCTGTTCTGAGAATATAATGCAGTGGACTTTCATCTGCCTTCTGCATCATAGCATGGCCCCCGTACCACTGATCCAGTTCCGTGAATCACTTTCTGGTTCTGAGCCCTTTTGGCACACAAAGTCTTCATTAGCCCCAGGCCAGTATTGATGAAGCTGCTGCCCTCCATCAAGATGGATTCAAGTGGGATTTAATCCACTTGGGGACCATCACCATCACCCTTCCATGTGGACTTCAGCACCCAAGGCCTTTGGTTCTCAGGGTTGTCAGGTTAGTTAACTGCCATCCGACACTTGACATTGAGACGCTGGCCATATGGTCTACTCTATTGGCATAGCAGGATAACCTTGCCATCCTGAAGCAGACCTTTATCCCTCATAGTATAGACTGTTCCTCAGTCTATAGCATCATTAAAGAGAAAGTTCTGAAATAGTCTGAATTCAGCCTGGTGAGGGCTTTAAAACTCAAACTTTGAATTGGGCCAGTGAAATTAATTTAAAAATCTATGTACAGTAATATAATCAAACTGGTTGAAATTTCTCACATGCTTTCAAAGTCAATCCCTCAAATGTTTAAACATGCTTACAATGAATAAGTATTTTAATCTTTCTGTTGAACATGCCCCATGTGCTCACCTCGTTTTTATTCTCATGCATTTCCTATTACTTCAGCCCTCATTACAGGTTTATGCTGTTCTTTGGTTTTGTGCATTTAACAGAGCTATTGGACAAGGAAAAGCATGGCTAGTACATTCTGGCGTCTGTTGCCTGGTCGAAGCAGTGCTGTTCTCTTTGCCACAGTAAGCACTGGAGCCTTGACAACTGGATACCTGCTGAATCAACAGAGTGTGAAAGCCAAAGCTTTTGAAAGGCACAATTTATTTCCTCCAAGGTAAGCGTTCTCATCCAGATCTTTGATAAACAAGCCCTTGAGTGTGTTGTTTGAAGGACCTTACAGTATGCATTCAAAGGGCACAGCCCAAAAGCTCATAGGGTGAAAAAAAGCAGTTCAAATTAGGCAGTGAATGCAGAAATCAGAAAATTAGGGAGAGACAGCCAACTAGGGGAACTAGGAGGCAAAGTGATATTGAGGGGAAGGACTCAGGATGAAATAAAGGGAAAGGAAAATATAAAAGGAAAATGATAGAATGGGGAAAGCATCACACACACAGTCTGAGGAAGGCTGTGCCCTTGGACTGACTAGGAGGTAGAAATGTGAGCCAGGAAAATGAGCTAAAATGAATGGGTCAGCAGAAGCTGAATATAATTAATTTGTTATTGGAGGGCACAGATTGAGATGCAGATGATATACTATATCTGAACCCTGATGGCATACTGTATTTTTAAAAATATGTAGGCTTTTGTATGACTCAGAGAAGGCTAAAATCAATGTTAGCACCAACTCAAGCAGACCCATTCAAATTACTTGTGACTAAAATTTCCATTTGTTGGAATGGAGCTACAGTACTTGAGTTTGAACCAATTCTAAATTTAAGCCCAAGGCTTATGTGAAATTAATGCCCTCCAAGGTGGTCAGAGTGTCTCCTCATTTCTACTTCTACGACTCCTTCATTTTTACTCAATGAGACTTGAAACAGAGTCTTCTTATAGTCCTAGACCCATTATGGTGAACCTTGGCACTCCAGGTGTTCTTGGACTTCAATTTCCAGAAGCCCAAGTCTCTGTGACTCCACACAAATGGGTTTACTGTGTGTACATGCAGTAAAACAATTTGTGTGGATTCACAGAGACTTGGGCTTCTGGGAACTGAAGTTAAAGAACACCTGGAGTGCCAAGGTTCACCATGACTGTCCTAGACCAATATTCTAACCACCATTCAACTTTAGTTTAGTTTGCAAATATTGTTAAAAAGTACCTATATCAGTAGTATAAATATAAAACTCCATCACTGTAAACAATACAAACTGATTTAGTTTGAACAATTCTGCAAATCATGGCATTGGTTTACATCAGCTGTGGATTCAACTCATTAACTTTACTTGCACTTATTTGGCAGAAAACTCATGCAAATATAAATGCTGAAGAGAGATTGTTTCTCTCCATCTGCCCAAGTGCTTCTGTTATCTGCTGAAACTATCTCTGTGGGTTTCAGCTGGAAGCCAGCATGCCCCCAGGAAACTCTGTACATTTACTTCCCATCTAAATTTCAACTTGCATGCATGAGTCAACAACCAATCACACTTTAGAGATTCCTACTGTTTCTCCAAACCTCCTGGTTCACTGTAAAATATTTACACACATACTCTTTCTATTCCCCCCACACACACCTTTTTTCTTTTTCTTTTGCTAAAGGCACAGTGGCATATAGATAAACGGGGTGTTCATTCTGTCCAGAATACATATACATGAGTTCACTGGTTAAGAGGAGAGAGCATTACTAATCAATATGAATATACATTTTTTTAATTTATTTCAACCTAGCGCAGACTACCCGGATCTTCGTAAACACAACAACTGCATGGCTGAGTGTCTCACCCCTGCAATCTATGCCAAATTGAGAGACAAGATGACTTCGAATGGCTTTACACTGGATCAGTGCATCCAAACTGGTGTTGATAATCCTGGTCACCCTTTTATTAAAACTGTCGGCATGGTTGCTGGTGATGAAGAATCTTATGAGGTGAATCAGTTTTATCATGTGTGGTGCCCCTTTGTTTGGCTTAAAATTTTGTTCCTTGAAATAGTTAAACTGATCCCTCATATAATGTGTTGTTTTTAGAGAAAATAGGACACTAGAGTATACACAGAACAGAAGCCATATGGATAGTGCTGCTACTTGTGTTTCATTGTGGGATTTTACAACCTCTTTTTCCTCAGTGTATAGTTCAGTGAAGAGAAAACACCATTAAAGGCACTCTCTGTATAATGGCACCCTGAATATATATATGTAAAAAACATGAACAGAAGACAATAAATATTTGCCTCCTGTAGCTTCCTTATCTCCCACTGCTAAATTCAGCTTGAAGTAAAAATGTGGACCCTTATTTACTAAATGGAGTGGAATAACACTGCAAAACCAACATCTCTCCCCTCCCCAGTTCCTGTGTAGGTAATCTAATAAAAGGATAAATTATTAGTTTTTCTCCTGACCACCAAGCAAAACCCAAATCAAAAGTTGGTATTTTAACAGATGTTTAATATTAAAATATACAGAAATATTTTCTTTAACAGAACAATAGGCATTTCAAAATCTGGATGAAACAGAGTATTTTAAAATAAAGTATTTTGAAAAATCTACACACTGGTTTCGTGACAGTAGGCTCTTGTTTTATTTAATATTTCATGGTAAAAGCCAACTGTTTACTGCTTGGCAAAATGGGGAAAATGCATAAAAATAAACTAGGAATCACAGAAGCTGTAGGGATTTGCTGAAATTATACATTAGTGCCCCTCCCTCAAAACCAAATAAACTCCAGGGTAGAGTTCATAGTCTTCCTTAGAAACAGGAAGGAATAAATAAATCATTGAAGCAAGGAATCTCATATTTCAAGCTTTTGGTTTTAGGGAGTGAGAAGGCTGCAAGTCAGGTAATTCTTTAGAAGGATTTATATTTCTGGTTATTATTAAACAGAAAACAGTAATACAATGAACACATTTAAAACACTGTGTTTTGTTACTGCCTCTACTGCAAATCTGTAGTTCCAGAGCAGCAATTTGTATCTTTCTGTAAACATGGCCCTCTCCTATTGAAACATAATCTGGCCCCACATCTAATAATATTATACTGTCTTCTGTAATAATTCAAGACCAGAATTCAACTAAAAATTTATGTCTGTGCAACTCCATCAGTATAAGTTTCTTTAGGGAATTGTCACAGGTTAATAAATTGGAATGGGTAGTTGCGGTCACACACTATGTTGTGTGACTGTTGTGTGACAGTTAATGCCTATACAGTAAAACACCGGATAACGATTGGATCGGATAACGCTAAAATCGCATAACATTAAGTAATCTGGGGAGGAGAATTGGATCGAATAACTTTAAGGTCCTATGGGATGGATCGGATAACAGCTGCTAAAGCCTGTGTGGTTACAATGTATCTCTATGGAGCTTTAATGTTATCCGATCCATCCCATAGGATTTTAACATGGATCGGATAACACTAAAAATCGGATAACACCAAGACTTGTGGAACCAAGTTTAGCGTTGTCCGATGTTTTACTGTATCAGTAGGCAAATCACTGTTGAAATTTACACTGAAGGGATAATGTTAGCTGGTGTAACTGAGAAGATTTTGTCCCTTATATTCTAACTCTAATATCTAGACCAGTTGTTTCCATCCTTTTTTTTTTGGTCATCCCCACCTAAGCCTCTCTAAAATCCTGATGCCCCCTCCCCTGTGTGATATAACTCTTATTATTCAAAAAGTGAACTCCTATTCATGTGGAGGAAGCATAAAAGGCCATTAACAGTTAATAACTCATTCTTGAATTGCTTCCCTTAAAAATCAAATTGCTCCCGTGAGGCATATGCCCACGTTGGGAACCACAGATCTAGACTGAGTATTTAATGAAATTACTGTTTTTGTAAGGCTACTTATTTAGGCCTTTTTAGGAGTCTCTTGTCAGTAGTCTTGTAGCCTGGAGTAAATATTCCCATGGGTTCTACATGTTCCCTGTCTCTGCAGAAAGGAGTGTTGTTTTCTTTTCTCTACTGCATAGAACACTGTAGATCACAAAGGCAGACTACCATTTCATATGTATTTTGAATTGTTAGTAACCAGCTGTAACACATTTTGCTTGAGAACCATTGAGCAAAACTCTGACACAGAATTATAGGAGAAAGGCTGTCTTGACTTGTAGGTGTAGTGGGGCAGCTGCCTGAATTAATAAAAATCCACCCACCCGCCCAACACACACATAAACCACCCACCCACCCGAAACACAAAACCCTCACTTACCCTCCTGGGGCCGCATGGGAAGGCGCGCTGCCCCCGACTGCAGCCGCCTCCTCCTCTTCCGGAGCCGCTTGCCGCTGCTGCTGTCGCCGCCACCACCGCCGGACCCGGGTGGTGGAGCAAGGTGAGGGGAAGGGAAAGGAGCCAAGGCTTTGCCGCCCCTTTTGGAAAGCGCCGCTGGGAGCAACTGGCCCCCGTGGACCCCGCCTTCCTACGCTGCTGGACCGTGGTGCACTCTGCCAAGCGTCCCCAGGCCATGGGGGTTCGGCAGCAGCGGACAGCCCGGGCAGGGCTCAACCTGCCCGTGGGAGCTGGGCGGCCCCAGGGGAGGTGCCCTCCTCTGAGGGCCACCATCGGAGCCGCTCCGAAAAGCTGCGGCTCCGACTCCGAAATTTTATTTTTTTAAATTGGAGCCAAAAATGGCTCCAATAAAGTGCGCATGCGCAGAAACTCAATCTGACGCATGCGCAATGCGTCAGATTGAGTTTCTATGCATGCGCAGTAAACTTTTGCTCCAATATTTTTTTATTTTATTTTTTGCCGTTGGGGGCCCCCGTAGCCCAGGGGGCCCGTATAATTGATACGGCTGATACGGCGGTAGCTACGCCTCTGCTGATCAGCAGTGTCAAAGAAGAATTCCAACACCAGTCCAGCAAGTGCCATTCTGGTACATAGAAGTGGAACAGGGGCAGCTCTTTTGAATTTTGCCTCAGGAAACAAAATGTCCCTATGCATTTTGAAGGCCTCAGAGATGCTAAATCCAGACCTAAGCCCAGGCCCCATACACCAGAGATCTGGCAACACCAGAAAAGGCATCCTCTGGGCTGGTTCCCCTGAAGATGAAACTCTTCTACAATAGGTGCCTCATTCTATGGCAGTGCGAAGGGCTTCACATTTGTAGATACTTAGCTGTGAAATTCATAACAATACTGAAGTCTCTCAATCCATGCTGCAAAAGAATGGTTCACCTACAATTATCCAGTAAGATCCAAGGTCTTCTTCCAAGTCTACATATGCTGTGGGGCTGTGGAGGCTCAGTGGTTAAGAAGCTTGCCTTGTTAGCTGGAAGGCTGGCAAGCTGGCAGTTCGAGACCCAGGTACTGCATGATGGATAGAGCACCCATCTCTATCCCAGCTGTTGGGGACATGAAAGGAGCCTCATTTGGGCATTCCCTGAGCGGAGTTTCTCCAGCAAAAATCCTTTCAACTCAGAATAATTTCTGACATTAAATTATTATTATAATATATGCTGTGTTCATACAATATATCTGATTGAGGTAACAGTGAATTCAAGTGTTCTGCCATTTAATTTTGGCTTTATCATCTGTAATCATATCTCATTAACTGCACCAATTCAAAACATATCAATAGCAGGAT
Source organism: Furcifer pardalis (assembly GCA_030440675.1). Taxonomy (NCBI): domain Eukaryota; kingdom Metazoa; phylum Chordata; class Lepidosauria; order Squamata; family Chamaeleonidae; genus Furcifer; species Furcifer pardalis. Next base: position 75,865,011 of record CP126896.1, on the reverse strand, counting down.
AGGTAGAATGTTTGGATTGGTTGGGAATAAAATTTGTTGTTGGATTTAAAAAGACAAACCATATTTTGCAGTACAATAAGTCTTTTTAAAGGAACAATCAGAGCAGATGTCAAAACCCACAATGTGAAATAACAAGGATTTTAAAGGAAAAGGAGGGGGAGGAAAAGACGGTAAGAGGCATTCTCTACCATTTAAATTGCCTCTGCCAGACATCCTGACTAATTAGTGTAATTAGAAGCTAAAGGTAGAAAAAAAAAGAATTATAATTTTGTAGGTTGAAAGAGACAATTCCATTGAAATGATTAAACTCTCTAAAAAAATTTAATGGTTTTTTGTTGTGCTTCATAGAATTTAACCCCAGTACCATACACATTAGGGACTGCAGTGGCTTAGTGGTTAAGTGGTGAACTTGAGGACCAGAAGGTTGGCAGGTCAGCAGTTCGAGACCCAAGTACTGCGTGACAGAGTAAACTCCCATCATCTGTCCCAGCTCCTGCTAACCTAGCAGTTCGAAAGCAAGAAATTGCAAGTAGATAAACAAGTACCGCTTTGGTGGTACTGCACTTATGCACTAGTCATGTCTAGCCACGCCTGCCACATGATCACGGGAAACATCTGCAGATGTAGACATTGCTGGGTCTTTGGCTGTAAACAGAGGTGAGTACCATACCATAGAGTTGGATATAATTGACTTTTGAGAAAGAACAACCTTTATTATTATTATTATTATTATTATTATTATTATTATTATTATTATTATTATTATTATTATTATTATTATTATTATTATTATTATTATTATTATTATTATATGACACCCAGTCAACAAATGTGACTCCAGGTGGCTCACAACAGTACACAGTGCACAATAAAAACACAATAAAAACATTTGCAATAAAATACTAATCGTCCAAAGTACAAAAGCTCAAAAACAGCCACAGACAGTCCTGGGGCTAGGCTGGCTGGGCTGATCAGGAGGGCGATGTCCTGCCTCCTCCCCAACAGCCAAGTCTCAGCACCAGAACAGCACAACCCCGGCCATGGGAGCGGTCTGGGTTCACAGCGATGCTCCTGCCTTTACCTTACCATACACATTAATGTAGATGGAAAGTAACACACACAACGGACTAGTTTCTTTCTTGCTTTAACTTTCCATAAATCTATAACAAATGGACCATGGCAAAAAAGTCAATTAAAATCATTTTAAAATATATTCACCTTTCTAGAAGTGAACTGTAACTAGTTTATGCCCACTGAATAAATGAAACCTATGGAAGAATTGACTCATCAAATCTCCACTGATTCAATGAGCTGGTCTAACTATGACTTACTATTGCAGTGGATTAGGAAAATTTCAGTTTTAGTGTAGCAGTGTTATGTTTTCCTTTATAGATACAAAATGATCTTGGGAAATAACCATCTGTGTATTGTATTGACTCTACAGGTATTTGCAGAGATTTTTGACCCAGTTATCAAAGTGAGACACAATGGCTATGACCCAAAAGTGATGAAGCATCACACCGACCTGGATGCTTCTAAGGTACGACCAGTTTAACCTGAAGAAACTCATCCTCATCTGCAAAAGAAATTGGATTGTAGATAAAGGCCCGGTTTAGTGAGCATATTTGTAGCGCTCTTTTCTACGACACACACAAAAACTAGACCAGGGGTTCCCAACCTAAGGCCTACAAGCTGGATCCAGCTACAAGCTGGATCCAACTTCACCGGGGGGGGGGGGCACCCCTCCAAGGAAATTTGAGAAACAAAAATGGCCACCCCTTTGAAGCTGTTGGGACAAAATGGCCACTCCCATCATTCAGGCAGGGCAAAATGGCTGTCCAGCCCTTGAAGCTGACTGAGAGAGTGTGACCTAGCCCACGGCTTCAAAAGGTTGGGAATCCCTGAACTAGACTAATAGGACACAAACCAAGAACCAAGGCAAATTTGCTAAGACTTCTTAACTTTTTTTAAAAAAAATTGAGCACTATTGAAGTAACTATAGGAGACTTTAGTTCTGAGTGGGGAAAGAGATGCCTATTTGCCTAAACACAGTTACAATTACAGCTTTGTAAAATTATCAGTGATGGGATGTAACAGGTTCTCACCAGTTTGCCAGAACCGGTAGTAACTTTTCCCAGTGTCCCGGAGAACCGATAGCAGCTTTTGGGGGAACCACCTTTGGGGCTTACCTTTTCACTGGTTTGCATGCACGCCTATAGTGCTTGGTGCGAATGCACGGCCTCCTTGCTGTCCTCCCAAGCGGGGAGGAGGAAGAGAAGCTGCTAGCCTGAAGCTCCCTATAGCCCGCTCCCCGGGGTAAGTGACTCACCTATGGATGTGGTGTGTCTGTGTGTATTTTAATGTGTATTTAATACCTTTACCTATATTGATATACTACCACAGTTACTAAAAAGGCCTGGTGGCCTGGCTTGGGGTTTTTAAGCAAAGTCTTGGAGTTACCTCATCAATAAGCTACACCTGTGCTGTTCCAATTGCTGTTCCAATTGGAGAACCCTTAAGGAGGTACAGCTATTTTACATTTACATTAAGGCATATTATCCTAGAGAACTGGTTAGGCAAAGACTTAGTACCTAACTTCTTTAACTGTTGAAAAGTTGAAAAGTGCCAAAATGAAGCCATCTTGTGGTGAGTTCATTCTGTAGTTCCTTCCATCTGACCTAGTGTGAGAAAGATTAGCCAGAATAAGCTTTAAGCTCTAGTTTAAAAGTTCTGGTTGATTTGTGTTTGGGGTGGGTGGGTGTTTGGGTGGCTGGCTGTATTTCAATGTATTTTTTATTTTATTTATTTATTTAATTTATTTATTTGTGGGTTTGTGTTGTGCGTGGGTAGGTTGAGGGGTGTGTGTGTGTGCGTGCTTATTTTTATTTATTTTTTTATTATTAGTATGTATTTTTTATTTTTTTCTTTGGCCCCGCCCATGACATCATGACATCATGATATTAGCTCCACCCACATGGTGATGACATCACGGTGGGGTAGTAAAATGTTTGACATCCCACCACTTAAAGTTATGCTTTGGAATACAAGTCCCACAGTTTTGTAGCTAGCATGACCACATTCCCAAATTCTGACTATAATCTTCTCCAAGATTTAAAACTTTGATTGCACAGGGGTGGAGAGGATTAAAACAGTTCAAACAAGAGCAGTTGCACTCTCATGATGCTTGCATAGACTAACATGGCCACCACTTTGAAAAACTCACTTTAGACTTTAGTTGGATGATCTAGATCAGGAGTTCGCAAGCTTTTAAAGCCAGGGGCTTGGTCACATTCCCTCAGACAGCTTTGGGGGTTGGATGGCAATTTCTCCATGAGATAGCCCTTAATCGAGGTTCTAACAAGTGTTCGGTCATCCTCGCTCTGGGTCTTCACTCAGCGGCGCTCCAGGCCTCTCTTTGCCTGTTTCTGCTCCCATAGCTCCTCCATGAACCATGGGGATGAGCGATGACCCCGCACATGGAGAGGCCGTAGTGGCGCAATTACGTCCAAGGCTGTGGCTGCCTCCCCCCATTCCAGAGGTCAACCAGGGCCTCAGGCGAATCGTGTTGCCGGTCCAGAGTAAAACACCCCAGTTCTTTCAGCAATCCATCCAGATCCATCAGTCACCAGGGGTGTGCCAATATAATTGGACCTGCCTCCCTGCAGTGAATCATTGCCCCCAGAAAGTCTAGAGTCACCAGATAGTGGTCTGACCATGGCACAGGAGTTGTGCCTAATTTCTGTAATCTCAGATCACTCTGCCACCGCTCTGACAAGAAGACTAGAACCAGGGTGTGGCCACTGCTCCTGGTTGGGTCCTGAATTACCTGAGTCAGGCCCACAGCTGCCATGGAAGCCATGAACTCCCGAGCTACCTCGGAGCCTGCCCCCAATGAAGGCGAATTGAAGTCCCTTAGAACCAAAAGTCCAGGGAGCACCAACGGCAACATCGTGACCACCTCGAGGAGCTCAGACAGGGAGTCTGCTACCCTGCAGAGAGGCAGGTACAGGAGCAAAAGTCTCAACTGACCCTTAGGGCCCAAACGCAGGAGCAGAACCTCACATCCTGGAACTTGTGGAGCCGTGCAGTGGTGGGATGTTAAAAATTTTACTACCCCACTGTGACATCATCACAGTGTGGGCAGAGCTAACGTCATGACGTCGTGGGTGGGGCCAAATAAAATAATAATAAGAAATAAAATAAAATAAGCACGCACGCACGCACGCACACACACTCACACTCACACACACTCAACCCACACACACACCCCAAACACAAACCCATCACTTATCTGTTAGTATAAGTGCCTAGACAGCACCATGTTGCAAGATGGATATGGTCATTGTACCAGTTCTCTAGGATAATATGCCTTAATGTAAATGTAAAACAGCTGTATCTCCTTAAGGGTTCTCCAATTGGAACAGCAATTGGAACAGCACAGGTGTAGCTTATTGATGAGGTAACTCCAAGACTTTGCTTAAAAACCCCAAGCCAGGCCACCAGGCCTTTTTAGGAACTGTGGTAGTATGTCAATATAGGTAAAGGTATTAAATACACATTAAAATACATACAGACACACCACATCCAAAGGTGAATCACTTACCCTGGGAAGAAAGCTATAGGGAGCTTCTCTTCCTCCTCCCCATTTGGGAGGACAGCAAGGAGGCCGTGCATATGCATCAAGCACTGTAGGCAGGCATGCACACCAAGTGCTTGGCGCACATGCACAGTGGGGGAACCAGTGAAAAGGTAAGCCCCGAAGGTGGTTCCCCCCAAAAGCTGCTACTGGTTCTCCAGGACATTGGGAAAAGTTACTACTGTTTCTGGCGAACCGGTGTGAATCTGTTACATCCCATCACTGGAGCCGTGGCTCCAGTGACTCCCAGTGACTCTCTGGCCACAATGGTGACACCACTGCCCCTCCCCTCAACCAGAGGCTGGTGCCAAATATCAAACCCAGCTGGACACAACTCAGAAAGAGGAAGACCATCCTCTGGTGCCAGCCAGCTTTTGGGTTTCGGTGATGCATGCCAGGTCAGCCCGCTCCCCCGAGATTGAATCTGAGATCAGGGGAGCCTTGTTACACACTGATCTGGCATTCATCAGCAACAGCCTAAGGGAAGGGACTCTCTGGACAAGCTGCTCGGGAACCTGAGATGAAGTAAGGGGCCGGAAGAGGGGACAGGCATCAAACATCTGTCCCATGTTCCCTGAGTGTGGCCCGCCCCTTGGTTCCCGTAATATTGCCCCATGCCCATTACCACACTGATTTGGGCCCCAGGAAACCTCCCACTTGGTCCAGACAGAGTGCTATCCTGAGTTATTGGCAGGCAGGCCCCTTCCTCATTCCCACCCTCCCCTCCCAACCCCTAAATGGCGAGAAAGAATGTTAAAATCACCTCCAGTTTTGATAGACTTGGGGAATAGCCAACTGGACAGATGGCCTCGGGGTCGCACAATACCCCCAGTAGGGTCTTGAAGTCAGGGGAGCACCTGGCCTCGCGAGCAGCTTTGGCGGCTCCAGTGAGGGTCAGCTGTTCCTGCTGCCTGAAGGAGCCCTCCGCTTTTCTCCCCTGGATCAGGAGGGTGTCTTTCCCTAATATTGATATTGGCATGCCAGGGCTTCATCTGTTGCTCATCTGCCTCTTTGTGCTCTTTGGCCAAACCACATGTGGAAAAATTGTCACTCTCCTCTGAGGACAAGAAGGTGTGTTTGTCAGAGCTGATGAACTTTAGAGTTTGCCTCAAAAAAGCAGGCATGCCTATTGGGTTACATGACTGGGTGAAGTGTGAAGGGCTCCTGGGTGCCTAGATGAGGATATGGGTGGCATGGAAGGTAAAGCTACAGCTTCCGTTTTTCCTGGGGATACCATAGTGACTCAAGGAACTGGGTCAGTGATCTGGGTGTCATGCTGCAATATAGAAGGCAAATGGAAGGCCACTGCATTATATTGTCCCCAAGACAATCTTCATGGCTGAGCACCATTGTTAAGTGTTGCAGAGCGATTCCTCGGGTAGAAGGCTGCACCAGCAGAAAGCTGAGAACACAACTAATAAACACAGTAGGCAAAGCAGATAAGCTCTATGCGAGTAGTTGTTTACTGGTTGTGCAAAATAAGAGTTCAAGGTTTCCCAAAGGATGTACAATAACAAAGTCACAAAAGTAAACAGGATAACTTCTCCTCTTCTTACCGGTCACTTCAGTCTCAGATATGTACAGTCCAAGTATATAAAGTCCAATAGACAAACAAAGCAAATTCAGCAATCTGTAAGCTTGCGCAACAAGTGTTCAATAATCAACTTACAGGCTTTTGTCAGTCTCCACTGTGTAGGTTTCTGGCAGCCCTACGGGGTGTCAGCTGGCATTCTTCCAGTATAAGTGCCAGTAGCCCTTGAGCAATTGGACATACAGACTGTCCAACAACAGGCTGCTCATAACTGTTGTCCCTCATTCTTAGACAAGAATTTCATTCCAATTACATCTGGAGGGCCAAAAATTGCCCACCCCAGTGCAGTAATATGATGCTTTCTTAATACTTTTTCCAACCTCTATTTTTGGTGTAGATTACCAAAGGTCAATTTGATGAGCATTATGTCTTATCATCTCGTGTCCGCACTGGTCGCAGTATTCGAGGGCTGAGCCTGCCTCCTGCCTGTTCTAGGGCAGAAAGGAGAGAAGTAGAAAATGTTGCTGTCACTGCCTTGGCAGGGCTAAAAGGAGACCTCGCTGGAAAGTACTACAGTCTTACCACCATGACTGAAAAAGAGCAACAACAGCTTATTGATGTAAGTATAATGCCCAATCTGGGAGCCCTGAGCAAATAACAAAATTACTTGTAGTGTTGTATGTGGATCGTAAACAAGTATAAATTGGGTGTAAAGGGTTCCAGAGAGACACCAAGAGTAGAACTCTCAACTCTCTACAACAGAGGACTTAACAAAGTGTTGAAGCCTATGTGTAGAAAATTAAAAGACTTGGGGTGTGTCTATACTGGACCTCCCAGGTCGATATAGAGCAGCCTTTTAAAATCCACTTGAAGTCAGGGGAAGGAGAAAAATGCAGTTTGGCATGATCCAGACAGCATTTTCAGGGGTCTTCAGCAGCCCCATGAGCTATAGCAGTAACAGCTGCTTTCCAGCTGATGTGTGTGTGTGTGAGTATTCCGCATCAGATGGAAAACAGCTTTTACCCCTTGCTGGAGCCCAATAACATTAGCAATTACATGAAACACCCTATAGCGCTAAAGCACTTTCCGGGCAATTCACAATTAACTAGCACTTTTGACCCCAACATGGTGGGTATTCATTTTACCAGCCTTGTAAAGATGGAAGTCTGAGTCAATTGTGAACCTGTTAGACTCAAACTCACACTGCAAGCACATTTCAGCTGTAGTACTGTAGTTAAACCACTAATTTTGTGTTAAAAATTATTCTGGGTTGAAAGGATTTTTCCTGGATAAATTCCACTCAGGGGACACCTGAATGAGGCTCCTTTAATGTCCCCAAGATCTTTTCCCACCCAAGTGGTCCCTGTTTATCTACTTGCAATTTCTTGCTTTTGATCTGCTAGGTTGGCAGGAGCTGGGACAGAGATGAGAACTCATTCCATCATGCAGTACACAAGTCTCAAAATGCCAACTTTCCTGTCTTCCAGCTAATAAGGCGAGCTTCTTAACCACTGAGCCACTGCAGTCCCTAATGACTGCGCTAATCAGTGGCAGGGGTAGAAGTTAAGATTGCTTTCCAAATGATGGGGAAATTACTTCTCCCATCAGCTGAAAAGTGGCTCCACACCACCACTACCGCCACCACTGATCAGGTTCTAACAGCCCCATCATTAGCAGGCATGGGGATAAAAGGCACATTCTAACTGATGGGGAAATTGCTGGAAATAGTCCATGCAGGCATGCACATGGGGACAGGTTAAAATACAGTTGGGCAGACTCTCAAAATGGGGTGGATTGGACTGATCAATGTGTGCACATGATTGTACCAACCGGCCTCAGCCAGACACCAACCTGCACCAAACAGTGGGCTATATGTACGTGTCGACTCCTCTCAGTTATGTTTGAACAGTTTCATTTGTGTTTAGTTTATATTCGTTAAGTCAAGATTTAATTCCTCTGTGTGTGTGCCTGTGTGTTCTAATGGAAAGTCGCCTTGTAAAGCTGATAGTTTATATAAAGAAAATGTAGGCTGGTTGCTTAAATATCTCTAAATGTTCCTGTATGGGCAAATGATAAATGGTATCATCTGGGATATCTTAGCAGCCTATGTTTCTTTTGCTCTTCCTCCATTGAATGGCTACTTCTCATATCTCACATATCCTCATGATTTAGGCAAAGATGAAAGTTTGGTAATTAGGAACACAAATGAAGCAAAGAGGTACAAAAAATGATAAAGAAATCAGCCCAGCTAGAAAAATAGCTGTTTTTATAGAGCAGAAATAGAAATGGGAATGAAGAGCAAGATTAAACAGTAACATGAAAGGGTCAGACAAAAGATTTAAATACAGTAGGTCTTATGTCTCAAAAAGGTCATCTTCAACTTCTTAACATTTGAATCCCTCTTTTAATACTATTGACATATAAGATGATTCATTAATATAAACAATAACTGGAATTATATTACAAGATTTGATCATGTTCCGTATCTCCACAATTTCCCCCTAAATATAATTACAAATCTATTTAAAATCTATGTCATTACATATGATTACAAATCTATCACCTTCATTTTTGCACTGAAGTTAAAACCAGAATGATTGTTATGCACTCTGATTTTGAGCCTATTTGACTTTTTTTTTTTATAATGGTAATGCCGAGACACAAGATTCAATCCAATCCAGTTCTTTCTTTCTTTCTGTCCACTGTGCCTGTGTGCTGGGCTGCAGGACCATTTCCTGTTTGATAAGCCAGTGTCCCCCTTGCTAACATGTGCCGGAATGGCTCGGGATTGGCCGGATGCCAGAGGAATTTGGTATGGAGTATGAACACTGCTTGCCCAGACAGTGAACAAACAGTTGCATTCGTTCTTTTCTAACACAATGGCTGCTGTTCCTGCTTATCTGAGTGCATATGTTTTGTGTGGTCTCTCTTTTCCTGTTTATCTCCTTCTCTTTATGGATTAACCCTAGGGTGCCCAAATTATGGCCCCTGGGCCGGATGTGGCCCCTGATGCCAATTTATCCACCTGTGCTGCCCTCGTCACTCCTGGAAGCTGAAGTAAAATGTGCCCGTTACTGAGTGGCGAGGACAGCACAGGCGGATGAATTGGAGTCAGGGGCCAGATCTGGCCTGGGGCTGTAGTTTGGGCACCCCTGGGGTGAGCAGAGAAAATGGCAGCCTAACATCATCCTGTTGCAAAAACAGATTGCAAAGCACGTTTTACTTCCACTTCCAGTGGGAGGAACCATGTGACTTGCCCACGGCCCAAAAAGTTTGGGCACCCATGGATTAATCAATCAAAACAACAAAACAAGTGTATTTAACAAGCAAGCAAAAGATGGTAACATTTTAGCAGTAGGATTTCTTGCTTTATGGCCCCATCCACTCATTTGATTTTTTTTTTAATAAGAAGAAAAATGTTGACTAAAGTACATTGGCTGGCTATGCTGCATGGTTTTATGCTTGTCACCCTTCTAAGCTACAGATGCATGAGTACTATGTGAAAAGACTGACTCTTGAGTTTTGTTGTCACAAAAATGTTACTTTTTTGCATTAACTCTATAGTCAAGATTTCTAAGCAGGTGCGCAGTTGGGAAACACTTCTCAACAGTTAGAGCAGTATGACAGTGGAACCAACTGCCTCGAGAGGTGGTAAGCTCTCCCAACACTGGAAGCATTCAAGAGAGACTTGGACAGCCATTTGTCACATCTGCTTTGATTCAGATTTCTGCACATGACAGATGCCTAACACTTCACCAGAAGGGAGCTAGCCTGATCCCAAGGAATTTACCATTCCTCCTCTTTCCAGTTGGAGGGATTTGAAATTTAGCTAGTCTCTTTTTGGGATACATAAGCAAGAAAAGATCTGCCCAGTCTCATATCCTCCCTTGGAAATGGAATAAGGATCAATCTGGAGGCTTCTTTGTTAAAAGAAACAAAGAAGTTTAATCAACAATACATACGTCTGTTGTCTCCTTCCACGGTTGCCTATTTCCAGAGATCAGAAAATGGGAGAGGAAGGGCAGCTTACAAAGCAAGAACAAAAAGGAAAGTAGCCTCAAGTGCTCTGAAGTGTAAGGGAATACACTATAGTTACATTTGTTATCTGCCATCAAGTTGTAACTGACTTATATTGTCCCTAATAAGGCTTTCAGGGCTTAGTTGCCTGGAGAGAGAGAGTAACTTCTGGTGATATCATTAGCTATACAGTATTACATTTGCATTCTCAATACCAATTTGATAAGACTGTCAGACCATTTTCACTTCTATTGATGGAAGGGGGAGCTTATGTACTGCAAAGCAATTTCCAATTATAAAACTCAGATATAATAAATGTGTTGGTTTTCTTTCCTTAATGAGATCTAGACATTATCTAAAGCCTAGATTACGTGATAGCATATCTTTTACAAATGTGGGCCTGTGTCAAGATGTGATCACATGAGGGAAACAGATTGTATTTGGGACTGCTTGAGGAGTGATCCAGTGCAATCTGTTAAATGGTGATCATATGATATATGGGGAGTGATATTCTAGCCTATTCCCAATCCATGACCAAGGACTTCTACTTTTAGAGACTGAGTTTGAGCAAGTCCACTGCAGATGGAAAGATTGCTTTAAGAGAGATTGGTTTGGTTAAAACAATAATTTCCAGTGTGATCAGGCATATGCCTTTGCTGCTATTTGTTACATCTTCAGTCAGAGAAAGAAAATTGGGGTCATAGGAAGAGACCTAATATGAGAATGAGGAGAGGAGACCTCAGAGATGAAGAAATTGTACTTTATTCATTAGAGGTAAAACACAAGCAGTAATTTTAAAATCCAATTCCTTCTAACAGTTAGTCTAGCTATTTACTTGGTTGATCCATACTTCACATGGCTAGTTTGACATGGTGGATTGAAACATCCTCTCCCATGAGATTTTAGCAGCCTCTTGCTATCAGGAGGTCCTACCGCTACCATAGCAGAGTCCGATGGTGTGCGGGGAACTGAGACCCATGTTTCAATGCTCTTTTAGCCATTTTAAATACAATGACACAGCTGGCTGGTCTTATGTCAAAGTTGGCCATCTTAGAGCACTGCACTGGCCAGGTGCATTGCCCAGGTACCCAACATCACTTAGCTGACCTGCAGTTCCAGAACAGAGGACCATTTTGGATCGCTAGCCAACACCTTTGGGGCATGGTTGAACCTGCCAGGGGAATACACCCTACACACCATAGCTGTTGGACGGCCAGGATCACCACTGTGCTGCGTTGAGCCATGAGGTGGGATTTGCAGCTATTTATGACCAAAACTATCTTCCATAGTTTTAATTAAACCAAATGCTAATTGGTCATATATTGCCTTTTTTGGGGGGGGGGTATAGTAGAACAGATGCTTCTCCTCAACTAGCAACTAACCCAATAGAGCTCTTTACAAGCTTAGTCTGAACAGTGAGGAATCCAACTTAATTTTAATCAAGTTATGGGCATTGTTCATTTCAGTTTTGTACTGCCTTTCTCTCAGTGCTGATATAATACAGTTTAAAAAAGAGAATCAAAATATATTAAGATACAAACATTAAAACAGAATTAAGCCCATTATTTTATAAAAGTTAAAAAGATAAGCGCTCTTAGTGCAATATTCATAATGGTTTACTTTTAAAAAGAGTCAAAAAGCAGCACAGTAGCTGAAGGTCTGTGGTTAAAAGGCTGTCAATTGCCAAAGCCCTGCCTAAGTAGAATGGCCTTTGTCTGATAGCATAAGGACAGTTGGAGGAGAAGCAAACATACCCTTTCTTAGCAAAGAGTTCCAGAGTCTGGAAACAAGCATCACAGACAGTGATTTGATCAAAGCACTGGATGATCTCTTGGAAGTGTCTGTGTTAGTGCTGGAGGACCTTTCAGTGACTTTCAATGTGATTGATCACACCTCCTTCCTCTGAGGTCTCATCTGCACAGACGAGTTTGGCAGGCATCACTGACAGTGATTTAAGTACGCCAGCGTCATTCAGTCACCTCTTTGTAACAGAAGCCAGAGTTGGTGTGGTGTGTGTGCTCATCTAAGAGCACAGTGGTGCTTGAATTTTCCCCTTTACCAGCTTGTCATTGAGCAGCTGTAGTTTTAGATTTGGGGCTGTAGTGGCTTAGTGGTTAAGATACTGAACTTGATGACTGGAAGGTCAGCAGGTCAGCAGTTTGAGACCTGAGTGCTGCATGACAAAGTGAGCTTTCATCTCTGTCCCCAGCTCCTGGAAGAAATTCCAAGTAGATAAATAGGGACCACTTCGGTGGGAAGGTAAAAAGCATTCCCTACACTCCAGTGTTTAGTTATGTCTGCTACATGTCCATGGAACCATCTGCAGACACAGACAGCACTGGCTCTTTGGCTGTAAACAGAGATGAGCACTGAACCCTAGAGTCGGTTACAACTGGCTTTCGAGCAATGGCGATCTTTACCTTTACTAGTTTTGGATTTCTCACTTCTCTTTCGAACACTAGGCATGCTTGTCTATGAAGACCAGTACACAGCTGGATGTTCAGACCATGAGTATGCAGAACAATTGTGGCGCAGTGGTTATAGTGTTGAATTAGGACTGAAGAGAGTTTGGTTCAAATCTTCGACAGCCTTGAACTCACTGAAGGAAAGGCAATATATAGTGTAATAAATAAGAAAAAGGAATTATAGCAACGAAGTGGTGGTGGCAAGACTGTGGTGGTATAGTGGTTGAGACACTGAACCTGACAACTGGAAGATTGGCAGGTCAGCAGTTCCAGACCCAAGTGTTGTGTGGTGGAATGAGCTCCCGTCTCTGTCCCAGCTCCTGCCATCTGAGCAGTTCAAAAGCAAGAAATTACAACTAGCTGAATAGGTACCGCTTCAGTGGGAAGAGGTACACAGAAAACCTCCTTGAAGATTGTGGTATTTTTGAACCACAATTGGTTATATCCTGGTAGCGCAACCTTGAATTGCCAGCTAATCTTTCTCACACTAGGTCAGGCAAAAGAAACTACAAAATCAACTCACCCAAAGGTGGCTTTATTTTGGCAGTTTCACATCTGACCTAGACATGGAAGGAGGAGGAGGAGAAGGTAACAGTGTTCCATGTGCTCCTGCGTCTAGTCATGCCTGCCACATAACCATGGAAACATCTACATATGTAGACAGCGCTGGCTCTATGGCTGTAAATGGAGATGAGCACCACCACTATAGTCAGATACGACTGGCTTTTGAGTAAGGGAGACTTAGTGCAGCAGCCATCAAGATCCTGAGATGTGTTACTCTGTGTTATGTAAGAATAAACACTCATGTGGTATTAAACATCAGCCCAATGATGATGGCAGGATGTACATCTAACTTTTCTGCCATCAAGTTAATTCTGATTTATGATGACTCTTGCCAGGGTTTCCTAGCTACAAATTACTCAGCACTGTTTCACCATTCACTTCTCTTGGGGGCACCCTGGGATTGTACAGCTTGCCCAAAGCTGCACAGGCCAGTTTTCTCTTCCAGGACACACAGCGGGGAATCAAACTTCCAGCCTCTACTCCTACTCATGTAGCCATCCAGACAGCTATAAATGACTTATACATCATCCTAAATGCTATACACTCATCTTGAAGCATCTGTGGAAATGTACTGTGCGCACAACACATTTGCTTCAGAAAGCATGTTGTTGGTGTTACATTGCTGTTGCTGCTGCTGCTGTGTGTGAGTGTGTGTTTGTGTGCACTGAATGGTCCAGTTCTTTCATTAAGCATGCAGTTAATCTGGGAACTAATTGACTTACTAAATGCCTAGGAACTGAACTATTATTTTTTAGCGAGAAAAACATGGTTCAGGCTTTAGAAAGGTCTGTCAAATGTTCGTAAGTCCAAATTAGAGGGCAAGAGTTCCCTTTCCTCCCAGTTGAAAGGACACCACTAATTTACCACATCTCTGTTCCCATAGCAGCACATGCTTGTAATGCAGTCATTTTGGAGAACAAAATGTATTTTCAACAGCTCAACAGTGGTTCAGCTTCAGTGGGATTAGCACTGGACATCGTTGCACTTTAGATAGCCATAGAAATCAGGCCAGATATGTTATAAATCATGGGTGATGGGATTGTTCTTATTGTTAGCTTGTGCACAGTAATATTGCCACCTGGCTTTTGTCCTCCATCAAAGATAGATAAAAAGTGAGGTGACATGAAACTATCAAGCATACTAGCAAGATTTTGAAGGCTTATGTGACAACAACAGCAATTGCTCTCTTTCAATTAGGCACAACAATGACAAAACCTTTCTTATCTGGATCAATGAAGAGGACCACACGAGAGTGATCTCCATGGAGAAGGGAGGAAACATGAAAAGGGTCTTTGAAAGATTTTGCTGTGGATTGCAAGAGGTAGGCACTTGTTCATTAAATACAAACTTGGGCTTTAATTGTTTTTGTTATAGCCTTCATTTATACCAGGGCTGCCCAAACTTTTTGCGCCGAGGGCCTGACCATGCCCTGGGAACAGCTGAGTGGGCCTGACCACACTCCCAGAAGCGGGCCCGTTTGCTCATGCGCATTTGGAACCACATGCCCGCACCACTCCTGGAAGTGGTTCTGGGTGCCCCCGCACATGCACACATGTGTCTGTGCCACTGCTAGAAGTGGCACAGGCGCAATTGTGCATGTGTGGGGCATCCCCATCTACTTCAGGGAGTGGCAAGGATGTGTTGGTGCATGCATGGGGGCATCTGGAACCACTTCCAGGAGTGGTTCTGGAAATGCATGTGTGTTGGCAGGCACGTCCCATGTCCACTTCCAGGAGTGGCGAGAGTGCTGCGGGGCTGATGAATTGGCATTGTGGGCTGTATCCAGCCCACGGGCCATAGTTTGGACACCTCTGTCTTACACTCTTCTGACACAACTGATAATTTTCATGTTAGTTTTGTTGCGGAATTTTGGTTATTATTTTATAGGTTAACAGAGCATGGGGTAAAAATCTCAGCATTACCTTCCCCTCCCACAATTACTAGCCCTTTATATAGTGAAAAATCACTCTAGAGGTATCTAACTTGGGGAAAAAGATATCTTTACTTACAGTTATGATCTGTAGTTACAATCAGAAGAATAAGGGGGGGAAATAGGTTGAAGTTTCTGTCAGGTGCAAGGGATATCCTTCCATGCCTGCTACATGGAGCTTGGAATCAAGAAGAAAAGAAATAAATGGAGAAAACAAATGAACAAACGAGAAGAGGAGAAAGTCAAACCAAAAGCAGGGAAAGAATTTAGGAGCAAAGTACAGTATTGTTACTTTCGGCTACAAAGCTCCCGCCACTGATACCCAATGTTAGTGCATTCAAAACTTGTGCCATGGCAAAAGCTTTAATGGGCTTCCTGAGGCACATTGTTCTTGAAAACAGGCCTGGTTTTTAGAACAATAGAAATTAGAAGCCAAATGATAAGTTCCAGGCAGCCTATCATTAAGTAGAAATTACATTATTCCAGAGATATGATTAAGCAAACTTCCCTATCTGAGAAATCACAATTACAAATAAAGCTGGAATTTGTAGATTCTCAAAGGAACTTCTGCTGGACCAGCGGCATGTCTTTCAGCATTTACCGAACTCCTTCATTTAAGAACTGTGAAGTTTCAGCCCTTGTGAGTGATATAGTGAAGCAAGTTACACTATACTATTTCTAACAGCAATAATTACTCCTCAATTCTTCAATAAAAATTTTAAAAACCTGCACAGAAACAAACAACAAAATACCGTACTCAGGAATCTGGCCTAAAATACAGTCTCTAGTTTTGTTTCTATTTGTAGATTTTTATCTTATGTAGAAGGACTGCAGTGGCTCAAGTGGCTAAGACACTGACTGCAAGGCAGGAGGTCAGCAGTTCGATTCCTGAGTACTGCAGGATGGAATAAGCTCCCATCTTTGTCTCAGCTCCTGTCAACCTAGCAGTTCAAAAGCAAGAAATTGCAAGTACTGTACTGTAGATAAATAGGGACCACATTGGTGGGAAGGTAAACAGCAAGGGAAACCTTTACCTTTACTATCTTATGTAGAGATCATCTATTCATGATGTTTTCTAAACTAAAATCCAACAGACAGTGTTTCCTCCCTATATTACTGTGAGAATGTGAAGACTATCTTCAGTGAGATATACTGTGTTTTTAACTCCACCTCTGGATAAGATGAGATCATGAGAAATGTGTGTGTGTGACCAATTCAGGAAGGATTTCTTTGCTGGGAGAGAGATCTCTCTTGAAGTGATATCTCTGTCCAAATCACTCTAGCTTAGTCCTCCAAAGTAGCAGCTGTATTGTTGGACAAAAAAAAAAAGGCACAGCTTGGGCATGGATAGGGTGTCACACTGGAGCTTTATTCACTGAACAATACAGATTGCTAGGATATCAGTTCCAGCAGACTGTGGAACAAGCTGTTCAATATGTGAGCTATGACGTGCCCATGTAATCATATCATCTTAAAACAAAAACCCTTCTAAAGACACAAAGACAACGTTCCTTTCTGTCTTGTGTATCTCTTTATTAAAATGCTATGCATTTTCTTTCTGTTTTCCTTTGGACATTGGAATATTTCCACAACTAAGACTGCTCTGCTTGAACAAAAGCATGTATGCTTATATTTGCTTCTTCCAGAATGTCCCAATTGCTTTTATTCAGCATTTATATTGGGACTAAAATGACATTGCCTCACAAATGAAGATGTGCCTCTATTCTGAAGGTAAAAAAATTAACAATGTGCCAGGCAAAAATCCATGACAGTGGTACAGGTGACATGGTGCAATGTGGAAGGCAGATGAATGGCCACTGCATTATATTGTCCCCAGGACAAGCTTCGTGGCTGATCGCCATGATGAGAGCCAATATTTGGAAATGGATACGACACTCAAAGAAGAACAAGTAAACAGAATATATTATGCCTAGCTGTCTTACAGAAACAACTCTAGAATGTAATATTGTGACTCCTGCTTACAGTAAAAAGAGATCAGAGGGTAATACATAAGTACAGAAAATTATTCTTCAAGTCCCTATTGCATTCTTTTTGCTGTTGTTACTTTCATACTGGAGGCTGGACATGTCATGGCTACCTTGACATTGGATGGTGTTCTAAATACTGTACTAATGTTGTATTGCACCCAAAATATTTCCCTAGTTTTTTCAGACAGTAGAGGCTTTTGAGCTGAATATTTCGATTGACCTTCTGTCGCTTATAGTCTCTGTCAGAGAATCTGTGTTGATTGTTATACCTGTGAAACCAAACCAGCATACCTAGAGGTATAGTTGTGTTGGAATTGGATATGGCACTTGAAGAAGAAGACGTTGGTGACTATGGTCATTATAGTTCAATGTAGTTTAAAGTACAGCAAGTTGAAGAAGATTTGGAAGTTTCTCCAGGTTCTCTTACAAGTCCTCACTCTTTGAGAGAGTCATCGTCTGGACCAGGTGCTTTGATTTTCATCTCCTCATTTAGCTCAGAAAGGAAATCTGTGTGGAAGAGAAGGAGGTTGTATACAAAAAAACAGGCAGAAAAACTTATATTCTGACTTATAACCAGTCTTCTGATTTTAAGTGCAGCACAGGGATGTGGACTGAGGACTGTGTGTGACTCACTGCCAAGTAGTAGACTCCACCCTTGAACACACTTTTGTGCAGACTATTTTGTTTAATGTAAACATATATAGACTGAACAATGCAGTGTGCAAAAAAGGCCAGAATCCTGTTGTCTTTAGCCATACTGTACCTCACTGACAAAGTGTGCTGATTGCACATTCAACGCACAGCTGGCACCTGGTCAATTGGCTGTAGAAGCTTCTGAAAATGATGTTTTTAAAGCAGAGAAAGCAATTCCACATCCTTGACAAGCAGGAATTCTGTCTGAAACCAGTGTATTTTGTTAATAGGGGAGTCAATACACAGATCTAGCTGGCCTCCAACACAGTAGCTTCACATTTATAGTTTCAATGAATCAATTTCTACCCCAAGCTCCACAAGTGGAGCAGTATTGATGTTAGGAATTTGTCTGTAAATCTCTGATAGCAAACATCATTTGGGCCAAATTATTTTAAAGCTGCCATTTTCAACAGAGAACAGGAATTGTGAACAAATGGCCTGTCTGTATTCATTGCATTTTATTTTCCCTGCAGGTTGAAAGGTTAATTAGAGAGCGTGGATGGGAGTTTATGTGGAACGAACGTTTAGGGTACATTTTGACCTGTCCGTCCAATTTGGGAACTGGATTGCGTGCAGGAGTTCATGTTAAACTTCCAAAGGTTAGCAAGGTGTGTAAGCAACTAAAATGGCTTTCAGCAAATGTAAATACATTTTGCAATGTCAATTACAAAGTTAAAATAAGTTAGCATTGTCTATAGACCTTTTCCATGACTAAATATATATATATTAAAAGGTAAATTAAACAGGCAAGTGTATCCAAACATGTTTATTGTGGAGACTATGGTTATGTACAAATAGAACTTTATTCTCTTATAGGATCCTAGATTTTCAAAAATCCTGGAAAACTTGAGACTTCAGAAGCGTGGCACTGGTGGAGTAGACACAGCTGCTGTGGCAGACATCTACGATATCTCCAACCTAGATCGCATGGGTCGCTCAGAGGTAACATCTCCTAGGTCCAACTTCAATCCCAGTTTTGAAAGTGGATTTGAACTCAAGGACAAGCTCCCTCTGTCAGCTGACAATTTAAAATATTTACAAGATTAACCATTTTACCGCTGCTTTCCATGTATCTACTTAGAATTAAGCCACACTGAACTCATTGGGATTTAATCCCAAGTAAATGTTTATAGAATTGCAGCTATGTCTACTAAATTGGAAGGCTAAACTAGCAGTTCTACTGCTGTACAGTGTAGACTATGACATGTCCAGGTTGTGTAATCAGTCACAAACCCCAGGATTTGTCATAAACCCCTGGGGTATTACAAATGGCTAGGAGATAGTTGCCTTAGTGATGGCAAACCTTGGCTCTCCAGCTGTTCTTGGACTTCAGTTCCCAGAAGCCCAAGTCCCTGTGGATCCTCACAAATGGGTTTACTGCATGTACAGATTCTCTGTGTGGACTTGGGCTTCTGGGAACTGAAGTCTAAGAACAGCTGGAGTGCCAAGGTTCACCATCATGGTCTTAGCCTGTTGAAACA
The DNA here is from genome assembly GCA_030440675.1 of Furcifer pardalis. Classification (NCBI taxonomy): domain Eukaryota; kingdom Metazoa; phylum Chordata; class Lepidosauria; order Squamata; family Chamaeleonidae; genus Furcifer; species Furcifer pardalis. The sequence goes on along the minus strand of CP126896.1, from coordinate 75,845,706 downwards.
AAAATATCAAGGGTGCCTTGTGGTACCACCACCACCCATAAAACATTTTAGGACACAACTAGACAGGGGGATACGGAGTGATCTGGGTTGTACTTTTTCTTTCATCTCCAGATCAAACTTTATACTGCCAAAGTGAAGCCACCTTATTGACTTTGTCATTGGCCAAAATTAAATAATTGCTGATACATGTTTCTGGTAGTATTTAATAGAACAGCAGGTGAGCTGGGCTCTGTGTCTCTCCACATTCACACAGCATGTTGTTTTCTACCAACAGCCCCAACTTGAGCATGTTAGACTTACATTTAGGCACTCCAACCCTCAGACTATTCAGGGTCATCCAAATGTCATAGGGGAGGTTTAGTTCCTCATGCTATATCCCCCTTTAATATTATTCCTTTTTTTTTAGCAAGCCCCTCCATCTTCTAAATTGGTTTTGCTCTTGCGTGCCCTCAAGAATATTTGTTCTTGTCATAAAGCTCTTCCTGGATCGGAGCTGGCAGACTAGAGGCACATATCTGTTCAGAGGATGTCAAGGGTCATTCTCTTGCTTAGTTCTTTTAGCTTCATTGTTCCTTCTCTTATCTTATGTGGAGCGATAACAAGAGGATATATTTTCTTAACTAGTGTAGGTTTGAGGCACCCTGTCACTATATGCATTGTTTCATTAACAGCAACGTCAACTTGTTTCATGTGTGGAGATATGCTCCAGACTGGAGCATCATACTCTGCTGCAGAGACACTCGGGGCCAAAGCTGATGTATGCAGCATGGATGTTTGAATACACCATGAACAGTTTATCAATTTCCTGATGATATTGTTCTTTGAACTGTCTTTAGCCTTGGTATTCAGGCAGTGTTGCTTAAAAGATAGCATTCTGTTCTGTCTAGTGCCATGTTGATGTACTTAGATGGTGGACAATGTTATAATGGATTCCCTTGTCATGTAATATCCAACGTGACCCTTGCATCTTGATTTCAAAGGTGGAAAGCACACATTTCAATCTTGCTTGGGTGAGGCCCATTGAATCATGGACCTTTGGAGGAGCTGACTCACCAAATCCTCACTGATTCAATGTGCCTGTACTGCAACTTACTACTCCAAGCAAAAGGATATCAGTCAGAATTTTTTCATTAGCAAATAAGTATGATGATAAGCCTGCTGAAAGTCCTCCTCTTCCTCCTTGCACCCAGGACTTCAGGTCACAACAATATGCAAATAAGCCAAGCAATAAATCATTTTAACTGAACTATTGAGCTTTCACAGTTTTATGGTACACACTTACCAGACTTTTTCTCTTGTTATTTCAGGTGGAACTTGTTCAGTTAGTCATTGATGGTGTAAATTACCTGGTTGACTGTGAGAAGAAGTTGGAGAGGGGTCAAGACATCAAGATACCACCACCACTACCCCAATTTGGAAAGAACTGAAGCTACTTCCAATGATTATCAACTTATCTGAAATGTGTCTGTTAAGTCAGACTCTGAATACAGTACTATATACAGTATTCATTTTCTTAAAAATTACAACTCATCAAATGGAAAAGTAAAGTAAATTTCTGACAGGACATTCAATAAAATGCTACCAGATTATACATATTTGGCACATCATTATAAGTACACTACCAATACATTACAAATACAAGGGATTGCGGTGGCTCAAGTCGTTAAGATGCTGAACTCGCTGGCTGGAAGGTTGAGGTTCAATTCCCAGGTAGTGCATGATGGAGTAAGCTCCCATCTCTGTCCCAGCTCCTGCCAACCTAGCAGTTCAAAAGCAATAAATTGCATATAGATAAATAGAGACCACTTTGGTGGGAAGGTAAACAGCATTCCGTGCACTCCAGTGTCTAGGCATGCCTGCCACATGTCCACAGAAATGTCTGCAGACACAGACAGCATTGGCCCTTTGGCTATAAACAGAGATGAGCACTGAACCCTAGAGTTGGATATGACTGGCTTTCGAGCAAGGGTGACCTTTACCTTTACCTATCCAGACTGTGTTTGATGAGTGGGTAGCGACAGTGCAAGACTGTGGCCAAAATGGAGACTTCTGGCCCAGGTGAGCTCTTGTGTTGGGTTTCCTCCCATCCTGCATCTCACCATGGTCAGTTGCAGTAACAAGAATTAATATCAAAAATAAGACATTTATAATGTTCCCGCAATATCAAGAGTGGCAGAATGGAATTTTCTTACAGAAGCAAAACACATCTTTTTGTTTCTACAGGCACAGTCATTGTATTTGCCTTCACAGTAAACACAAAATAACTGGCAAGACATCTGACCTCCAGGAGCAGTGCTATGAGAGTAAGGAATAAGGGTGATATCCATTTCAGTTATGTTTCTTCAGTAACACCTTCTATACTCAAACATTTACTCAGAAGAAAACTATACAGTATTAATTTCCAAGTGTGCAAGTCCAGATTGTGTTTGGTTTTGTACTGACCCTGATCCAAAGGTGATATTCTGATTTAGTACTTACATAGGAGTGCTACTGAAAGTTCAACACTTACGTGTAATAACAAACAATATTTATCCAAATACTACTGAATACTTATTATCACCTTAAGACTTCTTCAGATTGTTTCTTACTCATAATGTATCATTTCCAAGTTTCCTCTGCTTCCCATAGTGTGTGGAGTGAACCTTACTCAGACTTTACAGTTAGCAAATTAGATAGTACTGAGAGAACTTATACCCCTGTAGCTCATCTCTTGGTGCGTCCTAACAACATGAACCTTCGTTATTTATTCCACCTACTGGTGCCACCATCTCTTTGGCTAGGTTTCTATGGAGCTGGTAGGGTTCATATTCTTGCCAAGTACATCCTGTTTTGGGCTTCTGCAGAAAATCATTCCATGAAGTGCCATGAGAATGACAGCTCAAGTGTTTTGCACAGAAATTAATCTGGTGGAAATGTGTAGTAGGAAACAGACAGCCCAGAAGGCTTGTCAGTGATAAGAGAAGCATGCTGATTATGATACCTAAAAGGGTTGAGTCATTTTAAAATCCTCCAAAATGCATGCTGATCTTTTGTAATGTTCCCATTTTTAAATTCTGTTACATCAAAGCATACACTCACAAAAGACTTATTTCAGATTTTAAAGATTTGAATTGAAATGTGTATAATTAATAAGCAGATTTCTATTTCATAGAGAAACTTACAAAGCAGCAGAAAGAATGCATAGTTGATGTACAAAAAGTCAAATTATTTCTGGAGGAATTCCATGTGTTCCATCTGTTCTGGAGCCCATTAAAAGATGTGAACACAATAGAGAACCTCTCAGTTAGAACAAAGGTTAATAAAGAGACAACAGCAGAAAATGAAAAGAAAGGATGAGGCAGATAGGAAATTAAAGGAACCCTAAAGGACTGCAGGGACTGCAATGGCTCAAGTGGTTAAGACACTGAACTTGCTGACTGGAAGGTCAGAGTTTGATTCCCAGACTGCATGATGGAGTGAGCTCCCGTCTCTGTCTCAGCTCCTGCCAACCTTGCAGTTCGAAAGCAAGAAATTGCAAGTAGATAAATAGGGAAGGTAAACAGCGTTCCATATTCTCCAGTGTCTAGTGATGCCTGCCACATGTCCATGGAAATGTCTGCATCTGCAGACAGTGCTGGCTCTTTGGCTATAAATAGAGACAAGCACTGAACCCTAGAGCAAGATATGACTGGCTTTTGATCAAGGGTGACCTTTACCTAAAGGATTGTAGTGGCTCAAGTGGTTAAGATGCTGACTGGAAAGCGGCATGTCAGTAATTTGAGACCTGAGTACTGCACAAAAGAGTGAGTGTTGACTCTTTGGCTATAAACAGAGATGAGCATTGAACCCTTGAGTTGTATATGACTGGCTTTCAAGCAAGGTTACTTTTACCTAAAGAATAACTGGATGTTGCACAGATGCTTAGATTAATTATTTCTATCAGTATTTCATCTTAATTATTTTCATCATGGTTGAAGATCTGAACTGTTATTTCCAAGATGTGAGAGAATAAGGAGTTGACATACATTGTGGTAACAAGAGAAGAAGTTCCATATCCTAATGACAAACTATAAGAATATGACAGACTAGGACTCACAAAACCTGAGTTCAACTCCATACTTGGCCATAAAAACTTACAGGACTTACAGTACTCAGAAAACCCTATTAAGGTTACTATAGAAGAGATGCTGGCTGGATAGCTCAGTGAGTTAAATATCTGGCTGCAGAGCCAGAGGCTGGGAGTTCAATTCCCCACTGTGCTTTCCAGAAGTTCTAGCCTATATGGCCCTTAGGCAAACTGCACAGTTCAGGGTTGCCCCCAGAAGAAGGGAATCTTAAACCACTTCTGTGTATTCTCTACTGAGAAAACTACTGCTAGCACACAATTATGATTTTACAGATAAGATACTACTTGATTGCATATAAGACACACATATAAAGTAAGGTAAGAAGGCATCTGTTACCCATAGAGTTGGTCTAATACATTTTGCTAGCTGAAGCAGAGAAGTAAATGGCACCCACTTCCCCACTCACATAATTCTAGCTGGACAGAACTCAAGCATGTTTTTATTTTGGTTAATTGTAAAAAAATCAATCTCTTACCACTTAATATTGGTCTCCAATCTCCAACCACTATATTCAGTGGTGGGCATCAACAGATTCACACCAGCTCACCAGAACCGGTAGCAGAAATTCTGTCTGGCCTCGCCCACCCAAGTTTTGAAATAAAGTAGTCCTAATTCAGGTGCAATGCAGAGCTTTCCAACTGGCTGCGCCCACCATACCACACCCATAGTGTGGTAGTAAATTTTTTTTGAGGCCACCACTGACTATATTCTTTGAAAATGCTGGGGCTGAGGTGTATTAAACCAAATGAAAAGAATCTTGACAAACTGCAGCCTAAAGGTATAATTGAACAATACCTCATTAAGGTATTCCTCCAACATCTCCTTCAGTTGCAGATATCACTGAATGACTCATAACAGGGCTACAGGGATCTTCCTTCAAATGGTTAGGGTGTAATGCCCTTCTACTCTGGTCCATGAGCTGCCCACGGCCTAGTGAAATATAGCTCTTTTTAGAGGAAGGAACTGATCACAGGAGTCCAAGATATCTGAACAAGACAAAGTTACTCATCAATAGGCTTTTAGAGTTAACAAAAAACCACTAGGAATTCATTGTTTTTACAGTTAAAAAACAAATCACCCTAAAAATCAGTGGCAGCCAAATAATAATTTTATTGAAGCTATCAGATTTCTGTTTATAGGAAGGTACTGCTGCAGAATGGTGTACCTTTTGTATAGCCCATGGGCATGAAGGAACAACACCTGTTGGATTGTGCACCATAACTACATGCAACATTTTCATGCTACAGAGAAGATGAAATAGAATGCAAGACCAATCATTTCCTTGAACTCACAAGTACTGTAGTTATATATGTCAGTATTCATTTTACAGCTTATTAAAATCCATTTTAAAATGTCATTCATTGATTTTTCTTGCCTGTAGTGAATGGATTTTAATTATGTCAAAATCAAGGCCAATTCTTTTCTGGCAGAAAGTATGAATTTACTATCAAAATAAACTAAGTCTTTGTGAATATCTCCATCTACTGGTAAAATTCTGTGTGGTAGGAAAAAAACATTTACTATAAGAGAAGTACTGTACTCATAAAACAATAATAAATTATCCTGGAGTAAATCTTTACCTAGCCAATAGATATTCTAAAGGCATCACATTGTGTCATGACCAATGTTGCAGCTGCGGTGGTTCCAGGGTTAAGAAGCTAGCATTGTTAGCTGGAAGGCCGGCAAGATGGCAAGTCGGCAGTTTGAGAGCTGGGTACCACATGACGGAATGAGCGCCTGTCTCTGTCCCAGCTCCTGCCAAGCTAGCAGTTTGAAAGCAAGAAATTACAAGTAGATAAATAGGGACCACTTTGGTTGGAAAAGATCTTGGGGACATGAAAGGAGCCTCATTCGGGTGTCACCTGAGCAGAGTTTCTCCCGCAACAATAATTTCAACCTAGAATAATTTCTGACATGAAATAATTATTTTTATTATGACCAGTGTCTAGTGATTCCCCATCCAAGTCTCTAATTGTGCTTTATAACCTACAACTGTGTATTTTGTTACATATAAACAGATCCATACAAATAAATCACTACTCGTAACTATTAACATTTGGGGCATGGGAATGCTGAGGAAATGCATTTTGTCATAAGGACAGAAATTCTTTAAAGTTAATGCTCCAGAATCCATGCCACACCAGCAATTAAGTGTTGGGAAAAGAGTAAGGTGTGTGTGTGTGTGGGGGAATGAACATATATTATGTACCACATTTCTGAAATGAGCGACAATAAGAATGATATGGAAAATGTTGAAATTATCACCTCCAAAAGCCTTACAACAGCTTCTCGTTCAAAGTATTTATACATGTACTGTATTTACACATCTATATAGCTCAACTGACAAATACACCTGCTTTCAAACATTGGAAAACTTAAAATAATTAATAAAATGGCAACCAAAAGAATGTTAGGTGAAGGCAAAGGTCACCCTTGCTCAAAAGCCAGCTGTATCCAACTGTTTATAGCCAAAGAGCCAGCATTGTCTGTGTCTGCAGATGTTTCCATGGACATGCGGCAGGCATGATTAAACACTGGAGTACACAGAACGCTGTTTACTTCCCTACCAAAGTGGTACCTATTTATCTACTTGAAATTTCTTGCTTTAGAACTGCTAGGTTGCAGTGGTGGGATGTCAAAAAATTTACTACCCCACCGTGATGTCATCACAGTGTGGGCAGAGCTGATGTCATGATGTCATGACATTGTGGGAGGGGCCAAATAAAAATAAAATAAATAAAATAAAAATAAACACCCACACCCACACACACCCCTCAGACACACCACATCCAAAGGTGAGTCATTTACCCTGGGGAGCAGCTATAGGGAGCTTCAGGTTAGCAGCTTCTCTTCCTCCTCCCCACTTGGGAGGACAGCAAGGAGGGTGTGCATACGCACCAAGCACTGTAGGCGTGCATGCACACCAAGTGCTTGGTGCGCATGCACAGGGGGGGGGGAACCAGTGAAAAGGTAAGCCCCAAAGGTGGCTCCCCCAAAAGCTGCTACCGGTTCTCCGGGACCCTGGGGAAAGTTACTACCAGTTCTGGCGAACTGGTCAGAACCTGTTACATCCCATCTCTGCTAGGCTGGCAGGAGTTAGGACAGAGACAGGAGCTCATTCTGTCATGTAGCACTTGGGTCTTGAATTGCTGACCTGATGACCTTCCAATCATCAAGTCCAGTGTCTTAACCACTAAGTTAGCAGAGTCCAATATCACACACGTTAATATACAAAGCTGTAGAGGGGTGGATGTGAAACCGATGAAAGAAATTAAAGGTGTAAATGCCTGGTGTGAAAGAAAGACCTCATCCTGTCATCTAAACATGGTGAAGATGCTGGGCTGATCTGTCAAGGAAAGGAACTCCACTCATGGTAGCAGGACGACCACTGAGAAAGTTCTCCCCCAGCTCTCCACTCTACCACTGATGATGACACAGATGACATAAGTACAACTCTATCCACTTCTGCACTTGACTCTACTTGCTGTCCCAAACATGTATCTCATTATACTTTTGTTGTTGTTGTTCAGTCACATTGTTGACTCTGACCCTTTGCGACCATAGACCATTGCACGCCAGGCACCCCTATCCTTCACCATCCTCCTCAACCCGCCCAGCTCTGTGCCCATTGCATCAACAATGCCACCTAAACATCTCATTCTCTGTCGCACCTTTCTTCTTTTGACCTTGGCCTTTCACAGCAGCAAGGCTTTCTCAAGTGAATCTTCTCTTCACATTTGATGTCCAAAGTACTTTAGCTTCATCTTTAATATTTGACCTTCCAAGGAGCTGTTGGGGTTAATTTCTTTTAAGATCAACCTATCTGTTCTCTTTTCTGTCAGGGTACTCTCAAAATTCTCCTCCAACACCACATTTCAACGGCATTTATTCTTCTGCGCTCAGCTTTCCGTATGGTCCAGCTCTCACAACCATACATTACCACCAGGAATACTATTGCTTTGACTATGCGGACTTTTGTTTGCAAGGTGATGTCTCTACTTTTAATTACTGTATATCTCCCAAGTTTCTCATAGATATACTTAGCAGCTTTCAATAGAAAAGGATTGTTATTATGTGTATATTTATGGTTTTAACTATTTTAAACCACCCAGAGTGGGAAAATATCCCAGATGGGTGGTATAGAAATCTAATAAATAAATAAATTTCAAGACAATCAAAACAAGACTGGAATGCCTTCTGTACTACACAAGTGTATAAGGAAGCATAGAAGTACCAACATTAGTATGCACAATGAACTGAGTGAGTCTAAATCATCCTGAAGGTCACTGATGTTCCAGTGTATTAAACTTCACCTCAGAAACACCTTTGACAACACTTTCAACTTCAGACATAACTAAACTTAGATTTATATGCAAGGAAACTGCAGTTTTGACACAGAGGCAGTAAAAGGTGCCCTCTCAACAAAGTCTACTGTTGAACAATGAATCTTGCAAAGGAGTTTGCCAATATTTTATTGATATTTCCATTATATTGTAATAAAAACAAAAACATCCATATTCTTTTTAAAAAGTCTACTGTTTATTTTTCAGGCATGAAATAAAAATAAATCAAAGCATAATGGCAACATAGAAATAGACAGAGTATTGGATTTCTGTGCAAATTAAATGACAAAAAAAAACCTTTCACATTTTTGATTTAATCTAATTGAAGGGGGGATACTAAATATAGCCAGACTGATTAGAATCATGACAAATTAGGTATATCTTGTGAATTTCTTTCCTTCTGCCAACATAGGTGGCAGCCCTCTTAATGCACTCTTTAAGCCTGCTATTATCAAGGCAGTCCATTGCAGTCTTGGTGTTAAATCCTGCATGTCTCATTTCATATGTACCGCAGGAGATGGCTCCATGATCATAGCGTGTGGGTCACTTCATGGCAAACTGAGATCCACCTTAAACAAAGTCATGCCAATGGCATTTTCCTGTTTGAGAAAAATATGTATTCTCGGATACGAGTAGCAGCCGATGATGAAACCTGCTTCAGAAGACTATGAAATGCTCTGTGTCCTGATTTATTTATTTATTTATTTTGTTCGACTTTTATCAACACCCCTTCTCCAAGGCGATTCAGGGCAGCTTACAGTCTAACCAATGAGAATACTAAAATATAAAAGCATCTCATAATAACAATTAAAACCATAAAAGGATTAAAAATGGTTAAAATACCCTTCCACATGCCACATTCACAACAGTTAAAAACTAAAACCCAGATGGCATTCATATGAACCAGCCCGGGGGGGGGGGGATGCTTCACAGGCAGCACCCCACACCCGCTGGCCCAGCCAAGTTTTGAGGCCTTTTCTAAAGGCTAATAACTCCGTCTTGAGGCATAGTTCGGTCAACAGGAGGTTCCACAGAGCCAGAGCAGATATCGAAAAGGCTCTCCTTCTAGTGCTAGAGAGGCAAGCCTTCCTAGCCATTGGTACCATTATGGAGCCCCTCCGGTCTGCTCTGGTCTGCTCCTTGGAGTGATGCAGTCTGTTAGGTAACCTGGTCCACGGAAAGCTGCAATAGAGGAAGAAAGTAATAATTTTAAAAGTATTTAATGGTTAAGTAGACTGCAGTGGCTCAAGTGGTTAAGACGCTGACTGGAAGGCGGCAGGTCAGCAGTTAGATTATTATTATTATACCCGAATACTGCACAACAGAATGAGCTCCTGTCTTTGTCCCAGCTCCTGCCAACCTAGCAGTTTGAAAGCAATAAATTGCAAGTAGATCAATTGGGAGCACTGCCAGCCAGCCAATGCTCACCCAGTTATAAGCTTCTTCTCTCATGTCTCTTGTTCACATTCTTCAAAAGGGACCATAGGCAAACCACTTTACCAATCCAGGAGTCCTCCATTTCTTTCTGGATGGTCTCCATCTCACATTTGAGACTGGTTTCCTCATCTCCCACTTCTCCTTCCTTCTCCTCCTGCCTTGTTGCTTCTCCTTCGTCCAAAGATCCTTCAATCCACTCTTCTTCCACCACTATCACTAGAACACTATTAAACTCCTTTGTCTCTTCAGCAGCTCCTTCCATCTAGAATTTTCTCCTGCTCATTCACGCCCCCTTGATCTCCATGGGCTCTTCTTCTTCAGCCTCTTCTAACTCCCTCATTCCCTAATCCATAGGTGAACTATTTGTTGGAAACTCCTGGGAGAGGCTTGCAGAGGGTGGAGGGCCATGAGCCCTGGAGTGCCAGCATATCACGTCCTTAAAGCATTTTATTTTTACTGTTTTGTACTTGTCTTGTGTCCCAGATTTGAGGAAGAGGTATAGAAAAAATGAAACAAATAAATGTGTACCTCACTCTGCATCCGAAAAAGCTTCCAAGTCCAAGATCAAAGAAAAAAGCTTCCAAGATCAAAGAAACACAACAGAAAAGAAAAAGGAGACAGGGGGAGGTAAAGTAGACAAGATAAGTTTTTTAAAATATATAAAATGAATTAAACCACACTTGTCTAAAAATTCCAAAACCCATGGTCATACATTATCCTCATTTTTTGTTTGGTACCTTCTAGCCATGTTTTAAAGAGTAGAAGTTCTTTGTTTCTGCTTTTCGAAGTCCTCTCCATCCTTGTTTATATTCTATATTGTACAGATTAATCGCACATACACCATCCAGATGCCCCTTAAGCAAAAGAGAGTAAGCTATTTACACAAGGCAAGGAGAACAGCTAGTGTCACAGCTAGTGTCACAGTGTATACTGTGGAGAACCTTGGCACTCTTGCTGTTCTTTGCCTTCAATTCCCAAAAGCCCAAGTCTCTGTGAGTCCACAAAAATAGGTTTACTCCACTCTGTGAATCATGAGGATTCACAGAGACTTGGGCTTCTGGGAACTGAAATCCAAGAACAGCAGTAGTACCAAGGTTCGGGTATTCACAGATGTGACAGTTCCATCAAGCCATTAGTGACAAAAGGCAAAACATTTTCCTCTTCCCCAGTGCTTACCCTGCTGATTTGGTGAACAAAAGAAACTAGCTTCAGGATTGGACCCTTTTGCCTTCCAAATATTTTGGAGAAAGGGGCTGCAAGCCCACTTGTTCTAGATAAGTAACAACAAAAGCTTATCTCAGCCAGAACATCCTTGCTGTCTGTCACAAAACTTTTTATTAGTTTTGCTACAAGAAGCAAATGGTTTCTATGCAGTCACATTCAGACTTTTTGTTGTTGTTCAGTTGCACAGTCCGACTCTTTGAAACCCCATGGACTAACTACACCAGGCAGGGCTGTAGTCAGGGGGGCAGGGCCCCCTGAAAACTCTCCTGAGCTAACAGCCCCCACCCCACCCCCTGGTGCCAATGTGATGCCCTGAGTTGCCCTAGTAAGGAGGGTGGTATACAAATAAATAAATAAATAATGCGAGTGTGACATTGTTGCCTCTCCTGAATTTTTTTTTGCCCCTCCTAAATTTTTTTTGTACCCACCCAACTCTAGAATCCTGGCTACGGCCGACACCAGGCTCCTGTCATCTGCCATTATCCATAGTCCACCCAGATCTATGCCCACTGTGTCAACAATGCTGTATTTCATGAGCATCCCCCGTGTGCTTTGAAAACCTTGCTAGGGTATTTCTTACTTAGAAAGACCGCAATAAGGTTTTCAAAGCACACAGGATGCTGAAAGAGTGGTCGCAGCAATGCCATCCCTCTGGCAGCTTTCATGGCCAGGCAGGCATTTGAACCCAAGTCTTCTAAATCCTAATCTTAAGAATCATTTTACAACTATAATATTTAAAGGAGCTTCCAATAACATTCTTCCAGTAGCCAAAGAATAAATGTATGTGCCACCTTTGGATACCATCAATTGTTATTGTGTGTATATTTCTGGCTTTAACCTTTGTATACCGCCCACAGTGGGAAAATATCCTAGATCAGGGGTGCACAAACTTTTTCGGCCATGGGCCGATCATGTAGTTCAGGGAGCCAGTCACTAAGGCCCGGGGGCCGGGTGTGGCCCCCGACGCCAATTCGTCCGGCCCACGAAGCCCTCGTCGCTCCTGGAAGCGGAAGTAAAACGCCCCCGTACGGGGGCGTTTTACTTCCGCTTCCAGGAGCGACGAGGGCTTCGCGGGCCGGACGAATTGGCGTCGGGGGCCACACCCGGGCCTTAGTTTGGGCACCACTGTCCTAGATTGACGGTATAGTAAGTATGCTAGCAAGTAAGTACTGTAATCTGACATTCTTCCCACTGTGCCCACATGGGTCTCAAGCCAACAGGTTATCCATCTGGACATTACTTCATGCCTATCCATGGCATTTAAAAAACAATTTGTGTTTTCTTTTTAATGACTCGGGGAGAGGCAAACTTCTCCATTGACCTGATTTCCCCCTCCCACTTCCCAGCTGTATACTAAAGAGTCTTTAACAAAAACCATCGAGTCCTCCAAGGGCTGCAGCCAGAACATCTGCTAGTAGACGCTCTGGCCCCTGCACTCAGAGAGCGGAAGTGAGCCTCTTCCGGTCTTCCCCGGTTGCTAAGTGACCGGAAGAGGTGGCTGGTAAAGAAGTTAAAGCTACCGTAGGAGCGGCAAGGGAGGGCGGAGGGTCTCTTGGCTGTTGCCGGTAAGACATTATGCTAGGGACAGTGTGGTAATAAGGGCAGCCGTGAGAGGCCTTGTGGTTTGCCCACGTGTGATCCAGGGGGAACCGGCACAGCTACTGCTGCAAACTTTGCAGTCTCTCCATATGGGCAAACCGCTTTATCTGTTGTCTGGTTCTATTCCAATGCTTTCCCTTATAATCTCATTCCGGATTTTATCCCTTCTAGTCACTCTAGCAGCCTTCCTCAGTTCTTAATCCGTCAGACTTTAAACTGCCAAAAAACGACACCACCTTTTTCGTGAGTTCATGCTCTGGTTCCTTTCGCCCAACCCAGTGTGGGAAAGATTAGCTGGCACAAGATAATAATTTCGTTCCAGAAATTATTCTGGGTTGAAAGGATTTTTTTTGCAGGAGAAACTCCGCTCAGGTAATGCCCAAATGAGGCTCCTTTCATGTCCCCAAGAGCTGGAACAGAGACAGACACTCAATCCATCATTCAGTACCTGGGTCTTGAACTGCTGACTTGCCAGCCTTCTGGCTAACAAGGCGAGCTTCTTAACCACTGAGCCACTGCAGCCCCGAGGAAAAGTAGCATTCTGGGAGACGTGAACCCCCAAGGTTTTCATTTGGGTAGGATCCAGGGCGAGTGGGGTGGGGATGCCCTTTTGTAACTTTTCTCTTTGTAAGATTGTGTAATGTTCCTATGGGTTCTGTAATATTTTTGTAACTTTATGACGTATATTGGGGTTTTATCTTACTGTACTGTATTTTATGATATTCTATTGTTTGAATTATTGATGTATGATATTTCATTGTGTTGTGACATTTTATTGTCCTATTGAATTGTTGCATTATATTTGATTGTGTTGTGAGCCGCCCTGAGTCGGTTTTCGCTGAGTAGGGCGGCATATAATAATAATAATAATAATAATAATAATAATAATAATAATAATAATAATAATAATAATAATAATTTCAAACCTGGCGCCTTTACCCCTAAGACCCACTCGGGGACCACAAAATTGCCATTGTCTAAGGTACGCCCAATTTTGTTCAACAATAACATAATCTTTGAAGAGGCTCTTTCTGTGTATCCCATCTTATTTCCGAGTTGACTAACTTTTGTTTCTATTTTGATGTGAGTGTCCATGTTTGGTAATGGTATGCACCCTATGTTAATTTCTTCCTCCAGTTGCCATTACCTCAATCCTCTCCTTATTGATTGTTATTTATCTTGCATTCTTGGTTCATGGACGTAAGATGTTGCTGTAAGGTAGCCATGTTAGTCTGCACAAGCAGTCAGGAAAGACTAAGAAAACAGAAAAAAGGACAAAAAAATTGTGGCACTTTAAAGATGAACTGCTATACAGTAATACCTCAGATAACATTAGTATCGGATAACACTAAAATCGCATAACATTAAGCAATCTGGGGGGGGGGGAGAATTGCATCGGATAACATTAAGATCCTATGGGATGCATCGGATAACAACCGCTAAAGCCTGTGTGGTTACAATGTATCTCTATGGATCCCATAGGATTTTAACATGCATCAGATAACACTAAAAATCGGATAACACCAAGACTTGTGGAACCAGGTTTTAACGTTATCCGAGGTTTTACTGTATTTTGATGTGAGTGTCCCTGCTTGGTACTGGTATGCACCCTATGTTAATTTCTTCCTCCAGTTGCCATTACCTCAATCCTCTCCTTATTGACTGCTATTTATCTTGCGTTCTTGGTTCATGGACGTAAGATGTTGCTGTAAGGTAGCCATGTTAGTCTGCACAAGCAGTCAGGAAAGACTTAAGAAAACAGAAAAAAGGACAAAAAAATTGTGGCACTTTAAAGACGAACTGCTATACTGTACTGTACTTTAATGTGAGGTTTCATGGTTCAAGTCCACTTTCTCAGATGTAAGAGGGAGACAGGTGAGACAGAAGAGGGAGGTTACATGCTTCCAGTTAAGATGAAAGGCAAAAATATAATGGGCATTTCTGTTTTATCTTACTCAATTTTGTTCCCTTTGGGTGGAAATTTTGATAATAATAATTTTGTGTCAGGGTTGAAAGAATTTTTAGGGGACGCCTGAATGAGCCTCCTTTCATGTCCCCCATCGTGCAGCTCTCAGGTATTGAAACCCGACCTTCCATTCTCCAGCTTTAGCGTCTTTGCTGTGGAACTTTTAATAGTGAGATGAGCCTGTATTTAAGAGTAAGGTGAAGGACTGGGGTGGGCCAGTGCAACAATGTTGATTTTTACATCAGATTCTGTAGAGAAATGCCAATCGATCTTAATATTAAACTGTAGCATTGATAAGGTTTATAGGCCAACTGGAAAGGGATAAAAATGTGCAGAGGCATGTAATAGGATGTTATTTGCTCATCTCGCATGATGTTAGAAGTAGCTGGGGTGGAGGAGAGAAGTGAAAGTTAGTTATGTTACAAGTCAGAGCCTACTTGTAACAATCTACTTGTAACAACCTACTTGCAATAACCTTAATAGAATTTCCAAGGTTCTCTATATACGGTGGGGTTCTAGTAAACCAGCCTTAATCAACCTCATTGATAGTGCTAGGCCTGTTAACTACCTGGTTAAAAGTTTCTAAATTTGTTTGCTTGAGATTTCCAGCTTTAAACAGTGGCCTATTGGGGCAAAAGCTACTTTAGTTGGAGTTGAATATGAAAAGAAAAAACAGAGCAAGAATGGGACTCTAGTTGAACTGATTCATCCTGGCTAAACTGACTATATGGACTAATATAGCTATGGGTTGTATTCCTAAGCATTTTCCAGGTTGATTGACTTAGTAGTGTACCAGCATCCTGCATGCTGAGGATTATTGCAGCTGTTGCTTGTTTCCAAAAGTGAGACCTATCCAGAGCAAAAATAGTTGCTCCATTGGCGTGGGGTACTGGCTATATGGTGACCCCAGCCCACTGGTTGATTGGATGATTCCTCTCTTGCTCTTAATCTCTTAATTTTTGTATTTGTTGACTCTTTAAAATCTTTTAATCTGCTAAATTTTTTGGGATTGTCATGATTTTATGGATACATTTTTATTGTTGGATGGTTGTGTTTTGGATGTTGTTCTGCGATGCTGTGTGAGCCGCCCTGAGTCGCTCTGTGAGTAGGGCGCCATACAAGTATGAACAATAAATAAATAAATAAATAAATAAATAAATGGAGTGGTTTCATTTTCCATTGTACTAATCAAACAAAATACAAGTAATACCTCATATAACATTAGTATTGAATAACACTAAAATCGTATAACATTAAGGAATCTGGGGGGGAAGAATTGCATCAGATAACATTAAGATCCTATGGGATGCTTCAGATAACAACCGCTAAAGCCTGTGTGGTTACAATGTATCTCTATGGATCCCATAGGATTTTAACATGCATCAGATAACACTAAAAATCATATAACACCAAGACTTGTGGAACCAGGTTTTAGTGTTATACAGTATGAGGTTTTACTGTACTCTAATGTTCATCTGAATGTCTCATAGTTCATTGTTCTTTTGTTCACATACTAATCAGTGTTGATTGTGGAAACAGCAGTAACAGGCTTTGTTCTAAAACCTTCTAGGACCATTTGGATGAAGTCATGACCAGATGGGCTCGGTCTAATGTCACTCACAGCAAGAAGGCTCTTGATCCAACACCATGGGAGGATATGAAAAAAGATCCTGGTGGAAGCAGTATAAACCAAAAGTCTTCAAATGGGCTTTCTTTAAAAATCACCCAGGAGAAGAAGAAAAATAAAAGGAAAAAAGACTATTTGAATGAAGATGTCAATGGTTTTATGGAATATTTAAAACAAAACTCGCAGGCATTACATAATGGGCAGGTGATCAACAGCAATGAAGCAAGGGAAGAAATAACAACAGCCTTGAAAAAGGACAAGCGCCGAGAGGGAAGAAGATTGAAAAGACAGGATAAAAAGAAAAACGCCATGGTAAAATGTTCTGTTGCTTTTCTGTAACAATAGCAATTATATTTATATACCACCATATAGCGCTTAATGCACTCTCTGGGTGGTTTATAGGTAATTGGCGCTTTACCCCCAAAAGGGACTCATTTTACCAACTTTGGAAGGATGGAAGGCTGAGTCAACCTTGTTCCTGTCAGGATTGAATTTACAATGTTTTGGCTGTAATACAGCAGTTTAACCACTGCGCCACCAGGGGTCTTACTGTGATATCAGGGTTTTTCTCTAATTTTCGCTGTTTTATGAAGTAAGGATTTCAGGAAACCTGCTTATTAACTTTCAGATTTTTAATATATTTTAAAATGTTTTTAAGTTTTAAAACTTGGCTTTAATCTTGATTTATGTCAAATTGTTTTTAATATGACATTCATATTATATTTTCAAGTCTATTGGTTTTATAGTTTCAGTTACTGTGAATTGCCTTGGGTCTCCCAAGGGGGGGGGGCAGCATATACATGATATAAATAATAGAACCAGTAGAGCACTTCATGTGCTCACATTTGAGCTAAAATGAATACACATCTTAATTTGTTTTTATTTTTATTGGATTAAAACTGCAAACACTGTCTACCCAAATTATATTTTCTTTCACTATTGTATTCTTTTACATACATGGACTATCTTATTTCTTTGAGTTTTTAAAAAATAAAATAGTTCACATTTTCTAGATTAATAATTGTGTGGCATCAGGTCAATTCAGACTTAAGGTGACCCTTTCTAGGGTTTTGTAGGTAATGAATTCTCAGAAGTGGTTTACCATTCCCTTCCTCTGTGGGTGCACTGGGACTGTGCAGTGTGTGCATGGCCACATAAACTGATTCTTGAGCTACCCAGCAAGCTATTTTCTGGATTGGGATGCAGTTTATTGCTAACAAATTCTGTAATGTTTATTTAACAGTGTTTTGCATTAAATAGTCATATGCAGAATGTTAGAAGAACTAGGAACACAAATGGATTTTTAGATTTTGCTGTGCTTTGCTACTGCCAAAGTTAATGTGTACAAACTGCACTTGCACTTCTCTGTAGAAATTTCCCCCTGGTGTATTACAGTAGAGTGATAATTCAGTCAAACTACAGATTGTAAGGATGGAGAGTATGTTATCAATACAAGCAAGTAATGTTTTCATCATAATTGGGTAGGAGACTTTCAGATTTTTAAGACTGCAACTTCTAGATTTCAAGTCCCACAAGGCTAATTTCATTACATACATATGGGCTTCTGTGGGCCTTTTGAGTCACCATTGCCTCTGGTGAAGGAGGAAGTGGCTGGCCATAGCAAAGTTCCATGGGAGCTGCAAGGATTTATGGAACAGGTTGCCTCTCTGCCTATTAGCTAAGGATGGCTCTTGCCAGTCCCATAATCCCTTGCAGTTCCCATGGAGCTTTGCTATACCAAGGCATTTCCTCCTCTTTCAGAGGTAGTGATGGCTCCAGAGTAGTGAAATCAGCTCTCTGGCCTTTTGACTTTTTGAGTGCAGCTCCCCAAATTCTGTTAGGGAGAATTCCTTCCAGAGTTTTTTTGGTGCCCTTTTATTTCTTCTTCCAGAAGTTTTTACAAAACTGACTGAATGTCCAGCATCTTCTGATTTCATTGATGTGGGATTGCTACAGATCCAAGGACATAAAATTATACTGGACCTAGCTAACTCCTGCCATAAATACACTGCTATTGATGATGGGAAATAGCCATTCAACAAAAGAGAATAGTGAGAATAGTGTTTTCTTTGCATTTGGGGGAAGAAAGGGGAAGGGGTAAAATTCTTCATGATCACATTAATTACCATGATCTACACCTGATCCAATTAAAAGCATGCATGCAGAATTCACATACATTTAAGCCTATTCCTAGATTGGCAGTGGTTAGAGCAGGGGTTCCCAACCTTTTGACACCGTGGGCCTGACCACATCCCGTGAACAGCTGAGGCCTCACCATGCCTGTAGAAGCAGGCATGCTTACGGCAGTCATAAACGTGCCCACAACTGCCACAGGTGCATACATGCATGCAGTCACATTTTATGACTGACGTAAATGTTTCCACTTCCACGTGGTGATGATGGACCGGATGAAATGATGCCATGGACCAGGTCTAGCCTGCAGGCTATAGATTGGGAACCCCTGGGTTAGAGTGTCAAACAAGGACTCAGGAAATTCTGATCCACATCACTGCTAGGCCATGAATCTCACTAGGCTGGTCACTCTTATCATTGAGATAAAGTAGAAGAACCATAAGTTAAATGGAGGAAAGGCCAGGTAGGGATAAATGTAATCACTAATCATTGCTCTGAATATTCAGAATGGTTAATTTGTGAGTAAGATTAAAGTAGAAATAGATTGTGTTGAATTTTTATCTCCCTCTGTTCATTAATAATTCACCTTGTATTTTTAAAGGTATGCTTTCATTGTAGAAAGCCGGGACATGGGGTTGCAAACTGTCCAGCCGTACTTGAAAGCCAGGATATGGGAACTGGCATTTGCTACCGTTGTGGCTCTACAGAACACGAGATCAGCAAATGTAAAGCAAAAATGGACCCAGCTGCTGGTATGTGTAATAACTACAATGTTATGTAGAGAGTGCTTTGTAAAGTGCTTTGTTTTTCTTAACAGCTTCCAACAGGTCTTGGATATTAAATATTGGATATTAAGCAATGATGAATTCTATACAGTCGTACCTCACTTAAAGAGCATAATGCATTCCACAGGATTGCTCTTTAAGTGAATTTGCTCTTTAAGCGAAACACCATTGTAAGTGACCAATTGTGACTTCTTGGGGGGGGGGGGATTGCAAACCCCGATTTAGCTTCTAAGTGAGTTTTTGGTTGGTTTTAGTTGTTCAGCAAGGTGACCATTCAGAGAAAATTCTGCTCTTTAAGTGAGTTAGTTTCTAAGCGAGGTGCTCTTTATGCAAGATATTACTGTACAGTAATACCCTGGTTACCGTTAAAACTTGGTTCCACGAACCTTAGCGTTATCTGATTTTTAACATGTGATACATTTATCCACCAGTTTCCTTGGCGTGAGAGCCCACGTGCATGCCCAAGGCTCAGACCACCGTCTTCCTTGGGGAGAGAGCGTGGATGTGCCCTCTCACCCCAAGGAAACCAGTGGTCTGACACTTGGCTCTATGGATGCCCCTTTGCCCCCCCTCCAGCAAGGGGACCTCCGGATTTCTCTGCCCCAAAGCCTGCAGGCTTTGGGGCAGAGATCAACGTTGAGGAATTTGAGGAAAACTTTTGCATCGCACAACATTATTTTAACGTGCGGTGCAATAGTTTGCCTCAAATTCCCCAACGTTATCCAGTTTTAACACTGTGCGGTGCACACATTAACCAGGGCTTTACTGTATTATGATAATGCTTGTTACTGCAGTATGTAAAGGAATTTGTGTGTGGTAATTTCCATTCTAACATGAATATTCATTTGCTACATATTTTCAGGAGAATTTCCATATGCAAAATGCTTTATTTGTGGTGAAATGGGACATCTCTCAAGGTCATGCCCAGATAATCCTAAAGGACTCTATGCTGACGGCAAGTACAATAGTTTGTTAGAAATATGATTTTAAAGAACACAATTGGCGAATTGATTTGGAGGTACTTTTCTCAGTTCACATATAGCAAAGATGCTTGTTGTACTATTTGCACCATGTGTACATTTTTCTTCTTCTCATTTTTAGATGCTTCCCTAATCTTAACAACAGAATCTTGGCACAATTCCCCACAAAATTCCTGTCAGACTGTTATAAAAACCTTTCAAAATGTTTATATGGAATTTGAGGGGTGCACAAGTGCAGGGCTATGTATGTACTGCTCAGTTCCTTACTGTTTTTAACAATGGCCATAAAATTTTGATATCGTAATTTCAGATTATCTTGTGTCATGACCATGCGGTTTTTCCTCTGTACCTCTTTGTGTGTTTGCTGGACATTTTGGCAGCTGTTTTACAGATTGTAGGTAATGAAGATATACATGACAATACATCTATTAATTTGATATAATAAAAGCAATAAAGAATAACTTAAACTTATAAAATATGTTAGTCTTAAGAATCTTATTTGAAAGTCTGACAAAGAAAAAAAGCCCACTCCAAGAGGCAAACAAGATCATTGACTTTTACTTTCTTGTATTTATATATTCATGTATTTTAAATAGGAGGCTCTTGTAGGATTTGTGGATCTGTGGAGCACTATAAGAAAGATTGTCCAGAAAATCAAAGTTCAGGTGAGAAATGTTGGTATTTTTACTTGTCTAGTTATATGATATATGAATCAAAGAAAATAAACTTTGCCTAGTACAGCGTACATACTCGTGAATTATAAACACAATTAAACAATCCTTGAGTCACCTCACTAGCATTCTTAAGTGTTGCACTGTACTATAAATTTGCTGATGAGCAAAATGGTCCAGTGGTCTTTTTAAGGTCCATAATAATTTATATTAATACAGTGATACCTTGCATAACGAGCAAAATGTGTTCCATGCAGTTACTCGTTATGTGAGTTACTCGTTCAGCGAAACACATTTCCCTAATGTGTTTTGCTTCGCTGCGTCAGTGGGGCATTTGGGAGGTATATGGGGATCTTCTCCATACTCTTCCCAAACGCCCTGTTGACATGTGCGCACGTGCTCCGCAGCAGTGGGGCATTTGGAAAGGGTGTGGTGATCTTCCCCGTACCCTTCACAAACGCTCCGCTGATGCGCACTCTGCAGCAGTGGAGCGTTTGAGAAGGGTATGGGGATCTTCCCCATACCCTTCGCAAACATCCCGCGTGCGCGTCAGCACGGTGTTTGGGAAGGGTACCAGGAAGATCCCCGTACCCTTTGCAAACGCCCCGCTGATGCGCGCTCCGCAGCAGTGAGGCATTTGAGAAGGGTGTGGGGATCTTCCCCGTACCCTTCCCAAACACCCTGCGTGCACGCCAGCCAGGATACTTGAGAGACCGCATCTCCCCAAGGGGATCTGTCTGTCCCACCAGAGCGGGTCAGAGAGGTGCCTTAGTTGTGCCATCTTCCAGAGAGGCTCGACTCTCTGGCACTAGAAAGAGGGCCTTCTCCTTGTTTGCTCCTACTTTGTGGACCCCCCTGCCTTCGGAGTTGCACCTCCAGATGGAGCTACTGGCTTTCAGGAAGTGTGTGAAAACTTGGCTGGCGGGAATGGTGTGGGGTAATGATGGCTTATTGACCCCTCCCCCTGGCTTATTTAACATCTTACACTTACCCTTTTTTTCTTCTTAATCCTTTATTTAAAGGAATGAGATGTTGTTTTAAATGGGTTTTAATTTGTTTTTGTTTTTTTAGAGTTTTTAACTATGTATTGTATATTGGTTGTAAGATCTCAACACGCTTCCCAAACGCCCCACTGCTGCGGAGCGCGTGTCAGCGGGGCGTTTGGGAAGGGCATGGGGATCTTCCCCATACCTTTCCCAAACACCCCACTGGTGCGTGCCGCACATCTGTGGGGTGTTTTGGAATGCAGCGGGGTAGTCCCGTCTGCGTTCCAAAACGCTGCACTGCCTGTCAGCTGGGCATTTTGAAACACGGACGGGGGACTCCCCCGCTGCATTCCAAAACACCCCACTGGCATGCCTGCGTCCGCGGGGCGTTTTGGAATACGGTGGGAAATACCGTCTGCGTTCCAAAACACCACACAGATGCAAAACTTCTCATTAAGTGAGTTTTTTCTCATTCAGCAAAGCAGACCTTTTGGAAAAAGGTCTGCTCGTTAAGAGAGTTTCTCACTAAGTGAGATGCTTGCTATTACTGTATAGAGAACATCTTCTAACCTAAAGAGGAATTCTTAGTTTCACTTTTTTACAAACAGAAATGTGATGTTCTTTGTGTCACAGTATGCCATTTGGAGCTATCTTTATATCCACATGTAAGGACTGACCATACACCTCAAGTGACCCAAAAGGAAAGATAAAAACAAAGGAAACTTGCATCCTTAGCTTCTTAGTGATCTTAAGAAATGGGAAGCTTCCTTCCCCTTTGCACTTCCCTGCAAAAGGGAAGGAAAAGGAAATTTTGCATTACTTTTTAATTCAAAAGTATTGCTGAGGCATTAGCCTCAATGAAAAAGAATTGCAAAACTTCTTAGCCCTTTCAGCAGGCAAGTGGAAAGGAAGCTTTCCATTTCTCAAGATTTTTAAGTGGTGTCAGCAAAGGGATAACTAGCTAACTGCTTTGATTAGATCCCATTAATTACACATTCTGGAATCAAACTAAAGCAGAGTGGTCCTATTCTCACCAAAGAACAGCAGTTCCTGATGTGGACCCAAAAAGGGGTAGGCTTGTATTGATCAGGAACAGATTGGGGAAAGGAGCAAACCAGCCCATCTTTGAATAGGACCAAAAAGCAGGACCAGAGTCCATCTCATCTCACCCCAGGTTGAAGCACTGCCTTATGTAGTGGTGTGTCCCTCCTCCCCCAATATTAAGCTTTTGTATCTGATGTAAGAGAGCTTCCTTCTGTAATTTTCTTTTTTCTCTCCACAGATCGAGTAATAACTGTTGGCCGGTGGCTAAAAGGAATGAGTGCAGACTATCAAGACATTCTAGGGAGCGCTGAACAAAAAAAACCAAAGCCCAAAATACCTAAGGTTGTTAACTTCTAACAACACCTTTCTCGTGTCCTTTGTAATAATGGTTTTCAACATATGGCAGGAAAAAGTTAAAATGGTAATAACCTGCAGTGTATTAAAAAAGCCACAGTTGTACCTCTCGTCTTTCAGGAAGACGCATAGCAGTAAGTGACTGATTGGCAGTATCTCCTTAGAAATTGTTTCAGTACAATTACTGACTTCTCAAAAAGCCTGTCATTCAGCAACATGTTCTAGTGTTAAGTGGTGGTGCCCACGTATATAAAACAGTGGAACTCACTAAATCAGCCCTTTTAAAATCAATAAATGTAATGCTTTAAGAAGGAAAGCTTCAGACAGTCATTTTTTTGGCATGACTGGCTATTCTTTCAGGTCTCCATTGCAGAAATAGTAATTAAACTGCAGAGCCAAGAATATTTGTATATATAGATGATTATTCAGACAAAAAAAGTTTAAAAGTTGCTGATAGTAAATTTGATTTTTCAACATGATAAATATAGTACAAAGGAAATGAATTATTTTATTGTATCAACTGCTTGATGAATTATCATCTTATCTTCATAAATTAATGTAATAAACAATATACAGTACATCTATTTTTCTTTGCTTTTCAGAATTTTTTTTTTTTTGCAATGTTATAGTTTGCAGTCTCAGTTGACCACCATCTCCTGCTGTGATATTTGGATAATCATAAATTTAGTATTTAAATTACCATTCTATTGTCACAGGATGCAAAACTTCCTTTCTTTCTGAAATATTTCTAATGATAGCTTCATTGCCCATGCCCTTTCTAAGCAATAAGCTTTCTTTTCAAAGAAATGGCTTTTGAGCAAGAGACCTTTACCTTTATAATACTGCTTTTTGCACAGAATGTTCCAGGGTTCGTTCCTTGACAAAGCTGGAGAAATTTTCTCAGTCAGTGCAGAAGGCTAGTGAACATGTTCTGTATAATAGCTCTGAAGGTACATGTTATTCTCTCTACCCCACTCCACCCTGACAGCTTTTTGTTATATGAAATGTATATACTTGTTTAATGGCAAATGTATATATTTTTAATGCAAAATTTCATTAAATATAGTCAATATTATAGTGTGTATGTAAATAGCAAAGTAAAGGTCTCCCTTCCTCAAAAACCAGATGCATCCACCCTTGTTTACAGCCAAAGAGCCAGTGCTGTCTGCATTTGTGTGAGTAACCATTTATAGACAAGACTTAAATAATTGTTGGTCATTTTCTAGTGGTACCATTAATTATTACTAAGTTGTAGTTCCATCTTCTTGCTCTTGGACTCTAAGAAGTGAATGCATGCTGATGCTGTGTCTTC
This sequence comes from Furcifer pardalis, assembly GCA_030440675.1. Classification (NCBI taxonomy): domain Eukaryota; kingdom Metazoa; phylum Chordata; class Lepidosauria; order Squamata; family Chamaeleonidae; genus Furcifer; species Furcifer pardalis. The sequence goes on along the minus strand of CP126896.1, from coordinate 75,821,139 downwards.
AGTTGATTTTAATAAGTCAGCAAGGTTTGTAGCAAAAGAAGGCGTAGTTTGGATGAAGTATGATACCTTTAAAATAGATAAAAAGTTGTGTTGAGTCAATTTTTTGAAATAAACACTACAAATCATTGCTTTCTCCCCCGCACAGAACATCCTGGACATTGTTCACATATTACTATATTTCATCTGGTCTATCAGAGTCTTACAAAATGCTATCACTTGGGGGTTGAAATCAAGTAGTAAGTTATCATTAGAGTCGGTCCGTTGGATCAGTGTGGATTGGGTGAGACAACTCTTAAGTTTCATGGATTCGACTGGCTGACTCGAGTTGTGACTTGCCTCTGTGTCATTCGGGCAAACTGTGAGGGGAAACCTTGGGTAAATGCTTCAGATACCTGGGAAACTGTGTGACACCAGCCCCAAGAGCTAATGGGTTTTTGAAGAAAATAATTTCAGATTTCAATACCCAAACTGCTGGCAAGGGACAACACTGTACAATGTTTATCTTTTTCTTTGTGGCTTTTAAAAATAAAGGCACCTTAGGTATGTACAGTCAGGTCCAGAACTATTGGAATAACGTTTCTGGCCTCTGCACTCCACTACAGGAAGATGAAAGGAATCACTCAAGATGTGATTCCCAGGTTTGACAAAAGTGTGGCATTACAGCCTTTGGCACGCACACTCATTTTTGGTGGCTCACAAGTAATTACAGTACTGTCTTTTACAGAAAGTGGATCAAATTCATGGTGAAAAGCTGGTAGAACTGACACCAGTTTTCCACTCTGCAGCCTACTGACCTACGAGCTGGTCACTGGGATTTTAGCATTGTTTCAAAGGGCTCTACATATGTTGTATAATTTTACATGCATGGTTGGCATAAACCAGGATTATCTTTGCATATCACTGCAAGAGAAACAAACAGAAAAAGACAAAGCATAAGAAACAATTGTATTTAATTATAAAGCTGTTTACCAGAGATGAAAGGGGTTACAGTGACTCAAGTAGCTAAGACGCTGACTGGAAGGCGGGAGGGAGGTCAGCAGTTCGATTCCTGAGTACTGCAGGATAGAATGAGCTCCTGTCTTTGTCCCAGCTCCTGCCAACCTAGCAGTTTGAAAGCAAGAAATTTCAAGTAGATAAATAGGGACCACTTCAGTGGCAAGGTAAACAGTGTTCCGTTTCTAGTCATGCCTGCCATATGAATATGGAAATGTCTGCAGAAGCAGACAGCACTGGCTCTTCAGCTTTGAAACAGAGATGAGCACTGAACCCTAGAGTCAGATACGACTGTCCTTCGAGCAAGGGAAACCTGTACCTTACCAGAGATGAACTGCTGTTGCTATGGACCATGAATCCTGCACAGTAGATTTTACTTCTGTAATCCTTCTGGTTAAAAGGTGGAACAGCTGGCAGGACTACTGGCTTCACTGCTATTCTGTAAGGGTCTCTAAATTTAAAAACAACAACAACAACAAAAAACCCTAAGCTTTCACGATGCAATTGTCCCCACCTTTGGAAATGACAAATGTAATGTTACCGTGTTGGTCATAAAACTAAACCGGGGGTTCTCAACCTTTCTGCACCACAGGCCAGACTATGCCCGCTCAAGATAGCTGAGCTAGCCAGACACATGGGTTACCCCTGCCATAAACGCTGCCGTAAACTGCAGCAGGTGTGTTTGTGCATGTATGTTTACGGCTGTTGTAAACGTTTCTGCTTCTGGGGTCACTGCCATGGACCGGATGAATTGCCACTGCAGGCCGGGGCAGGCCCACTGGGCGTAGGTTGCAAACCCCTGATGTAAAACTTTGGTCTTTGTAACACACAGAGGGTTTCTCAAATGGAAACCTCATTTTTATTTAATTTCATTGTTTAATTTTTATACTGAATTAGAGATTGTTACTACATGTCTTTCCCTAGAAAGTGTGTAGCAAATGGAAGATAAATGGAAGGAAAAGTGGGGATACAGGATACTTTATGAGAACAGGCATTAGGGCAAAGATAAGGATAGTTTGTATCTCCCTAGTCTTTGCCTTGTTTCTCCTTTCTCTACTACAATATGCTTTCTCCAGGAGGGCATTTTTGTAAATCAACTTTCAGAAGCAACTCGTTTTTAATGTTGCTCCAAAGACCATCCTTTCATCCATGTCTGGGCTAAAAATCTTCAAGATGAGTAGAAACAAATTTCTGTTTAAATCTCCTCTTTGGACATAGTTTTCAAACTGGATGCAGTGTTTCGTTTGTGCAAAACAACTTTAAAAAGTTTTTCTTGTTTTGTTTCTTTGGAAATAGTTCAAGACTCAGTGGGCAAGTCAATCTTTGCCGCAACATGGGTGGCTGTGAGATTTTCCTTGGGTAAATGGGTTTTCAGCAAAATGTATTCTCCATTGAAGGTGGAATAAAAGAGATTAGAAACATGTATCAACAAAAAATGAAGTAACTGAAGTTAGGGAAGATGAAGTTAGGGAAGATCTAATTAAAAAAAAAGTTACCTTCTGCTCACACAACTTTGGATTCAACCAAAATGGTGGCTATTTGTGAAACAAGGATTGTTTTGTTTAGGTGTTGAACAATAAGCCTATTTTACATTTCGGTACTTACCCAGTCTTGCCAGGTTTTCTCTGGGACACAAGAATTAGAAAATCATCTGGCCTACTTCCATTAACTGATGGGGATGTCACATGGTATATTTTGTCCTCCTCAGACACATGGTCTACGATTTGACATGTTCTACAAGAAGATGAGGCAAATAGAGGTTAGCACTTGAGGTAGCATATATAACATTACCAAATAAAGGTTCTTTATCATTTGAGTTGATTGGGCATGTAACAAATTACTGCATTTGTTTTTTTTACTTCTAATATACATTTCATTCCTGTGCAACTTTTCTGATTGCTTCTGTTTCCTGATTTGAAAAAATCCAAAGGAAAGAGTTACCTTCAGTGATGGTAAATCTTGGCACTCCAGGTGTTCTTGGACTTCAAATCCCAGAAGCCCTGATCAGCAGATGTGCTAACTTGGGCCTCTGGTACTTGGAAGTCCAACAACAGCTGGAGTGCCAAGGTTTGCCATCATGGGCCTTAGGACATTTCTTCCAGCCTTTAACTGAAATGTGAGAAGGTGGGGAAAGTGCTGCTAGATAACAAGGTACTATACAAAGTTCGACCAAATACCAACTACCTATTAACTATAATGAGCAAAAGAATCCTGAGCTTTCATTCATGATAGTTTCTCTGAAATGTTTTCCAAATGGAATTTCACTTCTAACTAATTGCTTCAGAATATTTCGGATTCTAGTGGGAGAGAATTTCAGCACAGTATTATTACCATTCTGGCTTAATTAACCTTGCTTCTCTTAAATTGTGCCTAATCAACTGTGTCTCAAAAGAGTAACTCCACTATATCCCTCATTCTACTGGCAAATACATTCCTGCCATGATTTTCAAAGGAGGTACAGTAAAACTCCATGTAACGATTTTAATTCATTCCACGAGTCTGGTCGCTATGCGATTTTGTTGTTGTACAATTTTTCCTATGGAAAAAAATCATACAACAATTTTTCCTATGGAAAGAATTGTACAATTATTATTTTTTGCTAAATGGTTTTTCCCATTGAAAAGTCGTACGATTTTTCCCCATTGGAAAAATCTTTATGTGGGGGCATCATTTTCTTTAAAAGCCTATTTGTTATGCGATTTAGTTGCTATAGGGGGTGTTCGTTATACGAGGTTCCACTGTAGTAATATATTTATTAATAAACTTATGTAAAGCTTGTAAAGTTTATGTAAAGTTTTGAGAGTCCCCTGGATAGCGAGGAGAACAAATAGGTCAATCTTAGAAGAAATCAACCGTGACTGCTCCTTAGAAGGTCAAATAGTAAAGATGAAGCTAAAGTACTTTGGACATCAAATGAGAAGAGAGGATTCGCTTGAGAAAGCCTTGATGCTGGGAAGGGTGGAGGGCAAAAGAAGAAGGGGGCAGCCAAAAATGAGATGGCTAGATGGTATTGTAGAGACAATGGGCACAGAACTGAGTGAGTTGAGGAGGATGGTGGAGGACAGAAGTGCCTGGCAAACAGTGGTCCATGGGGTCGCAAAGGGTCGGAATCGACTGCGACTGAACAACAACAACAAAAGCTTGTATGATTTTTCCAACCTTACTAAGTGTAATCCGTTGTTTACTGGAATGGAAACTGACATATGTAGCTCAAACAAGAGGAAAATACTTGAAAACCAACACCTACTTAAACCTGATCATGAGAGCTGACAAAGTTTTTAAAATGTAAAATTATGCTTACAAGTAGTGTTTAGCCCAGTGCACATGAAGTGTGAAGTCTGATAAAATGAAGAAAGCTAATTTTGAAGGTATCCGTACTTGCATATCAATCTTGATAGAAATAACATCTTTCTCTTTTAAAATGAACATTTTGATCTGGAAAAAATAACTTTTTATAGAAAACATAATACAAAATTCCAAATTCAAATAAACAACTTTCCCAAATATTTTTATTTTTCAAAAGAAAATCTCAAAAAAACTGTAAGTGCCTTTAAAAGGACCACAGGCTACAAGATACTGCAACTGCCACCGGCACAAATACTGCTCATTTTAATGGAGTATAGTTTTGTGCTCCGTTATAATTAGTATAACTTCATAATACAGTTCCAGTTATAAATTAAGTGAATATAGAAGGAGAACAGTAATGTAATAGAAGGGAAATAGATGAGGATCAATAGAATTTAGCACATATAGGCTGGAATCCTATTGATGTTTGGGCAAGGTTTTCTCATAACTGATGGAGTGCAGGAGCACAACTCAGCTGCACAGCTAGGCATGTGACCAGACACAACTCTGTACTTCATCAATTAGTTGCAATTAGATTAGGCAAACCTTACATGAACAGCATGTGAACAGGCAGAAGGGGTCTTAGTTTTCATGTAGCAATTGTGCTAGAATATAAATTGCACAAGAAATAATGTAACTGGTAGGAATACTATTAGTGGTAATTTATTTGTATCTTAAAATTAGTGGTGATGGGGTGTGGGCTTGTGCCTCTCCATTGCTTCTGGAGTTGCACTGGTTGCCAGTATGTCTCCGGGTACAATTCAAGGTGCTGGTAATTACCTTTTAATTACAACTACCTACATGGTAGTGGGCTAGGATACCTAAGAGACCGCCTCACCCCAAGAACATCTGTCCGTCCCACCAGAGCAGACTGGAGGGGTACTCTAGTTGTTCCATTGGCCAGAGAGGTGCACCTTTCTGGCACCAGAAAGAGGACCTTCTCTGTGTCTGCTCCGACCCTATGGAACCTCCTGCCAATGGAGCTGTGCCTCCAGATGGAATTGCTGCCTTTTATGAAGAACTTAAAAACATGGGTGGCAGGGCAAGTATAGGGTACGGGTTGCACCACGACCCCAGCCCACTAGCTAACATGAGTTCCTTCTCTCCCTCGATGCCCTTTTAATTTTAAGAGTTAGTTTTAATTTTTTAAATTTTAACTTGTTTATTTTAAATCTTTTAGAATTTTGGATTCAAATTGTTGATGATGTTTTATATGAGATGTTAACCACCCTGAATTGCCCTGGCAAAGAGGGCAATATACAAATTCAAGTAAATAAATCAATCAATCTCCACTCATAAGAGTCTAATGGTCCTTTTGGGATATCAACTGAGGATCTGTTCTGTGTTGCTCAGCCATCTGGAGGGAGCAGGTGGGCTTGAGCGCCATCTTGCCAAAGGAAAGTGTTGCCTTTTGACAGGACACTATGATCTTCTTTCTCCACTGAGATTTGCTCAGGTGTCTAAGGACATTTTTCTCTTGACTACTGCTGTTTTATTTCACACTTTGATTCCTTCTAATTCCATCTATGAATCTATCAAAGTTTGAGTTTAGTTTCTCTTTATGCTGTTTGCTTTTTAACTGGCAAAGATGTTGAAATAAACAATTACAATTATTATGGATGAAAGGCAATAAGGGGGAAATAAGAATCTCTTATATAAATACAGTAATACCTCGGTTAGCGTTTGCATCGCATAATGCTAAAATTGGATAACGTTGGGGAATTTGAGGCAAACATTTGCATTGCACAGTGTTAACATAATGTGCAATGCAAATGTTTTCCTCAAATTCCCTGACGTTGATTTCTGCCCCAAAGCCCACAGAGGTGAAGATCAGCTTTGCAGGCTTTGGGGCAGAGATCTCCGCTCAGATCGGTGGCTTGGTTGGAGGGGGAGGGCACGCGTGCCCGTTCTCCCCCCAACCAAACCGGTGATCCGATCGCATGCTGGGACTGTTGGGGTGTTGGGAGAGGGACCATGCACATGCACACACACACCAACTTGCACACGATCCCCCCCAACACCCCAGCTATCCTAGGCGATCGCTGGGACTGCTGGGGTGCTGGGGGAGAAACCGTGCACGTGCACACACACACCAACTTGGATTGCTAAGCTCAGGTGGAGGTTTCTGAAAAGCTAGGAAAAATTGTTCCTAGCTTCTTTTCAGAAACAACCCCCGGCTTGCTAAGGGGCTTAGCTATCTAGGGGCAGCTTCTTAAGAGAGGCTGGGAAAAGGATCCCAAGCCTCTCTTAAGAACACCCACCCCTGGCTTGCAAAGCCCCTTAGCAATCCAGATGGTTTCTGAAAAGAAGTTAGGAAAAAGTGTTCCTAACTTTTTTTCAGACCCCCCCCCCCCCCGGCCTGGCTTGCTAAGGGGCTTAGCTATCCAGGCTGGGGCTTCTTAAGAGAGACTGGGAAAAGGGTCCCAAGCCTCTTTTAAGAAGCCCCCCCCCCGGCCTGGCTTGCTAAGCCCCTTTGCAATCCAGACAGAGGTTTCTGAAAAGAAGTTAGGAAAGTGTCCCTAGCTTCTTTTCAGAAACACAAACCCACCCATCTGGCTTGCTAAGCAAACCAGATTGCCCCCTCCCCCTGTTCCCTTTCCTCTTCAGAAAGGGAACAGGTTTTTTTTTAATGTTGTGCGATCAATGTATTGCATGTTAAAAACAGGATAACGTTATGACTTGTGGAACCAAGTCATAACATTATCTGAGGTACTAGTGTACTGCAAACTAACTTATAAGCTAGTTTTTTTCATTTATGCTACACTCTAACTTCTAAAAACATTTTTCACCTTGTAAAAATAATTTCTGTATTTCCTATTTGGAATAATGGGAAGCTAGTCTTTCCCCTATATCAGGGTTTCTCAATGTTTCCCTGCTGTGGAAACATTCCCTCAGTCAGCTGAGCAGGGGCCGGACACGTGGTTTCCCCCACCATAAATGCTGCCATAAATGTGTCTGCAGCTGTTGTAAATACATTTGTGCATTTACAGTGTGCTTTTGACTGTTTTCGCCGCTTATGGTGGCAGAAGCGAGGGTGGCGGGGCACATGAAATGGCACTACAGGCTGGGTCTGGACCATGGGCCGTAGGTTGTGAACTCCTGCTCTTTATGGTTGCTAATTGCTATGTTGCTAGAAGATTGGCTTTGAGCATCAAATTATTAGTATTAATATGGCTTTATGATGTTTAGTTCCTGATGATTCTGCATTTGTGTGTGTGTGTGTGTGTGTGTGAGAGAGAGAGTGAGAGAGAGAGAGAGAGAGAGTGAGAGAGAGATTCTCAGAATGACACGGTGTGCAAGAACATGCACACAAGTCTTGCACAATTCAATACCTACCTGGTCTCCAGTGCTGATTATCTCCCATCCAAGGTTTTCTGCTAGGGTACTTAATGCCGCAATATTGCTTTCTATTATGTTCACCTGAAATGTAAATTAAGACCATAGCCAGTAGCTGAAACTTCTTTGCTCTTTGAAATGCAGTAACTTATCGTTCCAATACTGTATACACATTTTTCTCTTATATTGCAAATAATATAAATATTACCTGGTTGCTTTGGTCCCAGTGGTCAGGTGGGTAGTTGCCTTCCTCCTTTACTAGAACACATCTTCTGAAATTGATTTTATATAGGAAAAAACTAAAAGTAAATTATGGAAATTCACAGAAATAAAAATGTCTGTTTGCATATAAATGACAAATGCACATTTCATTCAATCAGTTTATTGTTGATTGGTACATTTGCATATGCAAACTATATTCATTCATAAATGCTCCAAATACCATCCACGCCATGCATTACTTCAAACATTTTTATGCAACTCTTATGTATATTTAGTCAGAAGTCCTATTGTTCAGGAAGATGTATTGATAAGCATTAAGGCGATGAGGCAGGGCTTCTGTCAGTGTTGTACCAAACTATTCTATTTTGTTCACCTTTTGTGAAATAAAAAAAGAATCCTTATGATCACAAGAGATATGGTAAGGGTTTGGGTGAAGGACAAAAAAAGCCAAGTGATAAAATGGCTTCTTCCCTGCTACAGTTGTAGGGAGTGTCAAAACATTAATATTCAAGAAAGGATGCAGTAATTCTAAATCAAACATAATTTTTTTCTTATTATATTTCTTTAGCCAAGTTGATAAAAATGGAGACAACACAGGGCACAAATGTTTGGAAAAGGAAAGTGTTGCTCCCAAGTTCTGAGTCAATCTCCCTACAATTCTAACTTGACAAGGAGTCTTAGGTTTCTAGATTGGATAGTTCTATCATATGTTGCTATGTGCCAAATTGATTTTGTTTGCAATCCACGAGGATTTTCCCATACGCGGAATATTTTCTGTCGATGTTTCACGAACTAATCTCAAAAGCCGAGAAGGAACATGGATTCTACTATTAATGATACTGCAAACACCTGTTGTCTTTGACAATTTTTTTTTACCTGGCCAACCGAATATTTTTGCGTGCAATGGCTCCATGGTACCTCCTTAAGCCATCCTTCATTTTGTGGGGGGAAATGAGAAAAACAGCCTTATATTTCTGACAAATTAAATGTTTTAATTAAGCCTAATATGTCATTTGCATTTTATCTGCAATATGTTCCCAATTTTTTGAAAGCGATAATGCAGACTTTGATAGTGTAACATAAATGATAATTTTGAATACATCTATTAAATAAAATGTGTATATTTACAAAGCTGTTTGAAAAACATAACTCTGATTTGTCCTGGGATCACATAACTATTACAGGACATTTTAATTGGAAATTACATGATATTTCAAACCTTGTTGGAAGTGATTTGAATAATCACCTTTCAGGTAAACATTTTAAATCAAGTGCCACAGAGAGGTTGAAAATTAAAAAAAAACCTCTCTCTGGTTGTGTTAAATTTTTTACTTCTTCTGCTAGTCTCTTATTCTAGCAATTACAAAATTGATCAATGTGGCAGTATTGTTTGAGTTGCCTCAGCCTACAAACATTTACTTTTCTTTTTTGAGGGAAACAACTCACCTTTGTAGTGGCCCTCACTTTGGGGACAGTGAGAAGTTCACCATGTTTATTTACAACACTAAAGACAAGAAAGGCACTGTTAATATGTCGAGACTGGCCTCTGCCCCATTCCTCACAGTCGTAAGCCTCGACACGAACTCCAACCTCAATGCTGAAAGGAAAACATTCCATGAATGTAATAGCAATAGTCTCACAGATACAGTCGAGCATTATAAGTGAACAGTGGGGAAATAGACCTGCAATGAAACGTTAAGGTAAGTGGAAGAGAAGAGGGATAGCTCTCTTCAAATACCCGAAGGACTGTGCCATAAAGGAAGGGGAAACTTTGTTCTCTGTGCCTTAAAAGCCAAAACTAGATCTAATGGCCGAAGACTGCAGAAGAGTAGGCTTCATCTAGAGATGAAATAAATTTGTTTAAGATAGTTTTCAAAGAGGTAGCTATGTTAGTATGTACTTTTTGAAGAAGTAGCTGTACTAGTCTGTGTTAGTATATGAAACAAACAAAAAGAGAAAAAAACTAATTACTGTGTGTATTCGTGTCAGAGATTACTCTGGGTTGAGGACGCCCAAATGAGGCTCCTTTCATGTCCCCTATCGTCAGTGACGGGATGTCCCCGGTTCCATACGGTTCCCTGGAACCGTTAGGAACAATCCCGGAGGGTTCTCCGGGAGGTTAGTCAACTTTTGAGGCGTCCGGTTCCGGACGCCTCACTGAAAGAATTTTTTATAAAAAAAATCGGAGCAAAAATGGCTCCAATTGACTGCGCATGTGCAGAAGCTCAATCTGATGTATTGTGCATGCGTCAGATTGAGTTTCTGCCCATGCGCAGTCAATTGGAGCCATTTTGGCTCCAATTTTAATTTTTTTTCTTTCGGCATCGGAGCTGCACCTTTTCAGGGCAGCTCCGGCGGCAGCGGCGGCGGCGGCGGTGGCACCAGCCCTCAGTTCCTCAGCCAGCGCGCCTTCCAAAGACCCCTCCCCAGCCTGCCTGCCCCCCTTGGGCGGCCCTGCCCGGGGGCAGCGGCAGCATTGCTCACCGCGGTAGCGCTCCAGCCCCGGCCTGGGACGCCTCCTCCTTGAGCAGCTTGGAGATCCCATTAGCCGGGCTGGGCTGGCTGGACCGGGCGCCCGTCGGGAGGAAGGACAGCATGGAAGGACTGGCTGGGCAGGAGCCTTTTCAGCCCGGCTGCGGCTATGGCGGCGGCTGTAGGCGGTGGCGCCTGCCGCGTTCGGAGGAGGAGGTAAGTGAGGGTTTTGTATTTGGGGTGGGTGGGCGAGTTATTTGTGTTTTGGGCGGGTGGTTGTATTTTTGTTTAATTTTTTTAATTTATTTTATTTTTTATTCAAGTTATTTACGGGTTTGTGATGGTTGGGTGGTTGAGTTGAGGTTGTGTGTGTGTGTGTTATTTTTTTTAATTATTATTATTTTTATTTTTAGCCCCGCCCACAACGTCATGACGTCATGACATCAGCTCTGCCCATGACGTCATGACATTGGCCACGCCCATGACGTCAGTGACGTCATGGCGTGGTAGTAGATTTTTTGTCATCCCATCACTGCCTATCGTGCAGCTCTCGGGAAATCGAACCCTGCGCTTTTGGTCTCCAAGCACAGTGCTTTTACCCACTGAGCCACCTGGGAGCTACAACTAACTTCTATAATTTAATGCTATAATTTAATTTAATCTGAGTTTTCATTATAACTAGCACACATATATACCCCACAAAGGGAGAAGTAGAGAGATAGAAGTGACATCTTGAAAACTTACAGATTTATATCAATGTGAGGGTTCATTGATTACAATCCATTTTCTCAAATATAAGAAATGTAAAAGATAGACTATAGGTTTATATAGCTGGAAAATATAGAGTAAAATCCTAGTTATTTCTGCAGAAAGCAAATGGCATAACTCACAGTGGCTTCTCACCAAAAATTAATGAGGCTTCCTTTTTGATTTTTGGGAATGCATTTATCTATGCAATGTGATTTTCATCATAGTCATATAGAACAAGGAAATATAAGATACATTTTAAGCCTTTGGAGAAAAACATAGAAACAATTAATGTTGCAATCCTATAAATCTACTTGACAGTAAGTGATTAAACTCAATGGGACTTGCTTCAAATCTGTTTAGGAGTTGCACTATGAGTCTGTGATTGTAATATTATTTATTTCTTACATGTATATACTGGCCATATTTCCCACTCTGGACAATATACAGTAATTAAAAACTAGCACAATAACAGATGACAACCGATAAACAACAACTAATTAATAAATGTTACTCTTTAATACAAATTTAATCCCAGGCGCTGCATTAACTAATTTTATTTATTATTTATTTATTAGTTCAAATTTATATTGCCGCCCACTCGCCATGGCGACTCAGGGCGGCTTACAGACAATACATTACATTACAATGCAATATGTTGGGGTGGGCACAGGGGGAGGGGAGGCAAGGTCCTCATCCTGCCCTGGCTTCTTCTCTCCCTGGCAGTTGGTATAGGCACAAGGGGAGGGGAGGCAAGGTCCTCATCCTGCCCTGGCTTCTTCTTCCCCTGGCAGTTGGTATAGGCACAGGGGGAGAATTACATTTCATGCAAATGGATTTTTCTTTTTTTAAAGTTATGCTTAACATGATGGAATGGAATTTAATGCGGGTCTAGAAAGTGATAACACATCCCATAAACTCTTCTAAAAACATATTTGTCAATCCAAATGAATTATTTACAGCTGAGGGGCTGCAGTAGCTCAGAGGTTAAGAAGCTCACCTTGTTAGCTGGAAGGACGGCAAGTCGGCAGTTCAAGACCCGGGTACTGCATGATGGATTGAGCCTCTATCTCTGTCCCAGTTCCTGCCAACCAAGCAGAGTGAAAGCAAGAAATTGCAAGTAGATAAATAGGGATCACTTCAGTGGGAAAAGATCTTGGGGTCATGAAAGGAGCCTCATTCAGGTGTCCTCTGAGTGGAGCCTCTCCAGCAAAATTCTTTTCAACCCAGAATAATTTCTGACATATTATTATTATTATTATTATTATTATTATTATTATTATTATTATTATTATTATTATTATTATTATTATTATTATTATTATTATTATTATTATTATTATTACTACTACTACTACTACTACTACTACTACTACTACTACTACTACTACTACTACTACTACTACTAGTACAGTACTAGTAGTTAAAGTAAACCCACTTAGTCAGTGGAACCTACAGAGGAACTGACCCACCAAATCTACCCTGATTCAATGGGCCAAGTCTAGTTGTGATTTATCACTTGATTTCAGCCAAAATATCCAAGTTATTTTTCATTAAATAGTCAAATCCTAGTTAATTCACATATTTCAGAGATTAGAATTTTCAGAAGAATTAGGTCTCCCATGGAGAGATGGGAGGAATGATCAAATCTAACTTCTTTCCCTTTTCTATGTTCATGAGAAGCAGATATTTTTTGTGTTAAAAAAGCAGAATCTTCAGATTCCCAAAGCAGAAAGTAGGGTTTGTTTTTGCTCTTACAGCGTGCAATACACAACTCTGTATCCCATAGTCCACTGAAACCCTATAGTCCACTGAAAGAACTTAACTTCCAGAACTTTCTTCCCCTCCACCCTCTCCCAAGGGCCTCTGTGCTGCCTGAAAATTAGCACAAGTTTGTCTCTCCCCGTCACCGGATAGTGCTGTTTTGATGGTAATCACCAAATCCTTCCTAAAATCCTTAATACCACCATACCTTCAATGTTGTTAATGTTTTAGCGTTAATGACTCTGAAATAAGTACATGTAGTTACAAACACATATAAGTGGAAACGGCCAGATGAAGAAACATCATAGAGATGCCAATCAAAATATAATTAAGTATAATTTACTCCGATTTAGAAATCCTGCTTTCTCCCAGTCTTCTGGAATGAAGTGCATCAAATGTGTTTTAGGGTGGTTCACAGGTAATTAGCACTCCCTGCCTGCCCCGACACATTTTACTGACCTTGGAAGGATGGAAGACTGAGTCAATCTTGAACCCTATCAGAACTGAATTTAAATCATGAATAGGGTTTGGGTTGAAGTAATTCAGCTTAATCACTACACTGTGAGAGCTCTCACAGTGGAAGTATACATTTGTAGTCTCCTAAGGCAGGGGTGCCCAAACTACGGCCCGTGGGTTGGATTTGGCCCCAACACCAATTCATCCGGCCTGCACATTTTACTTCTGCTTCCAGGAGTGGCAAGGGTGGTGTGGGCCGGATGAATTGGTGTTGTGGGTCAGATCTGGCCCACGGGCCGTAGTTTGGACACCCCTGGTTTAAGCAGAGAAAATGGCAGCCTAAAAATATATCTCATCCTGTTGCAAAACACATTGCAAGGCAGATTTTACTTTCACTTCCGGTGGGAGGAACCATGTGACTGGCCCACTAAACCATATGACCGGTCCACTGAACCACATGACCAGCCCACAGCCTGAAAAGTTTGGGTACCCGTCTCCTAACGTATACGATATGGCAAGTGACATGTAGAATATATTTGGTCTGAGGTCCTGATACACATTTTGATGCGCTGCATTCCAGAATACTGGAGATGGCAGAATTTCTAAATAAACTGATTTTTTAAACAGCAGAGTCATTTAAAATATACTGTATTATTTATATTCTAACAGCAGCCCTATTAGCAATAGCAATTAACTTATATACCGCCCCATAGTGTTCAGTGCACACTCTGGATCGTTCACAAGTTAATTAGTATTTTGCCCCCAGCATGCTGGTTTCTCATTTTACCAACCTAGGAAGGCTGGAAGGCTGAGTCAACCTTGATCCCTGGTCACATTTGAACTCACAATGTTCTGACTGCAGTACAGCAGTTTAATCACTGCACCACCAGGGCTTTAAAGCTGTAACATTTTGGACAACATGTCACGTGGCTGGTTACAATATTATCAAAGAAAACATATTCACCTTTTGTCAAAAGTATTATTAACTATAGCATTGAAAACTAGGCGATCACCAACAGTTGAAGGTCCACGGAATTTGAACATATCTACTGATTTCAAGGTAGGATGCAGACCACACAGGCGACTTGAATTGAAAAAGACAAAGACAAAATAAAAGAAAGGCCATTTTGTATTATCTTTTGCTGCTGTTGTTCATATAAATGCAATTCTGCAATATTCCTATGAAATAAACTTCCTCTATATAAAATAGAAGTAATGTATCAGTATACAGCTAACGTTGGTTTTAACCAAAATTTAGGAGTGAAAACAGCAGAAGAGCGAAGATTTGCACCGAATTCTGAACAACAACAAACCTGTACAACAAACATACACAATCACTTAAGGATCTTGTGTCTGTAGAAAATATACAGGGCACCCCCCGACACACACATCACCAGATTCAGTATGGGAGGTTTATATACCGTATTTGCTGGTGTATAAGACGACTGGGCGTATAAGACGACCCCCCAACATTTCCACTCAAAATATAGTTTGTTATATACTCGCTGTATAAGACTACACCCTCTTCCGCACACCTTCCACACACCAAATAAAACGTAAAAGAACATCAGATTTGATTTCAACATGTTAATTTATATTCAAATGCTTATGACATGCAGAAAAAAACTGTCACAAGGCTGTATGTTATAAAACATGTACAGTAAATATAAAACAGTGCAAGTGCAAAGTGGTACTTATTTATCTACCATATATACATGAATATAAGCCGACCTGAATATAACCCAAGGTACCTAATTTTGACCTTGAAATCCAGGAAAATAGATTGACCTGAGTATAAGCCAAGAGTGGGAAATGTAGCAACTGCTAGTGAGTTTCAGTAATTAAAATACAGTAATATTATTTTATTGATTTTTTAGAACTGTACTTGCACCACCTACCAGTGGTGGCGCTGCAGGTGAAGTGGGTGGGCAGGTCAATTGCACTGAGGCAGGAAGTGTTGCTCTAGTCTAGCCTCTTACTTCCCCTGCAAGCATGACTTTTTCCTCCATTTTGGGCAGAGCAGAGAGATAAGGGCAGAAGGTACCAGTAAATGAAACCCTTTCTTTTTCCCCACCAGTTTGAAAGGGAGACACAATTGTAATGTAGAGCTTCTTTCTTCATCTGGAGCTGGATGGTATGTAGACTGAGGTGGGCGAGCATCAGGAGGCCACTATGGGCAGCTATGTCTATCCCAACTGAAGTGCACCCGGCGTATAAGACGACCCCCCCCCCCGCCAATTGGAGGCATGTTTTTCATGCTGAAAAAGTCATCTTATACACCAGCAAATATGGTATGCATGCATTTTTATGGTGCCTTACCAGAGCTGAACACTAGAGGCCAGTGTCTACAATGTAAAATATAGAGTCTGCTATATATGGTCAAAGGTCTGTGGTGGTTTAACTTTAGAGGTTAAAACTCTGGGCAGGTAGTTAAGCCAGCACGAGGTCCTTAGCAAATCATGTCAAGGGGCCCTTGATTAGATTTAGGATACAGTAATACCTTGCTGGACGAGCAAAATGTGTGCCACATGTATGCTCATTCAGCGAGTTGCTCGTTCAGCGAAATACATTTTCCCATAGGAATGCATTGAAGATGCATATTTCCTATGGGGAAATGTGTTTCGCCAGTTCAACCCGCGGCCCAAGCGCCGATCACACATTGCAATCGGCACTTGGGTCGGGGTAAGAACAGGCACCCGCACTTTGCGATGGGGGCTGGGGTTGCAGGTTGAACAGGCGCACGCCCGTTCTTACCCACGACCCAAGTGCCAATCGCACACTGAGATCAGCGCTTGGGTCGCGGGTAAGAATGGGGGGTGCCCATTCAAGCCGCGACCCAAGCCCAGACAGCAATGTGCGATTAGCACTTGGGTCATGGGTTGAATGGGTGTCCTCCGTTAAACCTGCAACCCAAGCCCTGACCACATAGTGCACTGGCGGGGCATTTTGGAATGCGGCGGGGAGTCTCCTGTCCACATTCCAAAATGCCCAGCTGATGCGGGCGTGTCAGCGGGGTGTTTTGGAATGTGGACAGGGGGGCTCCCCCGCCTTGTTCCAAAACATCCTGCCACTTCGCCTGCAGGTTAAAACCTGTACATATGTTTTTTTCTGTTCCATGAGGGTATTTGTATGTCAAAAAATTTGTATGTTGAAAACACATTGGATTACCAGAAGAGGCCACTAGATGTCATCATATTTTTTTTGTATGTCGAATTTTTCCTATTAAAAATTTGTATGTTGAATTTTTTTAGTCAGGGTTTCTATTTATATGTCAATTTTTTTGTAAGTAGAACCGTTTGTTTGTCAGGGTTCCACTGACACACACAAGGACAACTAAAAGTTGATAGCAGCCAAAGAGGAAGTGAAATGTATTAAAGAAAACACATTTATTTCTGTGGTTGCTTTTTTTATAAAGATGCCATTACAGAAATAGTCAAAGGTCATCTTTGTCTAGTTATTTGGGAAGATAATTAATTCCAAGTTACTTGTTATTTATAGTTCTTGTGCCATATCTGATTCCAAATATTGGCGATCCTCATGGAGATCTACCATGAAGACTGTCTTGTGAATATAATGCCATGGCCTTTCACCTGCCTTCTTCATTGCAGCATGACACCCATACCACTGATCCAGTTCCATGAGTCACTTTCTGATCCTGAGCCCTTTTGGTATGCAAAGTCCTCCTCAGCCCCAGACCAGTATTGATGAAGCTGCTGCCTCCATCAAGATGGATTCAAGTGGGGTTTAATCCATTTGGGGACCATCACCCTTCTCTGTGGACTTCGCCAACACCGCTAGTCCTCAGGGTTGTCAGGTTAGTTAAGTGCCACCTGACACATTTGGTTTAATATGTATGACAGCTTCAGTAGCCCTTTGAATGAACTCCTTTGAAATGAGAAGGATCTAGAAAAATTACACCAACCAGGAAATTACTGTGTAATAATTATGCCAGCAGCTCTATTTTTATTTTTAAAAATACACACAGAATGTTTCAGGATATGTGATATATTTATGGAACTCCAATGCCCCAGCAGTGATTTGAATCTAGAGCTCTTGAGTTCATCACGCTATTCCCTTGATGGTGAACCTTGGCACTTCAGTTGTTCAGAAACTTCAATTCCCAGAAGCCCAAGTCCCTGTGAACCCATTCGTGTGGATTCACAGGGACTTGGGCTTCTGGGAGTTAAAATCCCAGAACAGCTGGAGTGTCAAGATTCACCATCACTGCTCTATTCACTACATCATGAAGTCTCTTAGCGCTTCTGCAGATATGTTCTAAGAGTAAACATATTTGCAAAGTTTTCCTGAGAGCTAGATGTTATTTTGCTGTAGTTTTGCAGGCCTAAAATTTCTTTCTAATCTTTGTTTAGCTAAGAGATTATAGTGTTTTGGACCATTATTTATCCTTCGTCCTTAACTCAATTACCCTTTATGATGTACTAGAACTGTTAAGCATGCACAATTATCTGTTTCTAATTAATTGAACTGTGCATCTTTCTAATGCATTCAAATTACTTTGGTTTTTCATTAGAAATAATTTGCTCCTCCTATTTAAATTGCTAAATATCTCATTTGCAATACTTACAATAAAGACATAAGTAGATTAATGTCAAGAATGGAGGGGGAATGAGCAGATGGAAGTTTCCAGCCTTTCTTCACTACCTATGGGTTAGCTTTAAAAATAGGTACAATTATCATAGAAATGTTAAGCCTTGCATTATTTTAATAGATGGTATAATATACCTGAAAGAAGAAATCTACAGTAGGTTTTATTAGCATTTCAATATTTTAAAGAAGATATGTGTGTTTTTTTTTAAAAAAACTGTCAAAATCTTCAGTTTGTTCATTTTTTTCTTTTCTGTTTTCTTTCTTTTTAAAATAAATCTCATTTTTCATACCTTGTAAACCTGTGGCCATTGCAACTCCAGTACCTTCAAAGGTCAAATCTAATTGTGACTTGTTTTCCAGAAGGTTCATAGCAAGGTCAGATAGTTGTCAAGCAAAACAGACAGATCTCTGTCATCATTTAAGCATTATTTCAACTATATTTCTGTAATTTTAGCCAAGTAGATTATAGTCATCACTTTTAAGGGCACCGAGGAAATATTTGCAGTTTGATGTGCTATTTTTTAACAACCCAAACTGAACCCACTCACACACCGTTTTGTTGAGCCTGATTTATTAGAGGATATTTTGGAACCATTTGACAGTTCCTGACAAAGAATGTGTATAGTTTCACATTAATGACTCTCTCTTTCTTTTTGAGTCATGCCTGTGTAAAACGTGTGGCAGATTTGCAATTTTAATAAAATGAGCTGTTTATCCAGCAAGAAAGCAATACCAGTTACTATTGGTATAAATTCAGGTTACAAATCAGAGTGACATGAATAATAAATAGGAATGACACATTCAGCATCCTGGCAATGAATTAGGCCCACTGGCGTGTGAAGGGAATTCTAATAGACATTCATGTCTCACACACACAGAAAGAAAAGAAGATACACATGTACCAAGCAATGGGGGCATGATGGAATTATCTGTGTGATTAGATGACATTAAAGGAGTAAAGAAAAATAAATATCCTGCATTCCTCACTACATCTGTTCAGTAATATGCAACACAGACAAATGCTGGTCAAGAACAAGAAAACACAGTACCTTGCAGAAATAGCAGCCACTGTCTCCATCCAAGCCATAATTTGACCACCAAATGTATTTCCTTGATGATTGGCATGAGGAGGCAAGACAAGCTCAATACTCTCGACATGGGTGAGACCTGTGGAAATGGCATCTTCCTCTTGATTACAAACATGGTCTGAAATGCATAAATTAAATGAGGACAGTGAATCATGAACCAGTCCAAAATTACCAACCAAGTTGCAATTTGTCACTGTCTTAGCACTTCTGAAAACTTATTATTATCATTCTGTCATATCCGAATCTGAATATTGGCAATCATCATGGTGATCAGCCATGAAGACTGTCCACAGTGGCCTTTCATCTGCCTTCCACATCACAGCGTAACACCCATACCACTGATCTAGTTCCACAAGTCACTTTCCTGTCCTGGGCCCTTCAGGCCAATATTGATGAAGCTGCTGCTCTCCATCAAGATGGGTTCAAGTGGGATTTAGTCCACTGTGGACTTTGGCACCCAATACATTAGTCCTCAGGGTTGTCAGATCAGTTAACCACCAGTCACTGGCAATATGGTCTACTCTATTACCATAGCAGGATAACCTGGCCAGACACATTTCTGAAAAGAGGAAGACAAATCTAGCTGACATTTGGTGAGAGCTGCCTGCCAAAGGAACAATTCTATATTGTTCAAAGCTCAAGATACTTCTCCTGGGAAGCTAACTGGTGAAACCCTTCTATGACTGTAACACACTATAACTCAGACTATGAATTAGAATTATTGTGGTATTAATACAAAAGCAGACCTTCAGAATGTGACTTTGTTGAACTACAACTTCCCAATGTTAAAGTCCAAAAATAACTTCTTCAAGTTCTGATTCAAAGTCCATAATTCAACAGCAGAGGGAAAAGAGATGTTTGTGGGGAAGAACAGTTGACCTGAATTAGACGTTTGGCTTTTGCTCCTGTAACATCTCTTTTATAATCCTCGTGTTCTAGTTTGTGTCCATCTGAGTGCTTTGTACTTTGAACCTGCTTTATCAGCTTGGAGGATTTTTATTTAGAAGACAAATTCCAACTTGTTACTCCTTCGTGAACTTTGTAGATATATCTTAGCACAAACTAATTGCATCTTTGCCTTCTTGCTATTCCTGTTTGCTAAGAATAACCTCGTGCTAGCTGTTGTAGTATATTTTAAAGGAACACACAACTCATGATTTGCTTTCCATGTCGTAATAATAATTGTGTGGAAAAGTGGTCATCTCCAGGGTTTTCTAGGTAGAGAATACACTGCAGAATGAACTCACAAAAAGTGCCCTTCGTTTTGGCAGTTTCACATCTGGCCTAGACACAGAAGAAGAACAAGCCCCTTCCTAAGTGACCGGTGGTGGTGGTGGTGCCCTGGGACTGTGCAGTTTGCTCATGACTACATAGACTGGCTCTTCTTGCTGGAGTCCCAGCAGGAAATCAAACTCTCAACCTCTGACTGTGCAGCAAAATACCTAAACTATGGAGGTATTCAAGAATTGTACTGTTTTTATAATTAACAGATACCAGTGTCATAGGAAGAAATGAACTGCTAGATATCACCCGCCCTGGTTTCAGCTAGTCAAAGAAAATTGCTAAAACATATTCAGAATTTTCTAAGAGATGATTAGCTCAAAAGCATTTCTCGGTGTCAAGAGATTAGATTAGGCATCCCCAAACTACAGCCCATGGGCTGGATATGGTCCCTGAAGGCATTCCATAGGCCCATGACACCCTCGTCAAACCAGGAAGTAAATATGGACGCTTCTGCACATGCACAAAAAGTAGCCATTTTACTTCATGGTTTGGAACTGATGCTTCTGTGCATGCATGAAAGTGGCCATTTTACTTACTGGTTTGGTCATGTGCAAACACACCCTCTTCTGGGGGCATGGTCTGGCCCGCTCAGCTGTTCTGGGGGCATGGTCAGGCCCCTGGCCCAAAAAGTTTGAGCACCCCTGGATTATATATACTGTATAAGAATCCCAGGGGATTTTGCTGTTTGAGACAAATATATCTCTTTCAGCCACTTGGTACCCCTGTACTTCCCCTTTCTGAGATGACTGCCATATCATAGCAAAACTAGCTGAGGTACAGACACAGATGATAAGCATACCACAGTTACTTTGTACACTTAGAGGTGATGTCTTTCAAGGATTTGACATTGCATAGCAAATCTGCTGCTTGCCTCTAGAATTGTTCATTACTTGGAGAAGTACAGAGCATGCAGGCATATAAACTGCTTTACCAGCATCCATGTTACATGTTTCCAGCAGATTCTTAAGGAAATCTCCACGATCCAGTCGGACTTTTCTTCTCTCGGCAGCCAGGGCATGTTCTATGAAGTCTTGTATGGTAAAAAGGTCTACTGGTTTTAAAATGACCTAAATAAAACCACAAGTTTAGAACATTACTATAAATTGAGGCAGAAGCGCTACCTTGAAAATTAGCAATTTTACAAATTAAGTACATTTTGCACAGAAGCTTGTATTTGTCTCAAGATTACAGACAGTTGTGTGCCTTTTTTTAAAAAAAGTGTCAGAAACGCACCAAGGTGCTTTCTGGGTTGAAAGGATTTTTGCTGGAGATACTCTGCTCAGGGGACGTCTGAATGAGGCTCCTTTAATGTCCCCAAGATCTTTTCCCAAACAAGTGCTCCCTATGTATCTACTTGCAATTTCTTGCTTTCGAATTGCTAGGTTGGCGGGAACTGGGACAGAGACGGATGCTCATTCCGTCATGCAATACACAGGTCTTGACCTGCCGACTTGCTGACCTTCCAGCTAACAAGGCAAGCTTCATAACCACTGAGCCACTGCAGTCCCTATAGTTGTGTGCTTGAAGAGTCCTAGCAAAAAGTAAATAAGAATTGAGAGGTCTGAAGAAATGTTCATTAATGGAGCTGTAAGTTCACTGATTGGTATAATTGCTAGCTGGAATTCCTTTTATATATAGGGGTGTGTGTGTGTGTGTGTGTGTGTGTGTGTGTGTGTGAGAGAGAGAGAGAGAGAGAGAGAGAGAGAGAGAGATATCTAAGTTGAATAAAGTAAATAAAGTAAATGCTGTGAATTAATTAGAGTTAAAGCTATAGCTGATTGGGGTCTGTTTTGTGAAAAAGCTATGAAAATGAGTGTCTTTTTGTTGGAATCTGTGCCAAAGTAACAATACAGCTCTGGTAGCTTAAACATTGTTGATATAGTTTAGTTTTATTTCTTAAGTGAACCTTTCTATTATGTTGTATTTCTTTAAATAAATATATTTTGGTTTACAACCCTTTTAATTATTTTTAGAGACAGCAAGCAAGAGATATGACACCCACATATACTACTGGTCAGTAACTATAGCTGTGTTATTCATCAGAAGCATTTTTATCTTTTTTTAAAGGGAAGTGTAACATCTGCTCTTAGCTGTGACAGTGATTTGGCAACAGGGCAACAGGAAATACTAGCCATTTGCCTTGACTGGCAACAGGAAAAATCCATATGGAGAAGTCCCTATTTACAGGTTAGATGGCAGCCTCAAACTGAATTCAAATGTTCCCAAAGTTTGGTTTATTTGTAATCTTGGTGGCAGCACACAGTTAAGACAAGGTGGGGAAATACTACAAACATAATGAACAGCAACAATGTATATAATTATTTCTCAATGTTTCCATCAAGCTACATTAATACTGAATATAAACAGGTAATTTCCACTAATATGTTGGTACACATTTTCTTGAATATTTATATCAAGCCGTTCAAGAAATGCTGGGAGGTATTTCCAGGTCTGAAAGGGTTAAATGGAATTTTCCTACTTGCCAACTCTACCACTCAAATCTCTACTCCTACACTTACTTTGCAAGGAACACATGAAATTAGGGAACTTCTGGGTCAGCCCAAAGGGTAAAATCCAACACACCATAAGCAGATAAATGATCATGTAACGGAGAATGAGACTGATAAAGCCACTCCTTAATTATCTCACTTACCCTGAAAGCCTAGTTATGATAGCTGTAAGTCAATTTTGACTTGAAGGCACACAGCAACCACAGTGGGACTCTCCCCCTTTCCCCTCTGCGGCCCACAATTCACCCCTCTGCTATGAATGGTTCCCCAAGGGCAACTCTGCCATGTCTGTTATGAGGATGGAAGTTGTCCTATGGTGGGAGGGATAAATTGGAGGCTATGCTTAACATTTTATTTTAACAAGATTACAATTTCTGCAACTCATCTGTAGTAACAGAGAGTCTGAAATAACACAGACAAAGGTTAATTTGTGAACAATGATAATAATTATCTGCAAGCAATCTGTATGTTTGATGCTAAATAAAATATTAAGAATATCCAGATTTTTAGCAAAAAATAACTCAATGCAGCAAAGTCAGAGCCAGGAGTTTAAAACTAAACTTTGTAAACTTTTATTTATTGCCAGTAAATAAAATAAAGACATGGGCAACATAATATTTCTGGTAATTTAATAAAACCAAAGGTATGACCCTTTAGAAAATTTTAGATGAAATATCTCACCTTGCTATTACTAGCTGGTTTAGCCACGTAGGTAGAGAAAGCCACACTGATCAGCTTTTGAACACGAGTAAGAAGATCTTGTGATGTAACCTTTACACCAACCTATATATAAGCAATAACATACTGCAGTTAAATTCCAGGCAGTCTCACAACTGAGAATAACATATACTAGCTTAAAACAAATCAAATCAAATACATATAGCTTATTACCTCCATACTGGTAGTGAATGCCCGGTTTACTTTTGCGTTAATGCTGATAATCTGTCCAACTCTATTCACAAAACAAAGAAAGAATTATAACCTTGTTACATAATTCTGGATCTTATATTTTCCTAGGGCTTTACTGGGACATGCTCCAAGAACACCAGTGCTTAGTGGCCTAGTTAAGACGCTGAACTTGACAACTGGAAGGTCAGCAGTTCGTGACCCGAGTCCTGCATGATGGAGTGAGCTCCCATCTCTGTCCCAGCTTCTGACAACATAGCAGTTTGAAAGCAAGAAATTGCAGGTAGATAAATAGGTACCACTTCAGCAGGAAAGGAAACAACACTCCTTGTGCTCTAGCGTCTAGTCATGCCTGCCACATGACCACAGAAATGTCTGCAGATGCAGACAACGCTGGCTCTTTGGAGATGAGCACAGTACCCTAGAGGAGGATACAAATGGCTTTCGAGCAAGGAAGATCAATCTGCCATTAATGCCACAGAGGGAGGCATAGCATTAGCAGAAACAAAGCACATTCTGATTCCATGAAGGAAACTCAAATCAAGTAAGGAAAAGCAACGGGTACAGGGTCAGATTGTGCCTGCTGTCGTACTGCTGCACAATTGGGACCTAGAACACTGGTAAACAGAAGAGTGAGCAAAAAAAAAACCTTATGAGGCTTTGAGTTGTGCAACATGGTGTTCAGTTCCTTTGGTTTGGTCCAGTGTTAGACAAATTAGCCGGCAAGGTTGCTGCACAGGGTACTCCTGATTATACTCCCAATCCTAATGGAGGTTCTTCCTTGGGTTTGGGCAACAAAATGTGAAGAAAGTGGCACCATTTTGGCAGTCCAGGGTTTGATCGGGAAACAAAAGCAGCATGGTGCTACTCGCCACTGCAGCACTGGTCCCTGCAAGCCACACCACCCGACTTCCACATATTGTTATCTTTTAATTAACTTTACATTTTCTGAGATGGCCAAGTGCTAGCCTTTGCTGGTGTATCACATCTCCAGAATGGATGGGGAGCCCATCAGAACCCTAAAGCATTCCCAGGAAATATAGATGGACCTCTGTGCTTTATTCGGAAGTAAACTCAGCTAGTTGGTAAAAAGAAAAAAGAAAAGACCCTCATCACTTCTACCTCAAAATTTGGAAGGAGGTCAGAAGCAGGAAACCACTGGAGGGAAAGCAAACATAGCAAATTGGCTGCGGGAGGGGGTGTCACTTCTCCATGGTGGATGAGTGTGGCTCCCTTTCTTTTGGACCGTGAGCCACCCACGGAAAAGTATTTAGAAGTAAACCTTTCTGGATTAATAAAAGAGATGCCTGTTTTTCCTAGCACATGCTCTAGGGACCCTCCAAGCTGGATAACGTCAGTGGCCAGGGCAGCACAGAATGACATGATGACAGGAGGATGGAAACGATGGGGAGAAATTACAGTTGCCAAGGGGATGAAAGTAGGAAACAGTAGTACAGTGTTAATTCATTTATTTCACAAGAAATTGAAAGTAGATAAATAGTTACCACTTCGGTGGGAAAATAAACAGCATTCCATGCACTATGTTGTCTAGGCATGCCTGCCACATGACCATGGAAACGTCTGCAAACACAGACAGCGCTGGTTCTTCAGCTATAAACAGATGAGCACTGAACCCTAGAGTCAGATACAACTGGCTTTTGAGCAAGGATGACCTTTACTTTTATAGTTCAAATATGACAGGATAGTTCAGCGGTTAGGGTATCTGGCTGCAGAGTCAAAGGTTGGGAGTTTGATTCTCCATCGTGCCTCCTGAATGAAGAGCCAGGCTCTGTGGCATTGGGCAAACTGCACAGTCCAAGGGTGTCCCCAGAAGAAAAGAATGGTAAATCACTTCAGTGTATTCTTTACCTAGAAAACCCTGGAAAGGTTGTCATAATTCAGAACTGATTTGACGGCACACTTTTATTATTATAGTTCAAATCAGATGAATGGTTTCTTTATAACCCAATGCCCCTGAAGTCTTGAAAAGGTATGCTACCAGAATACTGTAATACTATAAGCAATCTAAAGTCACTGTAAGATCATTGACATGCCATCCTTAGTTAATAATTCTGTTTATCTACATTGGGCAACATTTGGTCCCATTGCAACTACTGAAGAGTGCCATGAATACACTTTTGTTTTTAAAATGGGCCCTAGGAATTGGAATTCAGAGAACATTCTCGTGTCACAGACCATTGCGTTTCCATTTGTAAATGATGAGGACTTTTGGAAGATCAGCATACTGAGAGATCTCAGTAAGGGAACATGAACAAAATGCAAATAGGGAGGAAAGAATTTAAAGGACAAATGTGTAAAACTGGCAGTGCTCCTGAATTTATTCAATGAAAGGTTTGTTCTTCAATGAGGGCAAAGAATGTTTTTGCCAGACTGCTTGTGGAAATTTCATTATCCAAAGGAATTAAAATAAGGATCAATGTACATGTCATTAAAATGCCATGCCAAAGTGGATTAAGAGACTTCTGAAATGACACCTCATTGTACACACCTTTTTCTTTGCTCCAGAGTTGATATACAATAATATACAAAAACAGGGGCAGACATTGCTGTAGACAAGAATAAAATAAAAAACAAACACTCAAAATGGCTACCATTTTAATCTGAGGGGACAGTGGTGTAGTAGAGTCATGGTGCCCAAGGTCAAAGCCAGGACTTTCTGAATAGCAGGGAGTATGACATTAACTGTCTCCTTCCTCAGGTCTTCTCCTGAGTTTAGTGGCAAACCTCATAATAGCTGGAAGAGAAATGGATTTTCCAAGAAGGGTACATCAAAATAGAGGCAGATGAAAGCTGCAGGCTATACCTATTAACATGGAAATTATCTGAAGGAAGTTTGATGCTGAATAAGCTATAAAGAGCCTTTGACATTACAAAATCCATTCTGCTCATTTGCTGATATGGATCAATCTAGCTGCCTGCATTTTTGGAACCTCCTTGTTGGGGTTGGGGGTGGCATATTTACAGATACTGTTATGATCAAAATCTTCATTTAAAAATGTATCACTATACCAGTAGTGGCTAACCTTGGCACTCCAGCTGTTCCTGGACATCAATTCCTGGACATCAATTCCCAGAAACCCCCAAGCACACCCAATTCCCAACACACACACACAATTTTTTTTTTGTATTTTTGTTTTGATAGCTAAGTTCAGCTGTGTGTACTTTTAAGTAACTACTTTGGATTCCAGCATACTCATTTGTTCTCCTTAGACCAGCTTTTCACAAACCCAAGTTTACTTCTGGTTATGCAGCCCATCTGGGAAGAAATGACTTGGAGAACATTTACAAAGGGAAATAGATAGGAAAAGGAGAACAGAGTTTTCAGCAATCCCATCTGTCCTGAAAGAACAAGGAAGAGTAACTCCATAAACCTTTCAGATCTTCCCCAGATGAATTATCAAGGCAAACAGTTGGATGACGCATTGCCAGTTTTGGGGAATACATATCTTTTCCCCAGTAAGTTAAAAGTGAGATCTGTGTTTTGAACTTCTTGCAGTTCTCTGAATTCAAATGCATAATCTTCAAAGGGGGAAGAAATACAACAAATGACTGTCTAATGGATGAAGACGTTGTAGAAGTCAGATTTAAAAAAGTGGTAAGAAATGAAATAACCTAAGTTATAATGATCAAATGCTATAGCAAATGCTTTATTCCCTTCTGGAAGTGGCAAAGTTCAGTCGGCCTACATCTTATGAATGATTTCCTAGTTTATCCAATCAAAAGTAACCACATTTCTCTGTGGATTTTGTGGAAAAGATCTGTGCCTTTCTAGCAATCAGGTGGATTTATATTAAAATAAACAGATATCAACAGTGAACACTGTGCCTCAAGGAGAACCACTGCATCATTATTTCCAACACTGTTAGAAAATTGGAAATTCTGGTTAATTACTATTTATTGGGAGGGGAAAAATATGTGATAAGGTTTGACTAAAATCTATGAGAAGGAATACCTGGCAGTATCTTCAAACTGGATATCATCCACTGATGCTGTCACACATGGAAGGCCAGCATGCTTTTCAGCTTTAAAAAGTTTGCAAGGAAAAAGAGAAAAAGAAGACAGTTACCAACTTCACACAGATTCTCTTTCCATCCATCACTGTCTTCAACCACAATAGCCATTACACTTCTATACTTCCCAATAGTTGTTTAGTGCATTCTCTGGGCAACTCACAAGGTAATTAGCATTTTGCCCCCAACATTTTACTGGCCTCCGAAGAATGGAAGAGGCTGAGACAACTTTGATCCCCATCAGGATCAAACTCACAATGTTCAGGCTGCAGTACATCAGTTTATCCCCTGCAGCACCAGGGCTCCTTGCTGGCAAAATTAGAGAGCCACTCCCGGCCCCTATCTGATAGTAAATAAATCAGAACAGCAAAAAACAAACAAACAAACATAAAAACACAAAACCATGTCTCCTTAAAGCAGGCTTTCTCAGAATGGCTGTGCAGGCTGGTCACATGTTTCTGCACGAGTTCTCATGCAAAAATGTGTGTTTTAGGTGAGATCTTGTGAGATTTCGGTGGCATCTTGCGAGATTTCAGTGATATTTCATGAGAACTCGTGAGATTTTGGCAAGATCACAAGAGATTTTGCATGAGATCTTGCCAAAGACGCACATTTTTGCCAGTTTGCGATGCTTCCAGGTGGTGGCAGGAACAAGGAGGACATTGGGGGCTGGATGAAAAGGCTTCAGGGGCCAGGTTTGGCTCATGGGCCGTAGGTTGAGAATGCCTGCCTTAAAGAATAACTCTTGTATTTAACTGTGAGCTTTCGTGGACCAAGTCCACTTTATCAGACTTCGTCCACGAAAGCTCAGTTAAATACAGGAGTTAGTCTTTAAGGTGCCACAACATTTTTTTGTCTTTTTAAAATTTTGCTGTTCTATTTACTCTCAGATATGCTTGCACAAACTAACATGGTTACCACTTCAAACATTTCTCCCTGCCCAGGTGCTTTTCACCCTATGCCATACACCCCATTTGACAAAGCCAGAGGATGGGTAGGCTGGGGGGGGGGGGGAGAGAGCTTGTCAGCCTCAGGGTCCTTTGGCCCCCACCCTCTTGTGCGAGTGGCCAAACTGCAGCCAAGACTAAAGGAAGAAGAGAATCCTGTATGCAAAGAAGCTGCTGAGGTTCCCATTCACTCACAAACAGTTGGTTGTATTCCCAAGTCTACTTTTCATATAATATTTGCCATTGAGAGGGCCAATACTTTTCTGGGGAGGAGAGTATGAAATAACAGCACAACTGCTGTTAACAAAGTACAGTTGTACCTTGCTTAAAGAGCATAATGCGTTCCACAGGATTCCTCTTTAAGTGAGTTTGCTCTTTAAGCGAAACACCATTGTAAGTAACCAATTATGGGGGGGATTGCGAACCCCAATTTATTTGTTAAGCGAGTTTTAGGTTGGTTTTATTTGTTAAGCAAAGTGAACATTCAGAGAAAATTCTGCTCTTTAAGCGAGTTACTCTTTAAGCGAGGCACTCTTTATGGGAGGTTTGACTGTACTGTAACTGAAAGAGCTTCTTCTTCTGTGTCTAGGCTAGACGTGAAATTGCCAAAATGAAGCCACCTTTGGGAGAGTTCATTCTGCAGTTACTTTGGCCTTACCTAGTGTGAGGAAGATTAGCAACACAAGGTTACCATTACCAGGGCACACCCAATTGTGGTTCAAGAATCACACATATAAATATGCTCTTGATTAAATTATTGTTTTAAACTCTGTATTTTTGTTCATGGTCATATAATGCAGTTTGCAAACTTAAAACAGTAGCCGTGTTAGTCTATGGTTCAGGCATATCAGAAAACGAAACAAAATGAAGTAAAAATAAAATAAAAAACACTGTAGCACTTTAAAGACTAACTGCTATATTTTTATTGTGACCACGTGGATCAAGCCAAGTCTGAAGAAGTGAACTTGATCCACGAAAGCTAACAATAAAAATATAGCAGTTAGTCTTTAAAGTGCTACAGTGTTTTTATTGTTTTCTGATATGCCTTAAAACAGTAGGTCACTGTAATAAACAAGAAACAATTAGTGATACAAAATTTCAATGACAATGTTTTTTTCTTTAAATGCAAAAATGTTAATAAAATCTATTACCATCATGCTTTTAAATTACAGGAAAAATCCATAAATATAAATTTTGCTCCAGCTATTGTTTCTGGACTACTTTTTAATATTCTCACATCTACTAGTCAAGCCACCATCAGCTATTCTTCATAGTATCTACCTCAGGCAGTTTCATATCTGCTGCAGCTCGAATAAAAGCACCTGGGCCAATAGATCTCTTAACATTTGCAAAGCCAGTACAAGAGAATGACTTGTTCTCATTTAAGAAGGAAAGTGAGAGAGCAAAATATTGTAGATATGTATGATGTTCATTCACCACCCACCCCCGTTCTTTCCCAGCCAAAATTAAAGTATGGCACCAAGTGCAGATGGGTCTCCCAAGCTCTTTAGGGCTTTGAATATCCTTACCAACACCTTGAACTCAAACTACCAATGTATGACAGCATGAAGCATTAAAAAGTAACTGGCAATCATAACTATCTGGCTGTATATACACATTTGTGTTCCTTTGTTTTCTTTATCTTTTACAAAACAATACAGATAATTTAACACCGGATTTAGATGTCACACCTCAGGACATTAGAACCAACTGCATTTTTTTTGCAGGTTTCCTTCTTCATTTGAGATCATCTCCTTATAATTAAAGGGCCTGCAGTGGCTTGGTGGTTAAGATGCTGAACTTGACGACTAAAAGGTCGGAAGGCCAGCAGTTCAAGACCCGAGTACTGCATAACGAAGTTCCTGTCTCTGTCCCATCTCCTGTCAACCCAGCAGTTTGAAAGCAAGAAATTGCAAGTAGATAAATAGGGACCACTTTGGTGGGAAGGTAAACAGTGCTCCGTGCACTCCAGCATCTAGCCATGCCTGCTGAATATCCACAGAAACATCAGCAAAAGAGATGAACACTGAACCCTAGAGTTGGATACGACTGTCTTTCGAGCAAGAAATTTACCTTTACCTACTTTATAATTCAAGAAATAATTATCAGGATTAGGAGCAGCGGTTACTTCAAGACAATTAGAAAGTGGGGTTCTCTTAGCTTGAGTCCTAAACTCTCCGGTTGTGAATAACAGCTGCATCAGTCGAGTTTCTATCTTTGCTAGCTTCTTTAAGAATGATTCTAATTTAACTTTATAAACATAAAACAGGACACAAGAGAAGTAGATAAAACTAACTTGGTGGCACACAAACACTTGCGTCCTGTAGTACTTTAAAGCCGAATCCATTAATTACAGCATAAGGCTCCATGGGAACGATTCCCATTTCAGCAGGTGTAGGAGAGGAACGGAATCAACAGAACTTTAAAGGTAAAAGTTTCCCTTGCTCGAAAGCCAGTCATATCCGACTCTAGGGTTCAGTGCTCATCTCTGTTTCTAAGCCGAAGAGCCAGCGCTGCCTGCTTCTGCAGACGTTTCCATGGTCATGTGGCAGGCATGACTAGACACCAGAGCGCATGGAACGCTGTTACCTTCCCACCGAAGTGGTCTCTATTTATCTACTTGCAATTTCTTGCTTTCAAACTGCTAGGTTGGCAGGAACTGGGACAGAGACGGGAGCTCATTTCGTCCTGCAGTACTCGGGAATCGAACTGCTGACCTTCCGCCTCCCAGTCAGCGTCTTAGTGACTTGAGCTTTACGCCACAATAAAAGTGGCTTGACTTTGAAGATCACCCACAGGCTTCTTGGTTGTCGCCTCTAAATCACGCTGCGCCCCGAGACGAGGGAAGTTACTTTCGGGAGAACCAAAGCGGCTTATGCTGGTTTGCATGAGTCTAGGAGGGACCATTAAAAAAAGTAACTTCCGTTACTCTCCACCTGACTGACGGGTTATCATTGACTGATGGGGGCGCAGCTCTAAGTCAACCCTACTCGCCCTCGCTTACCAGCCAAGCAGGCTGTGGTGTCGATCCATTTGAGGAGCTGCCCGGGGCTGAGCACCCCGTGGTGGTCTGCGTGCGCGGGGAGGACCGTGTGGCACATGTGCACTTGCGCGCTCGCCATGCCGTGGGCGCTCAGCAGCAGAGGGGACGCCGCCGCCGTCTTGTCCTGCACACAAACATTTGTGTACCGCGGCTCTTGCAACTGGTGCCGGCCGGCGAATGGGGCGAGGAGGTACACGGCAGGCGAGTCGTGGGCGTCGCTGTGCCGCTCCCTCCCTCCCTCCGCGCCACTTTGTTAGTTAATGAGCATCTCAGAAAACAAAAAATTAAAATAAAAAGCACTGTAGCACTTTAAAGACCAACTGCTAGATTTTTATTGTTCGCCTTCGTGGATCAAGTCCACTTCTTCAGACACAAGGAGTGAAACTTACAGGCATGGTTTCACTCCTTGTCTGAAGAAGTAGACTTGATCTATGAAAGCGAACAATAAAAATACAGCAGTTAGTCTTTAAAGTGCTACAGTGCTTTTTATTATGTTTTGTTTATTTTGTTTTGTTTTTTGACAGACTAATACGGCTACTATTTAAAAAAATTGTCAGTTTGAGTTCACGTTTGGCTTCCATCTCTCTGGACAAACCAGGGGAACTGAGCACAGCAAAGCAATTCCACTTCTATACTGCCCCATAACCCGTAGTGCGGTTCACAGAGTAATTCGCATTTTGCCCCCCAATTTGCTGGGTACTCATTTTACCGACCGCAGAAACAGGATGGAAGGCAGAGTCAACCTTGTGCCCTACTCGGGTTCGATCATCCAGTGGGCTCCCTGGTCCCAGATCTTCTGTTAAAATAAAATGAAGAGATAAAGTTACCAGAGGAGCATATTAAGAATGAAAAAGGTGAATAAACTACTAGCAGATGAATCCTAGACCAGTTCCCCAAATGACATCTGGTGGTAGCAGCTGGTAACTACAGCCTTTTATTTTATTTTATTTTATTTATTTATATTTGTTCATCGCTCTCCTCCCCGAAGGGACCCAGGGCGATTTCCAACAATTTTAAAAACACTTTAAAAATTAAAAACTTTAAAAAAGCTTAAAAACTTAATTAAAAGCCAGGTATTATAACTTGGACATACTGGTGGTCAAACCATCCAACTGGCTGGGGAAATTGAGCCATCCATTCCCCCTTTTAAGTACAAGACAACGAAGTAGATGGGGAAAGGAGAAATTTCTCTTTGTTCTTCTTCTTCCATGTCTATGCCAGATGTGAAACTGTCTAAATCCGTGATGGTGAACCTTGGCACTCCAGATGCTCTTGGACCTCAATTCCCGGAAGCCCAAGCCCCCTGTGAATCCACACGAATGGGTTTACTGTGATTCATCTGGGGCGGCTCGCCCTCGTCACTCCTGGAAGCAGAAGTAAAACGCGCCCGTATGGGCGTGTTTTACTTCTGCTTCTGGGAGTGACAAAGGCGGTGTGGGCCAGATGAACTGCAGTAAACCCATTCATGTGAATTCACAGGGGCTTGGACTTCTGGGAATTGAAGTCCAAGAACATCCGGAATGCCAAGGTTCACCAACCGGGACCTAAATGAAGCCACCTTTGGGTGAGTTCATTTTTCAATTCCTTTCACCTGACCCATCGTGAGAAAGATTAGCTGGCTGCACAGGGCCGTAGCCAGAGGGGAGCGGGGGGGGGGGCTTGGCCCACCCTGACTTAGTAGTTCAAGGGGTGGTTTCCCATAGGAATGTATTGAAAAGAGGCTTTGTTGCCAACCCTGAAAAAATATTGACCCACCCCTATGTAGAATCCTGACTATGGCTCTGTGGCAACACAATGTTGCCATTACCAGGGTATGCCCGATTGTGGTCCAAAAATACCATAATCTTAGCTGAAGCTTTTTCTGTGTACCCTATTTCTCCTTGTTAAAGTCTAACAACTTTAGATTTCAATTTACCTGGAACTTCCTTCACAGGTAGAACAGGATTACACAGATTTGTCGTCTTCATCATCTACATCAGAGGTGGGGCACTTGTCACCTATCAGGTGATTTGAACTGTAGCTGTCATCAGCTGGAGTTTGCCTGGTTAATGGCAATGGAGACAGCTTTTTAAACATTCAAATATGCCCAGAGTAGAATGATTATTTGAAGCTCCTTCTCACTGCCAAACCAAAAAGTTGATATTATAGCAGTAGTTTATTAATTGATTAGTCTTGCAACCTTATCAATAAAATAGGAAAAGAATTATAAATATAATACAATAAAATAAAATATTATAGATTTAAACATTTTATAATTAATCTTCAGTCACTAAATTAGGATCCCATTAATGACTTACATATGATTTCTGTAGGCTTTTAACTAGGATGTCCGTTACTATAAATCCCACTTTCATCATGAAAGCTCATCTAAGGCTGCATTTTGACTGTTAAACAAAATCAGGATTCCAATTGTTTTTTTTTTAATTGGGTGAAGGTCACATGATGCTTATCCCAGTTTTGATGTTCTTTGATAAACCTTGCCTTGCATGTTCTTTAACCTGCAGATGCTGCTACAAAGTATTTTCCCGATTTCCATCTTTCCCTGTTGGTCCCCAAATATGTTTTTTCTTCTTCTTCTGCTATATCAAAATCTGAGTATTGGCAATCATCATGGCATTATATTCTCAGAACAGTCATGTAATGCATATAATGCAGTGACCTTTCATTTGCCTTCCACAGTGTGACACCCATGCCACTGATTCAGTTCCATGATTCACTTTCTGGTCCTGAGCCCTTTTGGCACACAAGGTCCTCATCGACCCCAGGCCATGATTGATGAAGCTTCTGTCCTCCATCAAGATGGATTCAAGTGGGTTTTAATCCACTTGGGGACTATCACCCTTCCCTGTGGACTTTGGCACCCAAGGTCGTTAGTCCTCAGGGTTTTCAGGTTAGTTAACCGCCACCTGACACTCAATGTTGAGTCACTAACAGTATGGTTTACTCTATTACCATAGCAGGATAACCTGGATTTTCTTTAACTTAACCCTGCCACTTCTGGCCTCTATTTCTGGAATCGAACTACTGTACTGACCTTCTGCCTCCCAGTCAGCATCTTAGCCACTTGAACCACTGCAGTCCATTTGCAAACTTTACACAGTTATTTAGGAATTGGTTCAAAAATTAATGACCCCTACCATGTTGTTTAAAATAAATCATATTTTATCAAGATAATGTGTGCCCCAGATGTGTGTCATGTGTTCTTTTATATTCAAATCTATTCCAAACCTGGCAAAGCCAACACAAATGTAGAACTATTTGCAAATCAACACACACCCTAAACTGAGTTTGACCAGCTGACCGCAGCTTGTGCCCATAGTGTATCTATTGTTTTCTGAGATGAGGAACTGTAAAGCTTTTGGCACCCCAAGAGCAATGCAAAAATCTAAATCTGCTCACGTATAAGCCTTCTTGAATTCCCAGGAGCAGTATGTGCTCAGCATGGCTAATGAGATCTTTTAGACAGCAGAGAAGGATTCTGAATTAGAGGAAGAGCATAGCCTTTCTAGTTACTACTGCAGTTGCTATTTTAAACTTGTCTGCAGTGTACAATTTCCAAGAAAGAACAGCTGTATTGCAAGGGGAAACTGAGGATCTATGTTAGTGTTATGGAAATAAATCACATGGTCTCTTTGTGTTGTATATCTAACTGCAAGATGACATATTATTGTTATTTAGGGTCATTTTTCACGAATACATTGTTTTATAGTTAAATGTACTAATTGCATTAATGTGTATGGGCAAGTCCTTAAAGAGATGGGAGTACCAGACCACCTCATCTGTATTCTGAGAAATCTGCCAAGAAGTGACAGTTAGGACCAGATATGGAAGAACTGATTTGTTTAGTATAGGAAAAGGAGTATGGCATGGCTGCATATTGTCACCCTATTTTATTTAAGCTATAAGCAAAGCACATGATGTGTAATGCAGGGCTAAATGAATCAAAAGCCAGAATTAAGATTACCAAGAGAAATATCAACAATCTGAGATATGGAGATGACACCATCCTAATGGCAGAAAGTGAAGAAGATTCTGAACAGTCTTTTGATGAGGGTGAAAGAGGAGAGAGTAATAGCTGGCTTGAAAATCCCCTAAGATCATGGTATCCAGCCTATCACTCCCTGGCAAATAGAAGGGGAACAAACAGGAGCAGTGAGACTTTACTTTCATGGGTGCTAAGATCACTGCAGATGGTGACTACAGCCATGAATTAAAAAGACACTTATGCCTTGGGAGACAAGCTATGGCAAACTTAGGCAACATAATATAAAGACATTTATGCCTTGCCAACAAAAGTCCATATAGTTAAAACAATGATCTTCTTCAGCTGTGAGAGCTGAACCACAAAGAAGGCTGAGCACAGAAGAATAAATGCCTTTGAACTGTGGTGCTGGAGAAGATTCTTGAGAGTTCCCTGGACAGCAAAGAGATCAAATCAGTAAATCCCAAAGGAAATCAAGCCCGACTGCTTATTGGAAAGACAGATACTGAAGCCAAAGATCAAATATCTTGGCCATCAAATGGGAAAAGAAGATGCACTGGAGAAGGTCCTGATGCTGGGAAAGATTGAAGACAAATGGAGAAGGGGTCCACAGAGGATGAGATGGTTAGGCAGTATCATTGATATGGGCAGACTCCAGAAGATGGTGGATAACAGAGGAGCTTGGTGTGCTGTGGTCCATGAGGTTGCAAAGGGCCAGACTTGACTGTGAACTAAACAACAGCCAAAGCCACTGCCAAACTCTTGTTAGCTCTTCCTGGTAGCAATCCATGATCACTCACTCTCTGGGGTATGTTTCATTTTTATTCCTCTGCTGTGCTATGTCAGTGATGTTGAACCTTTTAGAGACTGAGTGCCCAAACTGCAACTGAAAAAAACACTTATTTATCGCAAAGTGCCAACACAACAACAGGGGAGGAAGTAAATGCTCCCATTGGGCTCTTGGGCAGAGCAAACTCTGTGCTGGAGGGGGGGGGAGGGAAGTGCCACATTTTGGACCAGCTGCAGCCTCTGAATGGTCATCAAGGGCAGCCCTATGTAGCGTGCATTGCAATAATCTAGTCTAGTTGCCAGGATACATCCCTTCCTCTGATGCTGAACACATGGTACTACAGAATAGGTTGCTTTCTGGGGTTAGGCTGGGTCACTTCCTTGTGTTACTGTACAACTTACTTCTCTCCCTTTGTCTCTTTGGTCTTCTTTTCTTTCATCTCTTCCTTTTCCCCCTAGATTTTTTCCTTACTGCCTCTCTGCTGTCACTCCTGTTAGCTCTGTTAGGAGTCAACATGAATACTAGCACAAATATTTCCTCATCTTACCTACATTCTTTCCTGTCAGAGTTGCATATATCACATGTAAAAGCACTTACTATATGTTGATTAGCCTATACAGTACAGTACTATACTGTATGTGAAATGTTATTCTGTAGAACAATGTATTAAGATATCCACTAGATGGCACTCTGCTTACCTAATGAGCTTCAGATCATTAGAACTCTTAATGAGCAGTCTGCAGACCCACTGATTTATTTGATGGTTTAGAAAGGCTTTATTCATGAAATTGACATGGATGCAGCCTGCTAGCAGTTTGCTGGGTTGGCAAAAGTAATGTAGATTCAATAGAAAATTTAAAGAAAGTGTTTAGTAGGTTAGCAGTTTGTACCACCAGCAGTTTTCAGTTGTTGACAGGAGTAAATAACTCAAAAAATATAAAAACCAGCTAGAGAGAAAGAGCTTAGAAAAGAAGCAGAGGATGAGCAGAGCACCCTTATAGAGGGGAGGAGTATAATAATTTTTATAAGGCATATCAGAAAACAAAACAAAACAAAATAAACAAAACAAAATAAAATAAACACCCCTTCTCCCTTTGAGCCCCTGAATTTGGTATATAAAGAATATGCCTGTAAGTTTCACTCTTTGTCTGATGAAGTGGACTTGATCCACGAAAGCTAACAATAAAAATATAGCAGTTAGTGTTTAAAGTGCTACAGTGTTTTGTTTTATTTTATTTATTTTGTTTTCTGATATGCCTGAACCACAGACTAACATGGCTACTATTCCAAAATTTTTTATAAGGATATAGAAATATGTTTGATGTGATTATCTAAGACTGTGATTCTGCCTCACCAAATGGTGCCTTCATTTTGGCAGTTTTACATGTCCCAGACACAGAAAAATTACAGTATTAAGATGTTGGCAATTAAACCACTAAAATACATGTTACTTAACTGAGATTTTAAAAAAAATGTACGGTACTTATTATTCTTGCAATGCCTTTGCAATGGGAATGACAACAATGGCTGTTGCTTATTGATGCTAATTAAAGAGTTCCTTGAATGCAAAGATAATGAAGCCATGTGCAATCTGAATTTCTGAAAAAAGAACTATTTAATTAGCAGCAATGTAATATGGCTGGTGGTATTACTTCCATTGAGGAGGGCAACCATCACACAAAAACTTTGTAGCAGATACCGTTATTCTGTTTTATCATCTGTAAGAAAAACAAATTCCTACTCTAACAGATAATTTCAACCAGATATTATTATATGACCAAACCTACTTTACATGGTTATGAAATTAATTGAGACAACGGAACCCTGTGAAACTGCTATTTATATTGTTATTATAAATAATAAGTATTATATTTACTAGATCACTGGAGATTTTTCAATCAGCTCTTGGGGTATCCATGTTTCAGCTTCAGACAACTTCAACATTACTACACTGGCTACTCCAATTAGAATTTACTATATAAATGGTGTTAAGGCTATATACAGTTATTGAAAAGTATTACAGTAATTATTACCTAGATTAAGTTTTTGGAATTGTGGCTAGTAATACTTAAACTACTTGTTTTAGAATATAAAACTTGATAGCCCCAGTCATCTGTGACTATCGGGCAGCTTCTGAACCATGGTAAGGATATAGCTTTTAAAGTACAACGTGTTTTTGTAAAATGAAACTTTATTCTAAAATGTATCCAAAATTGCAAGACACAACACCATTAAAACAGATAAATACATAATTATGTACAGAGAGCATCAAAACACAAAACAATTGTTAATATAATTTTATACCATTTTAATGAGTTTCCATCAACAAAACTTTACAATTTTTTTCAGTTGCAAAACAGTTTTAAAATCATATGTATAAATTATGTCTACTACAACTGCAATATAGGTAAAGTAAAATACAAAAATAACCAATACTGAAATTCAAATACAAAATCCCAAATAATGTTGCACAGGTACATATGTACACTTGATGAATTCATGCAGTTTACACAGTGCAACAAAATTAACTGCTTTAGTTTCAACCTATCACAAAATGGAACAACCATATCTGCAAGCAGAAGAAAATATATTTTTGTAATAAATCATAGTGCATTTAGAAGTTAAACTTTATAAAATGATTGCTGAGTGATTTATTTCTAAAACTTCCCAGTTTGTTCAGACATTCCATTTAAATCTAAATTATACTTCCGCTAAATAAAAATTTAGAATAATTCAAAAAGATTTGATGCCAAGACATCTCTGCCTGATCACTACTTGGCTTTTAGATTTGATATCAAATCCACTAGGCTAGATTTTTGTTACCACTTCCTTGTTTTCAAAGAAAATGTTTGTGACATATTTACTTTTAAAATGAGTACAATAGGTGGAATTCAAAGATACCTCGCTTCAAAAAACACACACACCAGACTTATGATTATTATGTGCTTGTGTGGCTCCAAGCACTAACACACATAAACTGTGAATGGAGAACCATCTTTACACTTAAGGCCTCAAACCCAACTGCCTTGATTGCACAAACACAAGTTATCTGAAAGAAATTTATGGCTTGAATGACATTTCAGACAATTAGGTTGGCAGGTGCAAAGTAGGATTTTTGCTTGTTTAAGGACTTTGCACAAAGTGCAGATCATATTGTAGAAAGTTAATGTTCAAAATATTTAATATGTTCTAAAACTGTGAAACAGCCATCTCTCATTCAACCAGCAATATGCATTATAGGAACCTTCACTTAGCTGTCATCTTTCATGTTAGTTGCGGTTTGGTTCACCACAATCAATGTGTGGCAGATTCCATTGAGATTCTTTTTTTTTTGTCAAACATCAGATTAAACATTGATAAGTGGCATCTAACACCGTATGAAATTTATTTCTTGCAATTCTAATGTGTCAACCATACTCTCAGTGTGAATTCTATACTGAGCTACTAAAAAAAGGTAAGCTTCATTGAGTACAGTGGGATTCACTCTCAGGCAAGTGTGCACAAATTGAAGCCTTGGTGTTTCCATTTAAGACAATGAAACTCTACATATACACTTGAGTAGGATGTATTGATAAATTGTGACAAGCAAGAATTCTTAACAGTTGACATCAGTGGATGAACCAGAGGAACAAAAGGGTGAATGTATGCATCTATGGATATATTTAACATACTGTATAAATGAAATATACCGTACTCTAAAGAGTGTTTTGTATTGTTCTGTACATGAGGTCACTTGAACAAAGATTATTGGAAAAAACAGGCCAATTTTCATCTGTACATTTTAATCTTATGGCACTGATAAAAGGAAATGATACTCATGATGTGATGCAGAATTAGAAGCTAGCTATTCCCATATTCAAAGTATTTTTGAACAATCAAAGTAGAAAAACTACTACAAAAGGAGGAAGAATATTTTTTGGCTACTGAACATATATTAAGAGGCACAGGGAAATAAGAATTATAGGTTAGCACAGTGAAAATTATAATTTTGACTCCATTTACAACATTACTTGTCCCAAATTCCCTTCTATAAGTCATAAATAATGTACAGGAGCACAGGAACTTAATTATAAAAATCGGTGGGCTTTTATGCTGGTCTAAGGTAAACCAAGTCACTTTAAAAGGCAATATTGTCTCAAATAAGAAATCACAAAACATGTTTTATTTGTTTCTGATTCACCCAACTCAGTAAACAACAGATAATGGCTATAGTGATTTCTTATTTTGAGGCAATACACCTTCAAAAACTACAGTTATAACTGTGGATAGGTAACAGAATTCTGGCCACTTTTTCAGCACTGCTTAGTGAACTAAGGTTCACTGTATATTCACACAAAGAGGAAGCCACAGAAATGTCACATGCATTGTTTAGCACAGGGGTCAACAAACATGGTTCTTAAGATGTTCTTGGACTTCAATTCCCAGAAGCCCTGATCAACAGGTATACTGACATCGGCTTCTGGGAATTGAAGTCCAAGAACACCTGAAGAGCCAAGTCTGCCGAACCCTGGTCTAGGACAACTAGTACTCTTGTCTCAAGTCCAAACCCAAAAGTACTATAATGATTTTATGTTACAAAACTGCATTTTGGTATTAGAATGATATTTTCCACATTGCAATTTCCATTTTTTGGAGCAAATATTAATATCTATGGATACCAAATGAGTAAAAGAAAGCTACATCTGTTTGTTGAAAAGGTAGCAAAAATAAAAAGCTGCAATTTACTAGTGTAGAGATGTTAAAGGTATGCATAATAAGCATGCAATGACAAATCAACTAGATTTATTATTCCTTGAGTTCAGCGTTCACCCTATTCTGGTAGCACAGGAACTGCAGCAAAGATAATTCCTTTCCATGCTGTAGGTATATCTGGAAGGTCCCATATATGAAACCCCTTCTTTGTTGACTTGGACTTCCTACTTATCCTCAGGGTGTGCGAAGGACAAGCACCCCTACCAAAGTACCAAACTCAGGTGTACATATAGTTTTTTCTCCAGATGCTGACAAGTGATGGGTGAAAGTATGCCCAAGTATATGAAGAGTTGCAGTAGACAGGAGTGTAGTTCTTAAAATAGTTAGAAAAGGTTTGACAAAATTAACTATGTAACTCTATCACTACTACCCCCTTTCAGAGACATTACCCCTTTTAAAGAGTCACCCTTGATTCTGTTTCTCTATTATAAAGGCCATTTTGCTAAAGTATGAGTCTGTAGACATCTGTATTTGGAAACAAATGTCACCAAAGACTTAAAATTTACTTTAAATATATCTTTCTTAAGATCAGTGTGTATATTGTTCAATATTCAAAGAATAAGCAGCTGTACCTGTCAGCAATGCAATACCAAAGATTATAATTTAAATCTTTTTTATGGAGCTAAAAAATTAGCAAGGATATTAGTTGCTTTGCAAATATACTACAGTATTTACTGTGTTATTCTAATGAACGTGTACAATACAAAATAATTAAATGTATACTAAAATGTCTAAGGATTTCATACCAACATAGCTACATTTTGCTAAGATCTCATTTGTGGTATGGACAGCTATTTCCTGAGAGAATCTCTATTCAGCTAAGTTCATGTATTGGCGCAAACATAATACTAACCCAGCACATGTGATAATTGGCATGTAAGAGATTCTGGCTGACTCTCATTATGCACCAGACCAATTGTGGTTAGCAATCTTATGTAGTAGAGGTGCAAGTGTGTCAAACCGTGATTCAATCCTGTTAGGCTTAGCCTAAACATAGGAATAGCTGTTGGATTTCTGATCACAGCAGATTGCTGAAATTTCCCAAGTAATTACACTTACGTGATTCTCATTACAAAACTCAGACTCAAACCATTTGCATACATAGATATTTAAGAAATTAATTTTTTGGATGTTCTGTGTTCTAAAAGGGACAAAGGTGGAATAAAGTGTTCCTTTCCACCATAGCAGAATATTTGGAGTTCAATATTGTGGTTTAGGGATTTTAATGATTGTTACCTTTTAAATATTTATTTTTACAGCAACTTATTATTATTCATAATATTGCTTTCTGATCTACTATCAGTATGATGACTTTTTTTAGTATGTAGTGCAATCTTATGCTTATTATTTTCTTCTGAGTTCAGGGTCACTTAGTTTTAGGTAAATGTGCATAGGATTGCAATCTTAAGCTTTAAGACCTCCCCAACTTTTGATGCCGTGAAATGTGGCCCTGGTTTTGTGACTCTTCAAATATTAGCCAGTGCTCTCCCTACTAGCATCCAAAACTTGTTTTCACAATTACTGCAACTAGCAATTCATGACAGCAGCATATTTACAATATCAAAAAAAAAAAAACATGGAGACTGGATAAGAAGGCAAAGATGACTGAACATCAGACGGGAGAGTGCAAATTGGAGAGAAAAGAGATCTGAGCATGAAGTTGGAAGATAAAAGCTAATGAAGGTTAGAAGGAACAAATGAAAAGTGTAAACACATCTACATTTTAAAGTTATTTTTATTTATTTTCACTATTTGATAATTTTGAAGGACTCAATTTTTCTAGAAGAACATCCCAGTTTTAACATGGAGCCTCGAGCGCAAATGTGGTTTCACGTAAATTGGTTCACTTTGCGACCATCAGGAAACCAAGTAATGGCAAATGTGGTGATTGCTATACTGTAATACCCCGGATAACGATTGTACCGAATAGCGCTAAAACCGCATAACGATGCAAGATTTTTGGAAAAATCTTGTATCGTATAATGCAATTTTTAGCGTTATCCGGTACAATCATGTGTGTGTGGGGAGGGGGTTAGATTGGGTAGAACATCTATCCAATCCAACCCCCTCCCCAGCGCCCGCTCTCTAGAGACTGCCAGGTGATCTAGAGAACCAATCACATCTCTGTATTTCCCCCTTCCCTGTTTTTTTCAATACAGGAAGTACAGCAAAAACGGCGTGCTCTGTCCGAGATTGCAGCTCAAGAAGATTAGGTAAGCAGAGCTGGGGTGGATTCTCTGTTGCCGAGCAGGCAGTGAGGTGGCTGTGGGGAGTCCCCAAACTGCTGGCGGTGGGAGTAGGGAAGGAGGGAAGTGACAGGGAGAGCAGCTTTGGACTCCTTTACTTCTCTATAGAACCAATCACATTTCTCTCTTTCCCCTCTTCCCTGCATTTTTAAAAAAACAAGCCTCCAGTGATCAGCTGGCAGTCGGAGAAGCGAAGGTAAGCAGAGGGAAGCCTGCAGTAGCGTCGGGGGAAAGGCACTTTCCTCGACCCTACTGCAGTTGCATGGGGGGTGGCTTTAAAGGCAGGGAGGTCTCTTTCTTTCCCTGCCTGCCTTTAAAGTGGTTTGTCCCTGAAGTCAGGGCTTTTTTTTAGCGTTGTTCGATGCATGTATTGGACAACGCTAAAAACCGGATAACGTCATGACTTGTGGAACCAAGTCATAACGTTATCCGGGGTATTACTGTATTGTGATTTGCTATATGGGATAATATAAATCACAAAGATAAAAGTGATTCTGGAAGCAGCTTTCAATAATAAAGGATTTAGTTTTTCTGACATTATTATCAATGTTCTAAAAGCATTGTTTTTCTAAAAGGCTTGTGTAGATTTGTCCCCCACTTGAAACATAATCTTTATCTAGATTTTCTGTACCTTAAATTTATCAGTTAGCTAGATTCATAAATAGCAAAAACAAATCTATTAAAATTTGCAATTTTATACACACTTAAATGGAATTTAGACCTGTTGAACCCAGTGGGATTTAGTACTAAACAGACAGGCTTAGGGTTACAGTGTAATTAGTAACAAAGCAGCTAAAACGGATCTTTTCATACTGGTAAACCCAACAGATTTCATGGCTTGAACAGGTGTATAATATAGAACAGTAATACCTCAGATAATGTTTGCATCAGATAACGTTAAAACTGCATAACATTAAGTAATCTGGAAAAAAAATTGCATCACATAATGTTAAATCCTATGTGATGCATCAGATAACATTCACTAAAGCCTGTGCTGGTTGCAATGTATTCCTATGGAGTTTTAATGTTATCCGATGCATCCCATAGGATTTTAACGTTATTCGATGCATGTATCGGAAAACACTAAAAATCAGATAACAATAAGACTTGTGGAACCAAGTTTTAGCGTTATCCGAGGTTTTACTGTACATCAGAATCTGTTTTGCCAATAATTGCTTATATGGGTTATAGTGTATAAAATATGAAACCTGTGTGCAAAGTGTTTAACCAT
Organism: Furcifer pardalis; assembly: GCA_030440675.1. Lineage (NCBI taxonomy): Eukaryota > Metazoa > Chordata > Lepidosauria > Squamata > Chamaeleonidae > Furcifer > Furcifer pardalis. The sequence goes on along the minus strand of CP126896.1, from coordinate 75,776,386 downwards.
GCAACATGAAGGAACAGATACTCCATGTAACAACTATACAATAAAAATCACCCTTGTTTTGAAACAAGAATTGACAGTAATAATATACACTGTTAAGACTTCTTATGTATAACCTACAATAATGGCAGATGTAAAAGAAAAATACGTTTTCAACATAGAATATCTTCTGCGAATAGGAGGCTGATGATAATTTACTGATGCATTATAAACAAACAGAAGCTCATCAGATGTCATTTTTCTCCTCTCCTTTTTAATCTGAATTTTTTTTTAAAAAATGTAAATAATTATATTTGGATTTCTGTATACATTTTAAATTAAATGCATTTAAGCTTTTTCTATGTCCATAGTAGTAGTTCCAAAGTTTCAACTTTTACCATGCCAATAAACATGGGTAAAGGGGAGAGTTCCACAATACATCTAACATCCCTGGGTAAAGTCTCCTGCTGGATATTTGTTGGATACAAGGACTGTAAATTTCTGTAGCAACCTGTTAAAATTGTGATGGGGCAATTCATACATGAAAATTCATTTTCTGTACGTAAATCATGCCAATAAGTTCAGAGATTTGTCTAAAACGCTGATAGGCAACATGCAGTAGTCCAATAATCCTGCAGGCTAATTCCCGTCAAGAACAGCCAATAGTGATGGATAATGGAAGAGCCAGCCCGAAAATTACTGGAGAACTACAAGATGTCTTAAATCAAGAACTGTCATATGCTTTACTCATATACCTCAGTATTGTATATCTAAACAAATGCATTATCTTGGTAATAAACTTCTTGATATCTATTTCAGTGAGAACCAACCTTCCTCTGACCTTGCTGATCTTCTCCATAATTCCAAAGGATAATTTAATTTCAGGTTACTTCTAAATTCTCTTTCGCCATCCTTGCCAAGCAAATTTTCAAGCTTCTGTCTGTTTTGCAAGCACACTGCTGTTATCTGAACTTTACATTGTAGAAGATCAAACCTCAACAGGATAGTAAATCCATAGTATTTGTAAGTGGGGGAAAACCATTCAATATATTTTGTAGCAATTACTTGCAGGTCAGTATAAACCTTTATGCCATGTTATATGGGAAACATGTGGATGAAGTCACAAAGAAAGAAGCATGTCTCTTCCCAGAACATGGTCTTACACAGTAATATGCAAGCTATACAACAATTTGAACTTTAGCACTTTTGCATGGATACTTTCACTTACGAAAATTTCATATTCCATTCAAAAAACAAATTAATTGCAAAAACACAACCAGGGCAGGACATGAACCTCATTTAATTCCAGACTTTAGTTGTTTGATGCACAAAACACTGGTGAATGTGTAATGAACATCCTTGCCATACTTATTGTAATACAGGTATGGGGGCTTTACTAGACAATCAGTACTGCCCCTGTTCCGTTTTAGCCTGTGTGTCACAGTCAAATATATTTCTTTTCAGTAACATTGCTTTTTAACTGATGACAGACCAAGAAAAGTTTCCTTTATAGATAGCTAAACTAATTACACCTCCATGCTCCCTGGCCATATATTCTGGAAAAAGTGAACCTCTAACATGATTTAAAAAAAAAACCCACAACCACTGATATCCTAAAATAGAAGCTCCCCAAAAGATCCGAATACAGTCAAACCTCACATAAAGAGCGCCCCGCTTAAAGAGTAACTTGCTTAAAGAGCAGAATTTTCTCTGAATGTTCGCTTCGCTTAATAAGTAAAACGAATCAAAAACTCAACAAATAAATCAGGGTTCGCAATCCCCCCCACAACTGGTCACTTACAATGGTGTTTCGCTTAAAGAGCAAACTCGCTAAAAGAGCAATCCCGTGGAACGCATTATGTTCTTTAAGCAAGGTACAACTGTACTAAGAATGGGAAATGTGATTATTATACTATCTCATAAACCTGTTCTCAGACCGTCTCTGAGATTCAGACCAGCATATTTTTTCTACATGTGTGAAGGTGTTGAAATAGAACAATTTTCATCAGTTACAAAATACTTTGCATCTGAATCCTAGATATTGCCTTCTTAAGGCATAGTATGGATTATGTATACTAAACTACAACTATTAGAAATGAATTATTAAAACGTCATGAATGACGATTTGTCAAAACAATAGTCTTCAGTTCTTTCCCAATCACCAATGTTAAATTGAAAATATTAAATTGATAAGCATAAGATTGTTAACATCTATTTTTGAACCTTCACTAACCACCATGAGAAATATCACTGAAATTTCCAGAGGGTCAGTGTTAGTCTGTTACTGCAAAAACAACAGGAAGTCTACCGGCACACTTAGTCTAGCAAGTTTTATTTGGCATAAACTTGGTGGACTGTAGCTCACTTCTTTAGAGGAAATTTAGGATGTCAAAGGCTTCTTGTCATATAAATATCACAAACTTTGAGAATGGAAAGAAGAACATAGGATCGGCTTTTAAATAATTAAGTGATCCAAAGCTTCAAACGTAGACAAGAAAACAATGCAAAGAAGGTGAAAGAAAATGAAAGGATAAGCAAAGATGGTTTGTGTAGAGTTGGAAATGGGCTAGGAGTGAAGCAGTCTAAAGAGGTTTGGTACCTGAAAATCCATTATATATTTTAAATCGGTGATAGTACTATGAGATTTCTCCCCACAATGATTCACATTGATGGTCATTGGTTCAGATACCTTTAAATTTTTTTAGACAACTTCATAAAAGATGGTTATATGGAGGAACTCAACCATAGTCTAGTGCAGCGTTTCCCAAACTTTAGTTTTTGGACTTCAATTCCCAGAAGTCTAAGTCAATTCCCCAAAGCACTCATCAGTCAATACAATGACTTAGGTTTTTCAGAATTGAAGTCCACCAGTGTTCTGCAGAACATAGTTTGGGAAATGCTGATGTAGTGTATCAGCATGGCCAATAGTCACTAACTGCATTTGCGCAACAATGGATCCTAACTCAAGTACACACATGCTAGACTAGAAATCTTGTGGAGTGTGACCCTAGTGCATATGAATACTAATTTACATATTTTATGTGAGGTGTAACAATTTGCGAAAGTAATGCCCAATTTAATAAAACATTTAGAATGATTTGCGCATATTCTCCCCATATTTCATTGCTATAAAGTATGGTTGTGAACGTAACTTTAAAAGCAAAACATCTATTTTCTACATTATTTGTTAAAAGAAATGAATAATAAATTTAAAAGACTACAGAATATATGGCCAGGAAATTTACCAATTTATAAAATGTAATCTTTTGTTTAGAATGTATATAAAAGGAATTACACATTTTTACATTCATCTGCAGCAGATTTAGTCCTTATATGAGAAACATTCTTACATGTAAATGATAAAATTAATGTTATTTTGGTAATTACAAATGTTTATACTGGTAGTTAAATATAAGATAAAACAAAAAGATGAGTTGTATTTCTCATTTAAGAAATAAATCCAATGTCTTCCTCAGATATAACAGTTATATATAGGTATACAATTTTTAAAACTTGGATGGCTTAATTGTGGGAAGACTTCAAATGCCAGTGATGCAAACAATTATGTGCTTTTAGGACTACCCTAGTTTTGTGTCTGATGTCAGAAGAAGTCTTAAATTAACAAGTGTACCCTAGAACCAAAGCATATAATCACAAGGGAAAGGTAATGATAACTCCTTATTCACAGTGAGTGTGGAGGAACTGTAGTGGTCATTAGCTTTGTGTTGAGATTTGGTTAATCTCTACAGAAAGGCTAGAAGTGTTTCATGTGCAACTGCATGATGGTTTTCCTTAGCAGTGAAAAGAATGGGACAGTCTCTGTTTGCACTGATTTCTATACACACATTAGTGAAAGTCTGATGTTGCACTGCCCTGAACAATGGCATTATTAACATGGCTAATAAGGCGCTGCAGTTTATTTAAGATAAAAAAACCCAACAACACCTTGTTCTCATATTAAACTAAGGCAAACTGCAATTTTTAAAAGAGAGAGGTGCTAGTATACTAAAAATGCAATTCACTAACAAACTCACTCTTGAAATTCTAGTCAGACTAGTTTTGAACAGAAGCAGAAGTAAGGTAATGACTTTTAAGAATTTAAATCAAGACAGCACTCTGTTCTGGAAGACTTTACAACATTTAACTCCCATCAGGATGGTATTTTTTTTCTTTTTTTAATGTCTGCATGACGAACTCTATTGTAAATACATCTAAGCATTTGTTTTAAAATGCTAATCAAGAAACAAATTGATAATACATGAGATTTAAAGGATTCAGAAAAATTCAGTGCAATATTTATTGGCTATAGATGAAACCAAGGCAAAAGGGGAAAACCTCAAAACAAAACACGCAATTCAATAAATGGTCCCTCTTCAAATTCACTGTCTAATTCCTCACTACATCCAATAACGTAAGTTACATGCCATCAAGTTCTAATCAACTTATAATGACCAAAATAGGGCTTCCAAAGTAAATGAGATATCTAAGGAGTGATTTTATCAGTTCTCAAGGGCCAAGGGGGAATTTGAACCCTGTTCCTAGTCCATTACTCTGTTCACTACACCACAATGGGTACCAACGTCCATCATATTTGGATACAAATATAGTTGTAATACACGTATTAATAACTTTTAGTTAAAAAGGCCTTAATGAAGCAAGGATTCCAAATTTTTATCCATAAGAACACAAAGTACCTAGTTTGATTATAGCCTTGATCTACCTATAGTCATGGTTAAACTGCATCCATTAATTTCAGCATGATTTAGACCAATTTATGTAACATCAAAACACAGATAGATGCTGGATGAATAAGCCTTTTAGTGTTTGACTAAAACTCAGAAGACCTGGGCTCACATCTACACTATGCAACACAACTTATTGTGTCACCTTGAGCCTGTCACAGTCTTTTAAACTATCTCACACATTGTTGAGAGAATAAAATAGGCACAGGAAACCCATACTTGCCACCATGGGCTCAACTGGAAGAAAAGGTGGGAAGCAATTGTAATTTCCCCAGAAAAAAACTAAAAACAATGTCATGTTTAGTGTTATTTTAATTTGCTTTTAATAAAAAGTTCACTTAGTTAGGTTTTGTTTGATATGAATACTCATAACAACAAATAGAGTATCTTCCCTTCATTCATTCATTCATTTCACTGTGATCCAATGGATAGATATAAAGGAATTTTTAATAGGCATGAAACTAGGTTAGGACAGGGACAGCCAAAGGTTTATCTGATATTGTTTTGAAACTTGCCCAGAGTGGGAAAGCATCCCAGATGGCGGGGTAAAAATGTAATAACAAAATAAAAATAAAATAAACCGGGATGAAGAAGGCATAAAAACAACAAAGGTTTTCAAATATAAATTCAGCAACTGCAACAACAAGAAGCAAATGTCTGATGAAATTATGTGAAATGTCTGTTCTTATACAAGGTCTCTCATGGCTGAGGGACTTTAACTTGGCAGTCATCTTTTAGAAATACAAAAAATATTTCAAAAGTAAGAAAAAATAAAACAGAGAGCTCACAACTTTACAGAACTCTCATTCTGATTCAAAGAAAAGTTTTAAAGCTCATTTCCATAGTTTACAAAGAGCAAAAAGCAATTCTTTCCTCTAACTCTAATATCACTCAGTATCGCAGTACATACCAGGCAGTTAAAAATCTTCATGTAATCATATTCCAGATTAAAAAATTATTTTTATTTAAATATTTATTACTATTTTCAAAAGCTAGATTTCACCAAAACTCTAAGTAGTACTCTTTTTGGAAGATTCTTTCAGAGGCACATACAAGGATTCAAGGATTTATCAGAAAAAAAGATGCTATTCTAATCCTTAATCATCCTTTTAAAAATCCACAAGTACTCAGTTATTGTGTGAATTATTTCTGTAAATTTACCTCTGTTAGAATAATTCTATCAAGACTTAGAAGAAGGAAAAAGAGTTACAACTTTAATTGGCCCTAAACACTTAATTCTTTGTCCAGGAACATTGGAGGGCTTGGCATTAAGGCTTGCATATGACTTTTAAGACATCACAAACACATGGGTGTTTTAGTATGCTAGTAAATGTCAATCCATGCAAATCAATCTCCTGTTTTAATTGTTTTTTATATTATCAGCCTCTACCAAAAAATATTTATTAGAAAAACAAACATCCTAAACAAAAATGCAATTTAGACTGAGTAGTGTCTTCATGTGTTATGCATACAGCACTCTATTACACTATGTGACATATTTAATAATAGAGGCACAAAGACAATTTTCTCACATGCATAAAACGAGTGGTCAAAGAAAATTTCAGAATAAGTTGTATCCAGTCCTGTCCTTTTATTTATTAGAAGGCTCATTCATCTAGCAATCTCTCCTGTGAAATAAAGGGGAAAATAACTGGTTCCTGCAAATTTCCATTTCACCAGCCATACTGTTCCATACTGTTTAGAGGGTTTCCATCATGTTGGGAAGGTTTATGAAGGTTCAACAAGTTCCATCCTGTTCAACCAAACACCCTTCAATGACTGAAACGATAGTACTGGATACAACCAAGTATTACTCACCTTGCTTCCAGCACTCAGTTGGGACAAGTGCATTTATAGTTTTCATTTCTAAGAGTTATGGATTTGACCGTGCAAAAATATGAGCATATGTGATTTTGTATATTCCAATTTCTTTACTCAGTACTGAATGGGTAACAGAATATTAAAAAGTAGCATTCAGGTTAAATCTATGCAAATAAAATTTCTGCACTATGAGCACGATTCAATAAAGATGGATGTTCCATTTTCTGTTAAAATTAGCAACAAACAGTGAACATCATAATGCATTGCTCCTTTTATTAAAACACTCTTTTAGTGCTACTTCAGTCAGATTAGATAGATTGTAACTAAAATTTTCAGCGATCTCAAGTAGACTCAACTCTGCCACCCAAGGCAGTTCAAATTACACACTCACTGAAAGAAATTATTTGGGAGAGGTACAATTAATGACGGCTAGTTATTATTTGGGGGAATACCAGAAAAATTTCCAAAATTGGAAATTAGGTAGGAACTAATATAAGTAGTTTATACTTCTCTTCAGTAATCATTAATTGCCACAAAACGACTTGCCATCATACTCTTTTCCCATGAATAGCACCTTTATATTCCACAGTAGTTTTTCATTACAAGTGATGTGATGCTGCAAGAAATTTGGCTACTATCGCTACATACTTTAAAATAAAGCAGTTGCAAAATGGATAGCTGTTTTTTTCTGCTGCAATATACTAAACATCCTGTAGTATCTTAAAGAGTGACACTTAGTCACAAAAATCTATGCCACAACAATATGTTGTTCTTTAAGATGTCATAAAAGTGTGTTCAAATGTACGTGATGCAATCCTCAGATAAAGTGAAATTACAGATTGCATGGTAAAAAATGGGAGCAATAGTTTCATAGGGCCAGTGAAGAGATAAAGTTTTGCCAGTCTTTCTCTTTTCACAGATAGCTGGGGCTTAGGGCATTAGTAAATCCAGGAGACAATGGTTGTCTGTTAGGGAAAGAATGACTCTGCAACAGAATCTATAGCTTTTTATTAATTACTGGCTGAAATCCTATACGCTCTGCTGTAAAATTAATGGCATTAAGTGTGAAGTGTTATGCACAGGCAACTAGCTGCTATGCAGCAAGCATTTGCAAGTGCTTTGTGAATAACACTTCTGCCCTGCTATGTCCTTCTGTAATGCTGCTTTATGTTGTGCATGTAGAGCTGTGCACCAGGATTTCAGCCACAGTATTTATGGAAGATCATTTAAAATAATTTTTCTCCAAAGGCAGAAAGACAAAATCTGCCAATTTTATTGCTGGATGCTACAGCAATCAAACCAGAGCCCAACACAGTAATGTTGCATTTCTCTCTGCATAGATCAAGAAATCAAGATGAATCCAGACTTCTCTTGAAAACCAATATTAAAAGATTTGCACCCCAATCCTCAACACAGAGGTACATCCGAATTACAGCTGAAGTTACTACCATGCAAGTTTGTTTAGGACTGCAGTATTAAACATCTATGAAGAAACAAGGGCTCCTTGAAGTTGTTTTCTTTCGCTCTTTAAAAAGGCAAAGGTCAAGATTAACTTGCTCAGTAAAGTTAATGCATTTCTTCTGTTTCTTGCGATAGTATATTTCACAATTCACATAGTTACTGGTATTGAACATAACTTTATGAGAGCCCTCTTAGAAGCAGTTTTATTCCTATCCATGATGGCAGACAATGACCAAAAAAAAAAAAAAAGAATTTATCTGAGATCTTCTTTAAAAAATAACTTACAAAGCAGTGATATACACAGCACAAAACAGTTCAGATGGGGGAAGGGAAGCAGTTCTTTTATAGTTAAAATGTAAACGTGAAAAAAGATGGAATAGAAGTCCCTATTTCTTGTTTCTACTTAAGATGCCATGTGATAATATTTTACAATGTCCTGCAGGTCTATATATGTATGTGCGCATATCTATGTCTCCATAACACACACATACATACACCTATCCCTACATATACATACACAGATAACTTTGCAGTTCAGATTGGGCAGCTCTGATATGCCACATAATATAGATGCTGAGATCAGATGAGGACCTGTTTTCTTCACAAAACTGGAAAGATGGTTAGGAAAAAAATGCTGGGTCCAGTTGTGGCAGAGATCTTTTCTGTTAAACTGTACACAGGGATGAGTAATTTTTCTTCTTTTGTAGCTCTCTGGAGAGGGCCAACTCAGTGCAGCCTTCATGAAGAGAATTGGTAAAGGATCACACGCTCATTGTCATGCTGGGAGAGTACTGAAAAATAAATAAGATTCCATATTTTAACAGCAATTTAATGGCAATATAAATAGCCAATGTAATGGCATGATAGTCTCTCCATCAATAGTAAACTTTTGAAGGAGATTCAGGGAAAGCCTTTGAAAACAGCTATTTAATTGGACTGATTTCTTTTATCTTAGGTTAATATCTCAAACATCAGATTTGCAGAAATGATAACGAAATTAGGCATAAGATCAATCTGTGGAACAAATCAAACAACCTATTTCTAAAACACTTTCACTTTATAGCTTAGTTTGCAAGCTATCCCTTTTCTAGGATAAAGATCCATAAACTAAGTCAAGTAGAAAATTAGTTGATAGCTATATAAAAAGAGCTATAATTTACATAGATTTTTCAATATGATTAAATCATCACACAAAGTTACTACTTTTAAAAAAGTAATATTGTTCTATCCAATTTCTTAGTGAATGATGAGGTAGGAAGATATTATTCTTTTAAACGGAAAGGACCAGATCTAAATTTTAAAAATATATCCAGTTTTGTATATTTTTCAATTACTGCATATACATTTTGTAGCAATACTTTCCTAATGTTTAAGTGAGACAAGTTTAAATATATGGCAAATGACCAGTACAAATACATAAATTAATTTCTGCAATTATTTTGATTTAAAAAAAAAAAATTTCAGTGTCTCCAATGTTCCCTATGTTGGCTTCAACTGTTTTTAATTCAAACTAGAGTGAAATTGTTGACCAAGCTGCTCATAGATCAGCATCTCTTTATTTAGAATAGTAAGTGGGAATCAAAACATCTAAAAATACTAATGAGCTTGTGAACCGCCCAGAGAATACTCTAAGCATTATGGAGCAGTTTGTAAGTGTAACTGCTATTCCTATAATTCTGGCAAGTCAACTAAAGGGACAGTGAAGGATCATGGACCTTGTTTACTTCTGCATCATGTTTACATGTGAATGGACACTAAAGGGCCTCTTTGTTTATCATGATTTAAACTGCCTGACAGACAGACACACACAATGTCCTTATTTTACTCCCAGGAGCTACTTTTCCTCTATGCAGTGGTTCCCAACCTTTTCTTGGCCATGCCCCACCTAAGCATCTCTAAAATCCTGTCCCTTCCAACAAATACAGTAATTCTTATTATTCAAAAAGTGAATTCCTATTTATGTAGAAGAAGCCTAAAACACATTCACTGTTAACAAATCATTCTTGAATTGCCCCCATTAAGAATCAACACCACCACCAGCCAATAACCTGACATCTGTGGGTTAAATATGCTCTATAAAACTTTAGTTTATTGTCATATTTCAAAAGCAGTTTAAGCTCATTTTTCATAACTTGCCAGTTTAACTCGATGAGATGATGACCTTGATCCTTTCCCCATATTTAGGGCTAAGAGAGCTAAAAATAACTGTGTCAGATTAAAGCAAAAGCAAAGCAACCACACTTATATAGCATCCCATAGCACTTAGTGTACTCTCTGGGTAGTTCACAAGTTAATTAGCATTTTGACCACAACATGCTGGGTACTCATTTTACCATCCTCCGAAAGATGGAACGCTGAGTCAGCCTTGATCCCTGGTCAGGATTAGGGTTGCCATACGTCCCAGAAAACCGGGATTGACCCAATTTCAAGCTCGAAAAAATTGTCCCATCCAGTTCAAAATCATGTTAAAGTTCCGGATTTTTATGCTCACATTGAAATACAGCAGTTAGTATTTAAGGTGTCACAAGGGTTTTTTTTGTCCTTTTGTTTTGTTTACTCTCTGATATCCCCTCTCTCGTTTCCTTCCTATGACGGGATCACCGTGTGCGCCTGCTCTCTCTCTCAGACAGGCATTTGTTGTTGGTGTGAAGCGGGCAGAAAGGCTGGTGGGGCATAAAGTCCTTCATTCTTCCCCATCCCACAGAGACCTTCCCGCCTCTGCACTGGCAATGGTGAGCATGCTCTTGCCCAAGAGGGACAATCTGTTGCTTTGGAGGAGGGCTCAGGGAGCCGCCTTCTTATTTCACTCTCACCCCTGTAAGCAAAATAAACTCATACAAGGATTGTGGTTGAGACACATGGCAGGGGTCTGTAGGTGGGTGGGTGGGTGGAAAGATGCATGGATAGTGCCCATAGAAAAATCTTTCCATGTCATTCCATGGGCTTCATGCGTCCCCTCCCTCTATTAAGAACAAGTTTAATTTGCTTTTTTCCCCCTGGTAGATAACCTGCCTATTTTTGTCAACTATACTTCTGTCCCGGTTTTGTGGGAGAGAATTATGGCAACTCTAGTCAGGATCGAACTCACAACCTTTTGGTTGCAGGACAACAGTTTAACCAGTGTGTCACCAGGATTATACAATGCAATTGATTGAAAATACAGAAAATCATCACACAAGCAATACAAAAAAGATATGAAAATATTTTTAAAGATCCTCTTCTGACACAGCCTATAGATTTTTAAAAATGATTTACCATATTTTGGCCCACTGACATGTACATATAACAGGGTATTCCAAAAAATATAACAAAAAGTATATTCTAAAAAATGTAATAGGCAATTTCCAACCCTATATGTTGTACAGTATCAGCAGCACCACACTAGTAAGCCACATTTCTATTATAGCAATGTTTCTAGGACAAAACACACTCTTTCCTACTGCATATTAGAATCAGCATTTATGGTTTTTCATAGAACATGCTCAACTTATAAAATGTTGCAAAAGAGTAAATGTGTATTTAAAATTCTTAAAATATGTTGATGAGTAACTTGACCTAGAAGCAATATTACATAAATAACAAAGACAAAACATGCACATAGCCAGTTTCTACAAAAACAGCAGATACAACGGGTTATAGTTCATGTTGTAGTGTCTCAAAGGAATTTTATTTTAATTTGCAATCAAATAAGAAGTGGAAGAAACATGAAAAAGCTAATTATACAAGGCTATCATCATAGCATCCTATCAATGTATAACTGTTAAATAATTAGATCTAAAGGAAAACACATACACATTTTAATTAAACCATTTTATTATACTAAAGTGCTCTGGGATTTGCTGAAAAGTGGAATAAAAATGGAAGAAATAAAATTAATGTACTTATTATAGTTAAATTCAATTATAATCTACATTTATATATTGGCTTTTCCACCTGCAACTCAATGGTGCATAATAATAATTATGTACAGTTGTCAAGATGTGGTATTTTGTATGCATAAAGTGCTATAAAGGGAGAATGTAGCACCACACGCTAGAATTGGCTACGGCTGGCTTTTGAGCAAGGGCAACTTTTACCTTTACTACAGAAAGTAGTCCTGAAAATGAAAGTGTTTCTAAATTGAGGTTTGAATAATAGCTTACCAAACTCATTGCAAAAAAGTTAGTTAGCTCTCCAGACAAGCAAGGTCATTATATCATAACATTTCCGACAGTTGAATATGTTTTATAAACAATAAAAAAAATCAAATGATGCAGATCTTATAACATGCGCTGTCTGTGCCTATAATATGCTTTTTCCACGACTTTTCCAATACTTTGATTGTAGAATACTTTGGTGCAATTAAGTGTAAGGATCTTTTATAAGATAAAAATGTTTATCATTAGTGACAGCTGCCAGATTCCAAGTTATGGGCCCTTGAAATTAAAGAAAGTGGAGGGGCAATAGAAATTCCTATTAATTTTTTTCACTTGGTGCACTAGGCCCATCGATTTTCAGCCCCCAGCAGAAGAGAATGTTTACAGTTGAAATGATCATGTAAACGTCTGAGAGAAATATGGATATAGGGAGTTAAGAGACACATTCATGGCAACACAACACAATGCAACTTCACAATGAATTCACACCACACATACTGGAAATATGTAACAGCAGCAGCAGAGCCTCTATAAATTCATACTGGCTTGACTGAGTGAGGAATTAGGGTTGATGCCAATGAGAACTTTGCTGGCCTAGTTAGTGTCATTGGTAATGGCACTGACAGTAAGGTTGAGGTCTGCTGCAATGGTAAATCCAAAGTTATGTTATAGTAACAGTTGTGACACAAGTGTCTGTTATCATGAGAATTTCAGAAATTCTGGGGGATTTGCAGATACAGTGGTACCACGCTTTACGAATGCTTCGGTTAATGTAATTTTCACTTTATGAATGAAAATCCATTGAAAATAATGCCTCACTTTATGAATTTTTTCAGAATGGATTAATTGGTTTTTAATGCATTCCTATGAAAAACTGCATTTTGCTTTATGATTTTTTCAGAACAACTTTCAATGCATTCCTATGGGAAACTGCGTTTTGTTTTATGAATTTTTCATAATACAAATCATCCCATGGGACGCATTAAATTCGTAAAACGAGGTACCACTGTATACTTCAAAAAATACTAGAAAAGTCAGTGTCAGAAGCACCAGCTCAATAAACCAAAATGTATATTTGTTTGTTCTCTGCAACTGAGTGAAAAACTAGATGATTTTACATGTGGATGTTATGTAAACTCTCTTAAATATGTCCGTTGTCAGTTTCATTTGTAAATGCATGTGAAAAGTGGTGACTTTTTTGTACAATGGAAAACACAAACTTTAAGCACAATTTTATGTATAGTTATTTAGAAGGAATTCTCGCTATGTCTACTGGAGTTTGCATGTGCAAACATGTGTTTAGGACTGTAGTTTTACTGATGTATTTGTTATAATTACAAATACAGACAATATTATAAAACATATGGAGGTGCTGAAAAGACAGCCAACTCTCAATCATATTATGATAAATATTTATTTTATTTATTATTTATTTATTCAGATTTATATTGCCGCCCACTCACAGAGGTTCAATGGGATTTGAACAATATCATATTCTCTGTCTGTTACAGTATTAGGTCGAGAATTTTAATTTTGAACAGAACATTATTCATATCTATCTTGCAGCAACTAAAAAGTAAACCTGTTGTACTTACACTTTCACTCTGAAAAGGATTTAGAAAGTTCCCCCCCATTTCACCATCATCTCGAGGGGTCCCCGGTTGATTACTCATGCTCATATTACTGGGAGAGTTCTGTTTAAAGAAAACAGGTGAGTTACCATGTTGTACTTAAACTGATTTGTAAATTAATTTCAGAACAAACTCTAGCTTGTAAATTGCAAAATGGTGGTTTACAGTATTGCCGGAGTCATTCACTGGGATGATTTAACTATGCAATCTACACCTCAGTTACTATACATGAAGAATCCTAATTTCCATATAGGAAGCTCTTCTTTTCCTTGCTATTTTAAAATAACTGGGAGAAAAAACTGGGAACCAGGAATGGTGCCAGTCCAGCATCTAGTGCTTACCAGCATGTCTCAGTCTACTATCTCTTTACCTTACTGTACAAAAATCCTATATCTTTTCAGATACAGTAAAAACCCAACTTACATATGCCTTGAGTTACATAAAATTCGACTTACATAATGATTTTGTGCTAAAACCATGTCCTGATTTACACAATTTCATGTGGGTTTGATTCAAGTTACATAAAGAATCATTTTCTTATGGGTTTGCTTCGAGTTACATAAAAATTCATTTCCCTATGGGTTTGCTTTGATTTACATAAGCATTTCATTTTTCTTATGGGTTTGCTTCAAGTTACATAATTTTTTTCCTATGGGTTTGCTTCAAGTTACATAAAAAACCAATTTAAACAAAAGCCTATGGAATTGACTCCCCCCCCCCCCGTAAGTAGGGGTTTTACTATATTACAGGTTCTTGTACATATCTAAAGTTATATAAGGTGTGACAACCTCTATAATATGTATAGTTTAAATTGGCTAGCTAACCACAAACAATTGTCTTCTACGGATATTAAGGTTTGTCAAGATTGATATAGCCTATAATACAAGAGTTGGCAACGTGCAACATGAAGGTTGAATAAGAGACTCAGAATATTTTACCCAAAAAGTCCCCTTGAGGGTGGAATGAAAATTTCCCCATGTGACCAGGAAACCTCAGCATGCCAGGGTATCTCGTTACAGTAAAAGCTCACATAAAGAGTGTTTCACTTAGAGACTAACTCGCTTAAAGAGCAGAATTTTCTCTGAATGGTTGTCTTGCTTAACCAAAATCTCACTTAACAACTAAAACAGAGTTTGCAATCCCCCCACCCCCACCAGAAGTCACAATCGGTCGCTTACAATGATGTTTCGCTTAAAGAACAAACTCACTTAAAGAGCAATCCCATGGAACGCATTATGCTCTTTAAGCGAGGTACCACTATACTCTACATTATACAGCTATCACATTTTTTAAAATTAAAAATTGAGCATGCAAATTACTCCCTTAAGCCCTAACCTCAAGGTTTTGGCAAATCCGAACATGGTCTTTCACTCTACTGGGATTACCTACCTCTGCTGTAAAAAAATAATGATTTGATTGCACAATGCTCTCAAAGTGTTAATATTCTAATAGTAAATACTCAATTATACACAATGACTTTTCATTTATAATATTTTTTTAAAGTAAACAATTGTAAGAAATTTGCTTAAAGAACAAACATCTTGCTTCAGAATACTTACTTTGGAGATACTATCCATGTCTCCAGAGCCTTAAATTAAAATGAATATTTAGGTTAATTTTTGCTACTACCATGTGTTTCAAAAACCTAAAACAAAACTATTATCTTGGCTTTACAAGTTTTCACTGTCTTACATTATTATTGTTTTCAATTTCTGTTTCTGACTGCTTCAATAACTTCAGGCTTTCATGTCACAATAAAACTTACTAATTCCTTCATTTGAAAAATCTGCATTCATGTTTCCACCGTGTCAGTATCCATACTTCAGGTGCTTTGCAGACCTCAGTGGTCTGAACCTAGAGCCATTTTGGAACTCTGTGGAAACTGCATCATCTGTGTGTCTTCTTTTTAAAATTTTGCCTTTTGTTTCGATACCCTACTGACATTAATAGTATGTGACTTTTGTGTTCCAATCTTTTATCAAAACTGTAAGTATGCCTTCCTCATCTCTCATTCTTTTAACTTGTCAAATGTTCTTACTCCATAGCTATATACAATTGCTCTTCTGGGGGTGCTTATTTTTAAAAATACCATTCAAGACAAAAGTATTTTTAATTTGTAATGAGAAAATTTTTGCAGGGTTTTTTTTTTGCCATTTATTTTTTGGTTTGTTATAGCTTCTTTCATTGTAAATTATACTCTCTAAATTTGCAAGAGGAAGAAGTGAATGAAAAATTCACATTCAGTTCCTATTCTAATAGCAAAATGAAAGGGAAAAACAACAAAAAAAAGTCCTTCAAATTTTCTTATTCTATCAATTTTTAGTTTTTCTTTTTTACATCTACTTTTGAAAGCAAGAAATTTCAAGCAGATAAATAGGGACCACTTTGGTGGGAAGGTAAATAGCTTTCCATGTGCTCCGGTGTTTAGTCATGCCTGCCACATGACCACAGAAATGTCCTCAGAAACAGACAGTGCTGACTCTTCGGCTATGAAACAAAGATGAGTACTGAACCCTAGAGTCGGATATGACTGGCTTTCAAGCAAGGATGACTTTTACCTTTACCTTTTCTACATTGAAGCATACATTATCCCTGGTTCTTCTAAAAGTATTCATAATCACAAATCACAGAGTCAGGTGAAGTCAATATTCTTTACTTCAAATATAGAGAAGTTAGAACTTCTACATACTTCCTTGTCGAGGATTCTTACTCCACAGAACCCTGAAATGTTTTGTCCCCACGTCTCATGGAGTCTTATTCTTTCTTATACAGCAAATAAAACTTCATGACTAAAATCTTGTTTCTTATTGTAGTAAACTGCACTAGAATACAGCCACTGAATAAAAGGAACTTATGGAAGAGTTGACTCACCACATCCCCACTGTTTCAATAGGTCTACTCTACTGCAATTCACTATGATAAGCAACAGGGTTTTGGCTCATATGTAAACCAAAGGATAAAAAAGTTATTTTAGTAGACAAAATATTCTTCTTACATTCTTCAGAATTTTGTTAGCAACCTGAGAATCCCAGTTTGAATTTTTAACTCTTCAGACATCAGAATACAATCTACATGAAATAAAATGTAATGATAAAAATACAAATTAAGCTTTCTGAGCTACACAAGTTCCCCAGCCCAGTGTTAAACAAAATACAAAATTTTCGTATTTCCTTACCTAATGATCCATTCATATGATGTGAATCCATTCCACCCAATCCGCTCATTGGGCCATCAGACCCAGGTCCCATTGGAAACTGTAAGAAGTGAAAACACATCATGCAACAAACACATCTGTACATAGTTTACAACATGGAATAAGAATACAGTAATACCTCGGATAACGTTTACCTCGGATAATGCTAAAATCGCGTAACTTTAAGTAATCTGGGGAGGAGAATTGGATCGAATAACGTTAAGATCCTATGGGATGCATCAGATAACTGCTAAAGCCTGTGTGGTTACAATGTATCTCTATGGAGCTTTAATGTTATCCGATCCATCCCATAGGATTTTAATATGCATCGGATAACACTAAAAATTGGATAACACCAAGATTTGTGGAACCAAGTCTTAGGGTTATCCGAGGTATTACTGTATGTTAAAACAAACTACACTGTAGAATTTAAGAAATCAGAACAAGACTATTGATTCAGAATATTATTGCCAAAATTAGTTTTAACATGTTAAAATATTGTCTTAGGAACTATAAGTGGGAAAGGGCTAGTAATTGGCCTAAATAAAACCTGTAGATATTCACAAGAGCGGTACTGTATTTCTGTTACAATCATTGCATCAGAAGATAGTCCCTGTGAACATTTCTATAGTAGTAAAAATTTGAGGACATAATGATGCAGGCTACACCATATATATATAATTTGTATTCTTCTGAGAAGAAAAGGGACTGCGGTGGCTCAAGTGGTTAAGATGCTGAACTTGCTGACAGGAAGGTCGGGAGGTCAGCAGTTCAAACAAATGCAGGAGTGAGACGATACCTCTTCTAGGTCACTTAAAAAATTCCAAGCTTTGCAAGCTTTCGTAACTCATAGTTACTTCTTCAGGCTATATCATGGCATGGGCTATGTAGTTCCAGCCAGGCTTAGGTCTTAGATGTTGAACGGGGAAACAGACAACAGCTACATCCTTTTACAATCTAAAGGCAGGAAGAAAGGAGTTTATATAATCCCTTCCCCCAATAATGGCCTTATCTGAAGCTGTACCTTTCAGTGGAGGGGGGGGGGAGCACAGTGCAAAAGTCAGCAGTTTGAGACTTGAGTACTGCTTGATGGAGTCAGCTCCCAGCTCCTGCCAACTTAGCAGTTCTAAAGCAAGAAATTGCAAGTAGATAAACAGGTACCACTTTGGTGGGAAAGTAAACAGTGTTCCGTGCACTCCGGTGTCAAGGCATGGCTGCCACATGTCCACGGAAATGTCTGCAGTCACAGACAGCTCTAGCTCTTTGGCTATAAGCAGAGATGAGCACTGAACCCCAGAGTCAGATATGACTGGCTTTTGAGCAAGGGTAGCCTTTATCTTTACCTATATGAAGAAAGCTGAGAAAGCAGAACTTGGAATAATAATAATAATAATAATAATAATAATAATAATAATAATAATAATAATAATAATAATAATAATAATAATAATAATAATAATAATAATAATAATAAACTGCTTGTTGTTTCCTTTCTTTCAGAAAAAAGATTAACTTGTTAATGTTACTCATTAAAATAGCTGCCCTTTGTTACGTATTACATTTGATCCAAAAAACTAAAAATTCTGCGAAACAGCTCCCCGAAAGAGATAATCAAAAATCCAAAAAAAAGCACCCATCCTAATATTACCATTAAGGTAACTTCTGTATCTCAAAATAGTATTTATTTCTTCTTTATTAATATTAAGCATTGCACTATTTAAAACAGTGGACATATATGAAATATGGATTAAGTTCATGCAAATTAAAATGAGAAGCTGTCTACATGGACATCTAGCCCATTGTCTGGGGTGGACTGAGGGTGGATTGGTTGATTGGGCCAATCTGCCCTATTTTGAGGATAATAGATGAACAGCCTTGTTATCAATGATAAGCCAATCAGTGGCAGGGCGAATGGCCTGTTTGCAACAGATGGAAGAAGGCCTTCCGCAGTCAGCTGAAAAGTTCTGTTCTCTCCTGCTGCTGATTTGACGCTGACTCATTGTTGGTGGGAGGAATAGACTTTTTGCAGCTGATAGGGAAGCCTTCCCTTGTCAGCTGAAAAACTGCTGCTACAGAGCTGATAGTTCTATTAGAGAAGCAAAATGCTGTGTGGACACAGGAAGCATGCCAAACACCAGTTTGTTCCTCCCTCCAGATCTAAAGTTGCTAGTCCATGCTAAGCCAGGATTTCCAGTGTAGAAAAGTCCTGTGTTACAGATACAGAAGTTCTGGCAGGGATATAGATTTTAAAAAAAAGATATCTTAGTGATTAAGTACAGGCTACACAGTTTAAATATATAGTATTTATTTATTTAATATATTTACATTAGGTCTGTTGGGTCCAGGAGGTACTGCATTCATTAATGTGTACATGTTGTCTCCAGAGTTAGTTGAATCTGAAACAAATATTTATTCAAAGATAAATACTTTCAGCAGAAAATAATACAGTGAAGTTTTATTCAAAGATACTCTCAGCCAGTGCCAAAAATAAATAGAAAAACTAATTCTAGAACTGCTTTCAGAAAAGACTTGTGCCCTGTTGTTTTCATCTAGTAAATCAATTGTACGAGATTTTGTTTATAATCAGCGCTCGGCCAAAACATGAATAACGACCAGAATTTGTTCGAGGATTTGATATTATAGTTAAAAGTAAAAGAGGAAAAAAATACTGCATAGAAGATAACTCAATACAGAGTGAAATCTAGATTTCTCAATAGTAAAGGACACTAATAACTGTCAGACCACACTGGCTTCATTAATGGTACTGTTAAACTTCAAGCTGTATGCATTTTTGTGGGACATTTTCCTCGCCATATACGTTCTTTTTTGCAAGCTATTTTTTCATTATTTATGCAATTCCATGCGAAGAATTTGCAGAAGCACAAACATGGCAACTGCATTGTGGTTTATGCATTCGCTTTAAAAGTACAAATCAGGTTAGTTCATATTAAAAAGGTAATGGAAATTATTTTGGCTATTTATCTACTTCTATATTGTTTTCAAATGATCAAGGAGAAAATAACAATCCCTGCATGTTGTTGAGATTTTATTTGATAAATAAAAGGCACTGTTTGCATTTTATTCCTAAATGAGATGTTCTATGGCAGGGGTGGCCCTGCCCCATGGTGCCAAATCAAGCAACCTATATGACCCTCGCCGCTACTGGAAGCAACATGCGCCCATGCATGTGTAAACACTGGCGTAAATGAACCCACAGCTGTCTTAAACACATTTACAACAGCCACAGAATAGTTTTATGGTGGGAGGAACCACATGACTGGCCCGCGGCATGAAAATATTGGCCACCCCTGTTCTATGGCAATAAAGTGGGAGCCAGAGTAACTTTTGTGAATCACTGAAGACCATATAACTAGAATGAGAGAACAGTTAATAAAAATGTAACATGTTGTCATAATTAACAGAAATACATATAATATCCATGTAAAAGCAGGACATCCCAAAGCTAACAGATAAAAATGGAAATGATCCAAAATACTGAAGTGATTGTTATAAGAATAAATAAATTATATTCTTCCTGTTAGGAAAATATATTTATTCTGTCTGGTTCTTTTGTGCATTTGGATTTTTGTTGTGTAAATGATGCTTAATCAAGTCAGGTGTTTTAGTATTACTATT
The DNA here is from genome assembly GCA_030440675.1 of Furcifer pardalis. Lineage (NCBI taxonomy): Eukaryota > Metazoa > Chordata > Lepidosauria > Squamata > Chamaeleonidae > Furcifer > Furcifer pardalis. The sequence goes on along the minus strand of CP126896.1, from coordinate 75,755,790 downwards.
TCATATTGCTTTTTCACCTCTAGTTAAAATTGGCTACCTGCTGGACTAGGCATGATGGGTGTTCCTGGTGGCCCTCCACCTCCTGGTGGACCCTAAAAAACAAAACATAACTAATCATTTATATATACACATAGGCTGAATACAGAAAAAATAACTCAAAAGATGAAAGTATACAAAGATATATAGTATTGTAATGGTTGTTCTTTGAGCAGTCTTCTATGTATTCACGTTGATGGACCTAAATCTGTACAAACCTACCCCTTTTGGATACAGAAGACCAAGAACTTTTGACTGCTGATTCCAACCTGCCTCTATGGTGCATAAATGTCACTGTTATTTCATTGCAGATGTCAAAGAGGGGAAGGAGGGTGGGTCATGTGAGTGCACAGACCAACTAGACAAAAATCAGAACAAGAAGCAACCTGTTTTTGTTCACAGTGGTCTCTATTCATCTATGTATGTATGTATGTATGTATGTATGTATGTATGTATGTATGTATGTATGTATGTATGTATGTATGTATGTATGTATGTATGTATGTATGTACATTTATACCCTGCCCTTGTGGTGCAAGCACCACTCAAAGTGGCTTACAAGCTCAGCATCAGTAAAAATTGGGTAATATCAATTAAGGGGCTACAGCGGCTCAAGTTGTTAAGACGCTGAATTTGAAGACTGGAAGTTCAACGTTCAATATCCAAGTACTGCATGACAGAGTGAGCTCCTGTCTTTGTCCCAGCTCTTGCCAACTTAGGAGTTCAAAAGCAAGAAATTGCAAGTAGGTACCACTTTGGTGGAAAGGTAAACAGTGTTCCGTGCACTCCAGTGTCTAGGCATGCCTGCCACATGTCCATGGAAACATCTGCAGATGGAGACAGTACTGGCTCATTAGCTATAAATGGAGATGATCACTAATAGTAGGGTTAGATATGACTGGCTTTCGAGCAAGGGTGACCTTTACCTTTAATATCAATTTAAAAGAGTCCAGGGTCAACATTACATGAATATAATAATCTTATAGACCTTAAAAGGCTTGTTGACACAGGTAGGTCTTAAGTTGTTTACAAAATACCAATAAAGTAAGAGCAGTTCTTATCTCCACTGGCAATTTATTCCAGAGGGTGGGAGCTACGCCATCTGAATTGATAAGACGAGTGAACTTTACAATGGTACAAAGAGCACCCAGCAAATGGAAATGTATCTTGAACTATTGAAGCATGGTGGGCAGGAGAACCTTGTTGAAGGAAATATCCTTTTGGATTGTGTCCATAAACAGTGCCATAGAGAGGTTGAGGATTGTAACCATGTGGCAGCTCTGCACAATTTCAGTAAGGAAACCCCTTGCAAAAACAGTGTTGAGGTGGCCATGACTGTTGTGGAATAGCTTCTAAGTTTTTCAAGAAGAGATAAGAGATTTTGTGGTCAGTAAATAAGCCATTGAAATTGCCTGATTATAGCTTGTCCTTTTCTATGCCCATAGCATGTCACAAAAACGTGTGAAGTCCTAAATACAGCACTCTCACCTCAGGCAGCATGATATCCTTCACCTCTTGGGGTAAGGATATATCTGACTGAAACAAACCTTTGTCTTAGATCCAGCAAAGGTATGACTTGCTGGATCCAAGCTGACAGATTTATCCTGCCCTGTGGGCAGAAGTGATAACTACTAGAAAGACTATAGTTTCAGAGAAGCAGCAGTCATGAGCATAAAAGGAGGTTTCCCTACATCATAGCTATGGAAAAGCTAATGATGTAGGTGAGATTGGAAGATTATATAAATTTGTGGGAAACCTTTTAATCTTGGGGATCATGAACAATGAGGTATGGATCTGGTCTGTTGGTACCAAGAAGGCTGACAGACCCAATAAAGAAACTAATAGAGAAGAAAAACCAGGCTTTTGTTAAACAACATTGGTAAGAACTGTAACACCTGATAAACTAAACTTGTGTTAGTGTGAAACCCATTGTTTCCTGGAAATCTGTAAAATGCCTTTCTTTAGCCCTTGTAAGACTTCAAGGTAGCAATTTTTCTAGAGCTCCTCATGATGTTGACAATTCTGTTTTAGATCAAATTTTCCATGCCATGAGATATGAGATAATGACATCAGACATGTTTAGGCAAATGCAGTGTCTATTTTTCACCAAAAGTTGAGGAACCTAGAATATTCTAAAATGCTCTGCACAGGTAGACCAACTGAGACTATGTTTTGTTGTTCAGTCACACAGTCGATTCCGACCCTTTGTGATCCTATGGACCACTGCCCGCCAGGCACCTCTGTCCTCCTCAGCCTGCCCATCTTTGTGCCCATTGCATCTACAATACCATCTAGTCGTCTCATTTTTGGCCACCCCCTTCTTTTTTTGCCCTCAACCTTTCCCAGCATCAAGGCTTTCTCAAGTGAATCTTCTCATTTGATGTCCAAAGTACTTTAGCTTCATCTTTACTATTTGACCTTCTAAGGAGCAGTCAGGGTTGCTTTCTTCTAAGATTGACCTATTTGTTCTCCTCGCTGTCCAGGGGAATCTCAAAACTCTCCTCCAACACCACATCTCAAAGGCATCTATTCTTCTGCACTCAGCCTTCCTAATGGTCCAGCTCTCACAACCATACATTGCCACCAGAAATACCATTGCTTTGACCATGCGAATTTTTGTTTGCAATTTGATGTCTCTACTTTTCACTATGCTCCCCAGGTTTCTCATCGCTTGCCTCCCAAGAATCAGCCGCCTTTTTATTTCATGGCTGTAATCACCATCTGCAGTGAGCTTTGATCCTAAGAAAGTAAAATCTGTCACTGCTTCTACTTCTTCCCCATCTGTTTTCCAGGGACTGATAGGGCCTGTTGCCATTATCTTAGTTTTCTTGATGTTGAGTCTCAAGCCAAGTTTTGCACTCTCTTCTTTCAACCTAAGCAGAAGCTTCTTTAGGTCTTCCTCACTTTCTGCCATTAGGGTAGTATCATCTGCGTATCTCGAGTTGTCGATGTTTCTCTCAGCAATTTTGATCCCAACTTGTGATTTGTCCAACCCTGCATTGCGTATTATGTGCTCTGTGCAGAAGTTGAATAAACAGGGTGATAAAATGCAGCCTTGTCTTACTCCTTTTCCTATTCCATTCTGTCATACCGTATTCTGTCCTAACTGTTGCTTCTTGACTCTTGTACAGATTTCTCATGAGGCATATAAGGTGTTCTGGTATTTCCATCTCTTTAATTACTTACCACATTTTGTTGTTGTCCACACAGTTAAAGGCCTTGGTGTAGTCAATGAAACAGAAATAGACTTGTTTCTAATATTCCTTTGTTTTATCCATTATCCAACATATGTTGGCAATATGGTCTCTAGTTCCTCTGCCTCTTTGGAACCCAGCCTCCATGTGCTGGTATTCTCTCTCCATTTGCTGCTGAAGTCTATCCTGTATTATCTTGAGCGTCACCTTGCTAGCGTGTGGGATGAGCACAATTGTTCTATAATTTGAACATTCTTTGGCATTACCCTTTTTTGGGATTGGAACATATACTGATCTTTTCCAATCCTGTGGCCATTGCTGTGCTTTCCAAATCTGCTGGCATATAGAATGCAATAATTTGATTTCATAATCTTTTAGGGCTTTATAAAATTCAGCTGGGATACCATCATCTCCACTGGCTTTGTTGTTTGCAGTGCTGGGACGTTGCAAAGCAGATTCCATCCCCAATGTGCTTTGAGATCAGACCTTCTTATTGCATTGAAAATAAAAAGTTGTTAAAGTGAATCCAAAAAAGGGGAAGAAAGTATGACAAATAGGTAATTAACACCAAAGTAAAATATCCCATAGCACTTGTTTTGTGACTGCTGAGACATGGGGTTTTTTTTGGTCCCTTCACTAGAGTTTCTAAAATCCAAGGCAATTATTTTGCCTCTTGAAACAGCTGATTTTATTTCTTTATTACTCAGGACTATCTGTTATATCAGACAACATATGCTGAAGTAAAATTCAGCATTTAGGACAATTTTGGGCAGACTGTTAAGTATTCTATTAGTGAACATCAACATAAATACCACACATATATGCAGACAAAACAGATCAGATGTTTTACTTTTCAATTAACACACACTGGTTTTCCTCAACATCTGGACAACCGTTTCTACACCTAAATAAAATCTAACATTTGCGCTAATGGTTCACACACATATGTGCATACACACTCTAGCATACTCACAACATAATTTCCAGGTGACGCAGAAGAGTATGGTATCTAAAGGAGAAAGGAAAAGATAAATAAGCTTCTCAAAAGCTTTAAAACAATTTGCAAATTGAAGAAACTAATTAAATCGATGTCTGAAACCCACTAGTAAGCCAGAAGTAGAGTAGGCCCACTGAATCAGTGGGAATGCTGGTGCCTGTGTAAGTTCTACCAGCTCAGTAGGCCTTCTCTGGGTGCAACTTACTACTGCATTTCAGCCAATAAATGCCAATTAATTGTACTTATTTCCAATTATTAAATCAAATTTTTAGAATGTTAAAAAAGTTTACTACTGATTTTCCATGTTAGCAACTGCCTTCGAGTAACAAAATATTGTAATTACAAAAACTGTATGTGCTAAATCAACACAATTAAGAATGAAAATATAAACACTTTATTAAATGTTCACAATAAAAAGGTTTAAATCTGCAATTATAAATAAATAAAAAACAAAGGCAATTAGATATAACTTTTTAAATACAACTGGCATGGTGGCACAACAACTGTGGGGGGAAAAACCCACCAAGCAACCATAATCAGAGAATTTCAACAAAAAGGGGCAAATCCTCTTTGAAACAGGAAGGTCCTTAGTACTGGGTGGATTTCCAAGGGCAAGAAAGCCAATAAGAGATCTTTTAGGACCTCCTATAATGGGGAGAAACTCAGAGCTCAGATAATTTCAGAAAAAGTTCTTAGATATATAACCACCTTCACCACTTCAGAGTGTAGAGGACAAAGCATTCCTGAACCAGATGACATTCATGTTAAAAGTTCCTAAGTGAGGAATGCATTATGCACATTTATTCTTCTTTCACACTGTAAAAGATACTCACGGAATTGGCATTTGTGGGGTTTGGCCAAGGTCTACCACCTCCAGGTCCCCTAAAATATAAAATACCACACAGTAACTACACTTAAGTCCCTTTTGGCTTTTGACTGAATATTCTTTCCCACCAAATTAAAATGAAAACAGTACTTTCTTTAATATAAATGTTTTATTCTGAAACTAGAAATTATAACATTAATAAGGAAATTATTTAAAATATTGCAGATATGCTAAAGAAACGATCTCATAAAAATAATTAATATTGATACATCAACACTTCCTTGAATATGGAGGCATATAAATCTAACTTTGTGTGAGAAAAGAAATGGCCTATGACTTATTTTCAAGGGACTCAGACCCTTTCAAAAAGGGGCAACTAGCTCACAATCCTGACAGCAAGAAAAAAAAGGAGCATACTCCCACTATTTCTCAGGTAGGTGTGGCAGCAATATAATGGTGAAGACTGCTATACTTCTGCTAATAATTACACCTTCCTAGTATTTATGAAAGACTTCTGAATTGACTTAAGTCACTCATAGCCTCAGGTCCTTCACAATAAGAAAAACATCATCCTCACCACATACCCTTGTCACCAAAGAGTATTCTTGTGAGTCACTATGGAGGAGAGCTGAAAGGAGGAGAAAGCCAATGACCCTCTACAAATGAGGGTCTGGGCTTTCAGACCTTTAGCTCCTCAGTCAAATGGGCTCGTGATACCTCAAGAAGGGGCTTGTTTTGGTAGAAGAGGTATGGGAAGAATGGGGAATAAGAGGTGTGGTTGTACAGGAGGAGGAAAGAGTGAAAGAAGGTCAGAGAAGGAATAGATCAGGTAGGATATAAATCAGTGTGACTCTAGAAGGACAGGATAGGACAGGACCAGGATACCCCATAAGCCCCCCTATTGGGGGAAAATGGAATGGTGGGAGTGATGCCAGATCCTCTGAATGGGTTGGACCAGCAAAGAAACAAGAGAAGACTGAGCAACTGGGAGATGTCCAGCATGATGGTCAGACTGTCACCAGCATGTAATGTGGCACTAAAGAGACTATGAGAGACTTGGGATGTGTGGGTAATGAAATAAATATCAAACAAGTCAAAACTATCAGTGAAAGAATTTATATTAACATTGACTTTTGTTCCCTTTTAAAGAAGCATCAATACTTTCATCACCAAGATGGACAAGGGCAGGTGGGCCAGTCATCCTGCACTATTAAGTATAACCTCCTATATACAATTAAAATGGCTTTGCAGAAGCCTTACCCCACTTCCAACATTTTACCTTTTAGTACCATGTGGTTCCCACACAGCACAAGCAGGAGGACTCTGGTGTATTCTGTTCTAGTTACTTACAAATCTATACTAACATTTCTGTCTATCTACTTCCTCTGGATAGTCTACTTATTGGAAGAGGCATTATCTATTGTATATTATTACCATGAAATAGTTTTAGGGACTTGTTGCAAGCCCTGAATACATCATATAATAGTGACCATGTGGTTTAAGAGTCATAACAGTAAATGCAGGGCAGATTTTGCAGAAATTAGAAGGTGTTTGTGTGTCCTTTTCATATCCCTTTTCCATTCATGGCAAATAAAAATTCATCTTCCTTCAAGGTTGAGCTTCTGCTCCCAGCGATACTGCCCAACTTGCCATGAGAACAGGGATCAAACATGACAGAAGCCTGTCAGATCCTACTAAAGTCAGTAGCTTTTTACCATACCAAAATTACAAATGACTAATCCCCCAAAGAATAACCATCCTTGGGGCTATAGTTCACTGAAAATATGGCAGAATGCTAATGGAAGAATAACCTCTTTTACATTTGTAAGAAAGGTGGTTGAAATGTGACAACTGTAAGAAAATAAACGATTGGTTCCAAAGTTTGCTGTGGCCAGAGGAACCAGAAGATAGGTAAAATTTGCTGACTCCCCTATCTTCTGCAGTTGCTAGTGTACTTCAAAAATCCATCACAAAATAGCACAAAACCTTTCAGATGAAATGTTCAAATCAACTATACAGACAGAAGGGAATCTTCCACTATCAGAAACCCTTTGATTAAATCTCAGATTAAACACCTCTGTGGATGAAAAGAGCCCTCTTGTTTAGATCTAGTCCAATTTGTTTAATATTCACATGTACACTGTTGGTAGAGCTGATAACTAATAGTAACAGACACATAACTTTAATGGACGAATCAGATATTTCATATTTCAAACAAATGTATACGTAGCTATTAGGATTCAAGCATCATGTCTTGCAAAAGAAAAAACAACAACTTTGGCTCTTCAAGAAAGTCCACAAGGGAATGAAAGCCACCTAACACCATTACATTTTAGGAAAATAACTATTTTACACCACCATAAAAACTGATATAGAAAACTAAAATTATCTTATGCATGCTTTACTGGGTATGAAATGAGGACTATTTATAGTACAAAATGCGTATGAAATTGAACTACAGTATTATACAACATACCAAATAAAATGTGGACTGATATCATCAAACAGCTGGATATTGGTTTGTAAGTAAGTGTTTAGGTAAAGCTTCATCTGACATCAGATGAACAGTAAATGCAAGTTCAAATGCTTTATTTTATGATATTAATATTAATAAATTAATCAAGGGCATCTACCACAGATGTACACATTGACATCCTCATTGCAATTAGCTTTTAAGAGAAAATGGTAACGATCCTTACTGTAATTCTTTTAGTCACATACCGTATTACTTACATGTTCATTCCAGGCATTCCAGGACCACCTAAAGCATTCAGTGGCGGCCTCATTGCACCTCCATAGTTCTGCAATGATAACCAAGGGTCAGACTACCACAAAACAAAAAAACAAAACCAAAGAGGAGGGGGGAAAGAAAGGACAGCAGGTTAATGACTTCCCTACACATCTGCTGATTGGATAGGCCAGTGCTATACATCATCAGGATTTTAGTGGCTTTGATTTGAAATAAATAAATAAATATTATCCCTATACTTTCACTAATTTAAGGCCAGCTATTTCATAGGGCTGCAGTGGCTCAAGTGGTTAAGACGCCGAACTTGAATACTGGAAGGTCGGAGTTCAATACCCGAGTAGTGCACGATGGAGTGAGCTCCTGTCTCTGTCCCAGCTCCTCCCAACCTAGCAGTTCGAAAGCAAGAAATTGCAAGTTGATAAACAGGCACCACTTTGGTGGGAAGGTAAACAGTGTTCTGTGCACTCCGGTGTCTAGGCACTCTGGTGTCTAGGCCTGCCTGCCACATATCCACGGAAATGTCTGCAGACACAGACAGCACTGGCTCTTTAAGTTATAACCAGAGATGAGCACTGAATCCTAGAGTTGGATCTGACTGGCTTTTGAGCAAGGGTGACTTTTACCTTTACCTATTTAGCATTTCATAATAGTCATGTTATTTTATCAATAAATAAATTTAGTGTCAGAAATTACTATGGGTTGAAAGGATTTTTTCTGGAGAAACTGCTCAGGGGATACCTGAATGAGGATCCTTTCATGTCCCAAAGATCCGTCATGGGTATCGAACCCTGACCTTCCAGTCTTTAAGCTCAGCGTCTTAGCCACTAAGCCACTGCAGTGCTGCATTTTATCACTGGAAGTATAGTAAGAATACTTAACAAATTCTCATCCGGTTTATTCAAATTATGCTAGTATGGTTGTCATACAGTACCAGACATAACATCTGTCTGATGATTCAGTATACTAAAAATATTTAAGAACTTTTGCATTCTTTGTAAATAAATGTCTTCATCAACATAAATGTTTTAGAACTTTAATGTTTATAGCATGTGTTTATACTAGTTTATACTGCTATGTTTAGTGACAAGCAGTTTATAGAAATTAACATGGAGAAAAAAGGATAGGAAAATAAATTTTTTAAAGATGTTCCCAAATTAATCTACACAAGAAAGATGCATTTTAGTGTTTAGGTTCCAACTGCACAAGCGTATTAAACAATAAGCCTCCAATATCAGATCATTCTGTCAATTATATAATACTGAAGTCTAACAGAAATATATAAACATAGATTGTGGTAACATAATCTGGTTACTTAATTTTCAGGTTGATACTAATCTTTACCAACAAAAATCACAAAACCCCATTACAGTATAATGTTAAACTGTAATCAAAACTATGTAGAAGTGTTTAAAAGTACTCTTATAAATAACTTTGTTGTTAACTATGCATGTTAATTGCATGAAGCATTTTGAAGAGCAATCTGCCTCAAAGGGGCTTATAGTGTGAGGGTTCCACTTAAATTCCTTTAAATGGAATTTAAGAGTATTCAGCAATAAATCTTAATGGTTTATTTTCTCAGCATATAAAATGCTCTATTACACCTTGTGTTGCTAACCATAACCTAGTGACTAAGTTCATTACCACTGTCATTTAAATGTAGGAGTTGGAAAGCTGCTCAGCACATCTGTAAATTCATCCAAGCATAAATTTAGTCAATTATTTTTAACAGGAAAGGTAGCTACAATTATTTTTCCTGTGTAATAGTAATTTTATTATTTATTTCTTTACTACAGGTTAAAGCACTTTCAAAAACAAGTGGTCAAACCCAGTATTAGTCCCAGTAAAACTTATTAAAATCAGTTTCTTTCCTGGAACTTGAAAGGAGAGCATTTGAAAATTATTGATTCCTTTCACATATACTTAACAATAAAGTCAAATGAATAAAAATAAAAGCAAATTGAAAAACTTTCTTACTAAAATGATTCGGGACAGTAAGTCAGCTAAAAATGTATCAACCAGAATAGGCTCCCTCAAACAGTTGAGGCAGCTAGAATATAAATACAGGAACAGATGATATCTTTATTAGACTATTAAAAAAACAAACGATCAACTAGCTTTTGATGACAAGTCATTTTCCTTAGGCCATGCTTCAATATTTTGTGGACAGTGTAGAAAAATTATAAATTGTATTTTATTGTATTCTATTGTATTTTGTTGTATTTTATGATATGCCTCTGTACTGTATTTTGTTTTACTGTAATATCTGACTTTGTGATTATGTGAGCCGCCCTGATTCACATTTGTTGAGCAGGGCAGAATACAAATCTAATAAATGAAATGAAATAAAATGAAATAAATGAGAGTACTAAAAGTTCATGGCAGGTGGTTGTCTCAGTTCTGCTTATTTGGAAAAACTGTGGACTGCACTGTAGGTATCGTTTTTCAAACTAAACTTGTGTGAGGACCTGGGGAATGATATCCAGCCAACATCTAGAGGTGTACATCTAGAGGTGTACTTTGAAAACCACACCTCTAATGCAGCTTGTGTTCTTTCTATTTCATCTCTAAGAAGCAAACCTATATGTATGGCTATACATTCTTAGACATTTATTTCAGATATTTATTTTAGTTTTACATTGCCCTACTGACTATAGGCCACTCAGGATGGTGTACAAACCCATATAAATGCAATATAATAAGTAAAAAAACCTTTATCACCCAGAAAAAACCTATAATTTAAAAAATGAAACACAGAGGGAGTTAATCAATATGCATATGCAGCACCAATAAAAATAGACGAAGACCAAAGCATCAAATAAAATATCATAAAATCAGCTAGGGGGCAGAATATCAGCAGAGGCCACTTTGAACAATTCCACTTTTGCCCATTTACATAATATAATGAGGGAGCGAGCCTGGTGGACATATGGTGGAAGAGTGTCCCAAAGATACAGTGCCACCTCCAAGATGGTCCTATTTCTAGTTAAGGTCTTTTCTGGCTTCTCTTGGAGTGTGTAACTACAGTCTGCCTGTCTACGAAAACCTGGTTTTATGCAAATGAAAAATGGAAATTCTACTCAATGTGAGCTGCAAAACAAGCAATATACCTGAGGTCCTAATGGAACCATTCCTCTTGGAGGAGTCATTCTTTGCATTGGCCCACCCATATTTGGATGACCTGAAAAAGACATAAGGTCATTTAGGACTACAACTTTGAACTGATTGATATGTGTTTTTGAGCAGAGTGATAATTTTAATCAGATAGATAACAAATGATTTTTAATAAGAAATATGTAGATCCTATTACAGATGAGATTTTTTAATTTATACACAGATAGGGATACTTCTAAGATTGAGTTTGCCACAACACACTTGCAAGCATTACTGAGAAATCAAGAATGCCTATTTTACTGAACTTTAGCTTACTATATATGCAAAAAGAATAAACAAGTGAATGAAATTCACCCTATTTGTTGTACACAAGTCAGGAACTGTACCCTACATTTGCTTCTGAATGAAAAACAAAGTAAGTTTTTAAAACCATTTCTTTGGGTGGAAATTGTGCACACCATATTAATTTATTATTGAATCAGGCTACAAATATTTACTTAAACTGGTGAGAGCACTAAATAATACATCAATGGCAGGATATGGTTAAATTTATTCAGAATGATAAATTTATTCAGAATGATTAAAGAAACACGGCTAATAAACCCTGATGACTGTTGAACATAGCACTAGATACTGGGTATGTTATGGTTTTCAAGATGGATCCCAAGTAATAGTAACTTACAAAAGGAACATGCTGTGAGGTAGGTAATAAATCTGAAACAGGCCTTGCAAACAAAGGCATATACTCTGTGTCCTCCCCTCCCCATTCTGTCAGTTCCCTGTTGTGACTGCATGACTGACTTCATGAACAAACACTCAAACAGTGCAAGAACAGATACACAAAGACGAGCTTAATAGAAGTGGTGGACAAAAGTTTATGCCATTGTCCTTCTACTACATGTTTGTTCAAAAGATACTGCCCAAAATTACTTAATTCCCTTCAACTTTGATTAGATACTGCCTTCTGTACATAATGATCTGCCATGATCCAATTTATACAAGTGAAATTATAAAAATTCAAGTGCAAGACGTAACAATTGTTTATTTTCCATTGAGATGTGACTAAGTTAAATAGTTTCTCCCTTTCATCATCTGCTCATGACACATGCATAAAAAAGTAATAGGCACATCCTGCCTACTGTTGTTGCTATGTGCCATCAAGTCTCCTTTGACTTATGGTGACCCTGTAAATGAGCATTCTCCGAAATGTTCTGTCCTCAACAGCCCTGCACAGGCTGTATCACAGTGGCACCCATTCCCCCCCCCCCCAGCCATCCGAACAGCTTACTGCACTGACAACCCAAAATATTATGAGGAATATCTGAAATGGGATCTCTTATCTACTGATCATATTGTTACCTTGTTGCCGTGTGGGATCCATTCCACTAGGCAATAATGGCTGACTTCCTGGGACACCTCCAAGTGCCTATTAAAAACGCCAGCAGAACAAAGTCAGTTTTTGAAGAGAAGAATGTCAACTACAGTTTAACTGAATATGAATGTGGATGTTTATTTTGCAAAATATGCCATAAATTGTAACATAAAACAACAGTTGCAATCCTATAAAAAGTTTCATAGTGAAAATCTACCAAGCATATGCAGCCTGAACTCTTAAATCCCCCAATTTTCTTCTTATGTTATTTTAGGTAGATTGGCTCAAACTTTTATTCGGATATTCCAGGATTCCATATGACTTCAACCTATGTTTATCTTTTGGATGAACCATGCTTAAACAATTATCTGATATATTTTGTTTATAAATCTAGAGAGATTTGGACAGTACTACCACAGAAGTCCTATATGAATTTAGTTCTGTGTGTTTAACCACTGTTTTTAAAAATAACATAAAATAATGTAATCAATGCAATAGTGTGCCCTATATTAATCAGTTAGTTTTTAAATACTAAATATTTCCAGTTTTTAAAATACCATCTCCACCTGACAAATGCTTCCCTAATTTGCTTAATAACAAAACAAGAATAAGGAAACAATGTATGATTTATCTAAGTAAACAGGTTACTAAGTGCAAAGGTGTTAAAGTCCCCTGATAACAGTTTGCTTAGTGTTTTTAATGCAACAGTTGACTTAGCAATGCATAGGAAGGCTCATTTAACTTTATATTTATAATGCTGGTTCCTACAAATTGATAAAATATAAGATGTAGACACTCTGAGATCTTGACCTAGAATAGATAATCCTGTGGCTACAAGCCTTTCAAGGCCTTTAAGATTAGTAGAATTATGTAATATTGACCTTGGACTCTTTTTAATTGATATTACCCAATTTTATCTGCTGCTGATAGTGTTTTAGTTTGAATATTGTTGTGGTTTCATATATCTATATCAATCAATCTATCGATCTATCCACCTGTATGGTGCTTGCACCAAAAGGGTGAGCTATATTAAATAAATAAAACATGGCTAAAGGATGGCATTTTGTTGCAGTGCAGTTTGTTCTGAATACCATAGAGTTTGTTTTGTATCAAATAGTCATATAATTTTAGTAATTTGTTCAAATTACTTTAGGAAAAATTTAAAAACATGGCTGACAGGACAGATATGGGTTGCGGGAGGGCCTATGACCCCAGCCCACTGGTTGATTTAAGCCCCGCTTGCCCTCAATTAGTTTTTAGATTTAGATTTTAAAGTTTTAAATTGAGGGGTTATTTTAGGAATGCTTTTAAGAGTGTTTTATTGTAGTTTTTTAAGGAATTGTGAGCTGTCCTGGGTCACCTCGGTGATGAGGGTGGTTGATAAGTATAATAAATAAATAAATAAAAATAAAAATATTGCACTGAAAAGAAACATCTGCAGAGTTGGGTTTTCAGAGTTAAATGTTCTCTTGCATGATATTTATCTGCATTAGAGAAAACATTGTTACCTGGTTGGGTATTCTTAAAGGTGGGCGTGGACCTCCAGGATATCGAGGGGACATGAAAGGCTAACAAAAGAAATAACCACATTAAGAATATGGATTGAAGCATTTTTAATAAATTGTATTAACCAACATTTAGAATAACAAAAATAATATACTGTTTAAGCTACACCAAAAGTACTTCTACTTCTCCAGCTTAACTTACAAAGACTGGTTACTACTGACAACTAGAGCCATTCTAAAACCACTAAGTACAAACATTTCTTTCCCCCAGAAGACTAAGACACTCCTCATTTTGGTAATGTGTAACTAGCTCCTAACTAAAATCAGAAACAATGGGCACATTCCAGATGTCATGTTCATCCACTTGCACTAGGTAAATAAAACACAATAAGAATATGTAGTGCTAGGCCATCACAAGGAAAGGGAACTTAGTGCACATGTTCACAGGAACAGGGAATGAGCTAGCAACTAGAGGTGCCATAATCAACACAGTTCCTATGTTATATAAGAGGGCCACACTCTTTAAAAGGGTATAGGGTGGTGACTGGTACAAGATATCAAGATGAGCACCAAGAGGTGTGACTGGAGCAGGTTCTAGGGTAGAAACAGTGATGGCATGATGCTGATTCCAACCGGTTCCCCAGAACTGGTAGGAACAATCCTGGAGGGTTCTGAGGGAGGATAGTCCTTTTTTCGAGGCGTCCGGTTCTGACGCCTCAAAAAAATTGTTTTTTAAAAAATTGGAGCCAAAATGGCTCCAATTTAGTGTGCATGTGCAGAAGTCAATCTGATGCATGTGCGCGGCAATTTTGAATTGTGCATGCGTCAGATTCAGTTTCTGCGCATGCGTGCTAGTTTTTGCTGGAGCCGGACCTTTTTGGAGCGGCTTTGGTGGTGGGGGAGGCTGTAGGAGGCGGTGGCGCGTCTAGCCAGGTGGCCCAGGGCCTCCCGGCCGCAAACCTCAGCGGGCGGCCCCGGGCCTCGGCGCCTGGCAGTGAAGGAGGCCGCAGGAGGAGGAGGCGGGCCTAGCCGGGTGGCCCAGGACCTCCTGGCTGCAACCCTCAGCAGGCAGCCACGGGCCTCAGCACCCAGCAGTGGCGTGCCTAGCTGGGCGGCCCAGGGCCTCTCGGCCGCAACTCTCGGTGGGCAGCCATGGCCCTTGGTGCCTGGCAGAGGCTGCAGGTGGCAGTGGCGCACCTAGCTGGGCAGCCCTGGGCCTTGGCGGCCGCAACCCTCAGCAGGAGGCCGCCTGTGGTGGTAGCGTCCCAGAGGAAGAGGAGGCTGCAGTCAGGGTGGCTCGTCGGCCCCAATGGTCCCCATTGTAAGTGAGGGGTTTGTGTTTGGGGTGGGTGGGTGGGTGTTTGGGTGTATTTTTATTTAATTTTTATTTTATTTATTTCTTTATTTTATTTATTTAATTTAGTTACGGTTTTGTGTTGTGGTTGTTTGGGTGGGTGGGTAGGTTGAGGGGTGTGTGTGTGTGTTTTATTTTAATTTTATTTTTTTATTTTTTGGCCCTGCTTACAACGTCATGACGTTGGATCCACTCATGATGTCATGATGTGAGCTCTGCCCCCACTGTGATGACGTCAGGGTGGGGTAGTAAAATTTTACCCTTTTTGCCTGTATTTCATGCCTTCTGTCTCATCAACCACAACTGGCAACAGCCACTACTAAGCAGATCTGAAGTAGAGTTTACCAAGAATATATGCAAATTTTTTTGGACTGAGCTTTTATCGTCAAGTTAATTTTCTCAAAATTTCAGTCAAGTAGACTTAGGTATTCTAAAGCTAATTTGCTCCCAAGCTTTAGGAATTTATCAAAGCTTGGTTACAGTGCTTCCTGGAGCTTTTGCTCAGATCTATGTAAGTTACCATTAAAATCAATTACATTATTATAAACAAGAAGTGAGTGAGAAAAAGGGAAAGATAGAATGTTAATATTCCAATCTAGGCAGTTTACAACCACGTTACTGACTGTGCAAATTAAAAAAAATGTTAATACAACATGCCTGTTGGCTGAAATCCTGTTGCTTTGTTATGCATGTGAAAGGCAAATACAGTAATACCTCATATAACATTAGTATCGAATAACACGAAAATCGCATAACATCAAGGAATCTGGGGGGAAGAATTGCATCAGATAACATTAAGATCCTATGGGATGCTTCAGATAACAACCGCGAAAGCCTGTGTGGTTACAATGTATCTCTATGGATCCCATAGAGGATCAGATAACACGAAAAATCATATAACACGAAGACTTGTGGAACCAGGTTTTAGTGTTATATGAGGTTTTACTGTAGTACAATATTCAGCTACAGTAATACCCCGATTTACGAATGCCTCAAGTTATGAATGTCTTGAGTTACAATTTTTTTTTTTTGGGGGGGGGAATCAGTGCCAGAGGCTGGAAAAGCACCGGGGTGGTGGTGGTTTGAGGTCTGACCCAGCCGGTTGTCTTAAGAGGAGGGCATCTTTCCAGCCCCTTCGCAAGGCAACCAACTGGATTGCTAAGGGCTTAGTGACTCAGGTGGCTGCCCTGCAAAAGGGCTAGGAAGACCCCTGCCTCCTCCGCAAGGCAGCCGCCTGAGTCACTAAGCCTTTAGCAATCCAGCTAAGCGCTTAGTGACCCAGGCGGCTGCCTTGCGAAAGTGCTAGGAAGACTCCTGCCTCGTCCACAAGGCAGCCACCTGGGTCACTAAGCCCTTAGCAATCCAGGTGCTTGCCTTGTGGAGGGTGGGAGGGAAGCCCTCCCCCCTCTGCAAGGCAAACGCCTGGATCCCAGCACTCCAGGTGCTTGTCTTGCAGAGGGTGGGAGGGTACCCCTCGCCCCCTATGCAAGGGCAAGTGCCTGGATCGGAGGCTGGGACAGCACCAGGGGTGAAGTCCGAAGAGCAGAAAGCATTTCCGCTGTTCAGACTGGGGTCCCCTTCACACCTGGTGCCTTCCTAGCCCCCAGTCTGGCTGGGAAGGAACTGTGGGGTGATTTGGAGCCTAGGACTGGGCTTCAACTCACCCCACAGCTCCCTCTATGGGCATGCCTCAAGTTACGAAAAAAAATCGAGTTACGAAGGAGGCCATGGAACTGATTTTTTTCGTTACTCAGGGTTTTACTGCCCTTCTAGATGCCAATCAAGAAGTCACCCCTAGGATTCACAGGGATGCATGCACCCATGGATTGGCATATACTTGAGAGTTTCAGCATAGACTGATCAACTGTCAACTACTAGTGACTAAATGGCTAACCTTTTCCCTTCCACATGTGCAACAAAACAACGAAATTTCACCTATGGCCTAAAACAGGGGTTTTCAACCTATGGCCTGTGGGCTGGACCCAGCCTGCGGCACTATTTCATGTAGCCCGCCACTGCCGCAGCCAGAAATGGACTCGTTTACAACAGCCGTAAAATGTACCCGCAACTGTTGTAAACACGGAAGCAGGCGTATTTACTTCTGCTTCTGGGGGGCGTGGTCCGACCCACTCAACTGTCCAGGGGGCATGGTCAGACCCACAGCGTAAAAAAGTTGGAAACCCCTAATCTAAAACATCATATTATCAAGAACAGAACTTTTAAACTAAATCACTAATATAACTGATTTCAAAGGTTTTGATAGAGTGTCACGGTTCTCAGACTTTCATCTTCATATGGTAGAACTTAGATGACAAATGAATGCTATCCCAAATCGTCTGAAAACATTGATGGACAATCAATAAAAAATCAGTAGACAAATAAAAGTCTGCAACCAGCAGGACAAATACAGTTGCAAACACATCCAGTCCATTGACAGAGTTATCACTAGCTGATGACACAATTAATCCAACCCATAATTTTCAAAATTGTCTTGTATTCAACTAAAATCTTATGTGACAGATAGTTTTAAAAATTAGAAATTGCTTAATTGAAAAAAGAGATCACTGAGGAGTTCCCACAGGTAACTAAATGGATGCAACTTATATCAGTACCATTGTGAATAGCTTTAGAGAGCTGCAAAACTCACAGTTTAAAATTTAAGCAAGAAAGTAAAAAATTAAAAACCTTTCCAGTACATATTAATTTTAACTGCATACAGAATACTCCTACATTAAAACAGTACAGTGGAACCTCATACAACAATCACCCTGTATAGCAACGAAATCATATAGCAGTTAGGTTTTGGGGGGAAATGGCATCCCGCATAACAATTTTCCCTATGGAAAAAAAATCATACAACAATTTTTCAATGGGAAAAACATCTTAGCAAAATAAATCATTGTACGATGCATCCCATAGGGAAAATTGCTATACAATGTATGCATCGTATAGCAATTGTTTCATACAACAACAAGCCCAATGGAACAGATTAAAATCATTGTATGAGGTACCACTGTATAAGGATAAAGGATATATTAGTAAACATGGAAACAGCCATTTTGCTATATTTGATTTAGAACATGTGCGCTGTACTACAGTAAATATAATTTGATATACAGTTGTACCTCGCTTAAAGAGCATAATGCGTTCCACAGGATTGCTCTTTAAGCGAGTTTGCTCTTTAAGCGAAACACCATTGTAAATGACCAATTGTGGGGGGGATTTCGAACCGCGATTTATTTGTTAAGCGAGTTTTAGGTTGGTTTTATTTGTTAAGCAAAGCGAACATTCAGAGAAAATTCTGCTCTTTAAGCGAGGCGCTCTTTATGCGAGGTTTGACTGTACAGAACACTGATCTCCAACTTGTTTATGTTGTAATCAAGGTCCAAGCTTAATCAGTTAAATGATAGCATAGATTTGGAGGTATTAAACTCATTAACCGATGATAACAAATTCCTTTTCTTTTAGCACGTCATTTTAGAACTGTTTACCTTGTCAAATACAGTAATACCTCGGATAATGACTGCATTGTATAACGCTAAAATCGGATAGCATCTCGATCTGTTAGCGTTATCTGATGCAGTCGTTTGCAGCAGCAGGGGGGCTGGAAAGTTGAACGGGGTTCTCCATTCAGCTTCCCAGCCACCCTGAAGCTGTGGAGGCAGGGGTGGGGTGGCTGGAAAGCTGACAGGGGGCTCTCCTGTCAGCTTCCCCAGCCACCCCACAGCTGCGGAGGCAGGGGCGGGTTGCTAGGGAAGCCGACGGGGAGTTCCCCGTCAGCTTCCTCAGCCACCCCACAACTGTGGATTGAGTACTCCGACCCCCTTGGAGCCGGCAGGGGGGTCAGGGAGCCCGAAATGGGTGAAAAAATGGACTTTTTCACCCGTTTCAGGCTCTGACCCCCTTAGAAAGGGCAGGGGGGATTCCACTCATGGAATCCCCACTGCCCTTTTGAAAGAGGCAGGCTGATTGGCCCCCTCTTGCCTTTCCTCTTCAGAAAGGGAACAGGGCTTTTTTTTTACGTTGTGCCATCAATGCATCGGACAACGTTAAAAGCCAGATAACGATGAGACTTGTGGAACCAAGTCTCATCGTTATCCGAGGTACTAGTGTACTAAGAAATACAGGACTGTAGCCAGGATTCTAGATTTGGGAGGGTGAAAATTTTCCCAGGAGGGGCAACAATGTCACACAGACATATATAACATTGGCATTAGTTCAGGAGGGATTCCCCCCCCCCAGCCACCCTCTGGCTACGGCCCTGATAAACAGGAAGCAAAATAACTATTCAGAAATACAGTAATACCCTGCATAACGAACGATTCGTATAACGAAGCATTAGTTATGCAAGGGTGATACCCCGCATAATGGGGGAAAAAATCGTTATGCAGGGTTTTCGGTAGCCGGAGTTTACCCGCTCAATGGGAGCCAATAGTGATTCGCATAACGAAAAAATCGGCATAACAAAGAACTGCGGGGAACGGAGTTTTTTCGTTGTGTGGGGTTCTACTGTACTCATTTCCTTTACCCAATAATATAGGAGTTTTCAACCTTTTAAAGCCGGGGCCTGGGTCACAGCTCCTCAGACAGTTTTGGGGGCTGGATGGCCATTTTTGCCCTTCCTGCAACACATGACACTTTCTTATGTGGTAGAGGTGGGCCACATGAAATGGTGCCATGGGTTGCATCTGGCCCACAAGCCACAGGTTGAGAAACGCTGCAGTAATGGACTGAGGCATCTGGCCTCCACATTTTTCTTGTAAGAAACAAAAGACAGATAACTATGTTATCCAGATTTTAAATGCAGGTTGCTTGTAACAAAATAAAACGTTCAAATAAAATAGAAAAAAAAAAGAAAAGATTCCAGGTTAAATCTCAGAAAACAAAACAAAACAAACAAAATAAAGTAAAATAAAAATAAAAAACACAGTAGCACTTTAAAGACTAACTGCTATATTTTCACTGTTAGCTTTCGTGGATCAAGTCCACTTCATCAGACCTGATGAAGTGGACTTGATCCATGAAAGCTAACAGTGAAAATATAGCAGTTAGTCTTTAAAGTGCTACTGTGTTTTTATTTTTATTTTACTTTATTTTATTTTGTTTTGTTTTGTTTTCTGAGATGCCTGAACCACAGACTAAGACGGCTACTATTCCAAAAAATTCAGGTTAAATCTGTTAGTCTCAAATAGAGTAAATCCACTACATGAATAGTAATTATGTCAATACAGTACTTATATAAGCCCCATCATTTCATTGAGTCTGCTCCCACTGGGACTCACAACTGGACTGAATCCTAAATCTAGAATGTGAAATATATTAAATGTTACTAAGTGGTATAGTAGGAAGGCAAGGGAGATTTTTAAAATCTGAACCTGTTTTGTTCATCATCTGAAAATTAGTTCTTTACCACATGTAAACAAGTTAATATACTGATGGAGAAAAATACTTCAGAGTATTTAGTGTGTGTCAATTTATATTCCTATAGAAAACAGAATCTACTATTTTTGTTGTGTTTATCTGAGCTGTTAGTTATAAGTTTCACTTTGGTATTCATTTTAGAAAATAAGAAATGCAAAAAAGAATATACCGATTTTATATTCTTGTTTTTCTTACAGTGAACATCAAAGCACGGGAAAGGTTAACAATCTCATATTTTTGTTTAAAGGAAGAATATATATGTTGTATATCATCATAATGCAAGATATTATGATATTATTGTTTTGGATGTAATAACATAAAACATTCTGTATCACAGCCTATGCACAAATGTTAAACAGTTATCTTTTTTTAAAAAATCAATTCTGATTATGCTTTGGCACAGGAAGCACAGGAGTTTGTCCAGGCATTTACACACTCCCCAAGAAAATTTTACAAATCCTTTGATTAGTAAAATAATGGCAAGACAGCAGGAGGTGAGAAATGCTATGAAGTCAATCAAGTAGCCTAGAGCAATTCTGACTCCACTGAGGAAAGAAATGAGCACAGAACACCACAAGAAATGTGTCTATTTTCAGTCACAGATTAAAACAGGACTGCAGAAACTGCTTGTATGCAACTGTAGATAGTGCTTGTCTGAAACTCCCACAGGTCCTAGCACACACAGGAGTTTGACTTCAACAACTCCTGGAAGCAGTGGTGTAGTAGCACCAGGGCTTGCAGGATCAAACTACAGGAACTTTCTGAGCAACAGGCATTATGACATCATCTGTGACTGCTTCGTCTGACCATAGTTTAGCTGAGGGATGGAGGGATTCTCATAAGAACACGTACTATTGCAAGCTATCCCTATTGCATTCTGACATATTTCAGTGTGGTTTGGGAACCAACTATGAGGACTAATATGGTGAGCACCTTCTCTTCCAAATTTACCATTACACCACTGCAAAACTACCACTGCCTGGAAGGGCAAATACTCTACACTTCTGGAACAGGTTAATGAAAAGAAAGTGGAATGACTGTACAGTACAGTACTGTCTATCATAAACCTGTTTTAAAAAGCCAGAAATCAGACTGCAAAATCAAACGTATAGATATGAGGAATGTGATAGCAATAATAATGGATTAGGGAATTAAAGCACTCCAGCAAGTATACATTTGAGCTTTTAGTGACTCATTAAACCAGGGGTTGGCAACCTTTTTAAGTCAGAGGCTGGGTCATGCTCCCTTAGACAGTTGAAGGGGTCAGACTAGTGGTCCCTCTGCCGTAAATGCTGCTGTAAATGCATCCGTAGCTGCCGTAAACATGTCTGCTGCTGGCGGAGGTGGTTGGAAAAAGGGTAGGGGCTTGATGATTTGGCACTGTGGGGTGGATTCGGCTCATAGGCTATAGGTTGCTGACCACTGCAATAAACTAACAATAAGAAAATGGTTATAATAATCATACTCTTCTACTACAGAACACATAGCAGCAACAACAAGTAATGAAAATGTTCCCAAGGCCATATTACTGGATGCAAGTACTAGTTTTGCTTTAGTTATTCTGTAATCTTTGGGGCCTACTGGGTAAGAAAAGTGTTTTACTGCTAAAGATACACATCAAATAAATCTGTTAGTCTCAAAAGTGTCAAAATCTTAAGATTCCAGAGGGTCTTATTGATTTTAAGGTACCTAAAGATGCATATTGTCTGCTCCTATCTATCACACATTTTACACATTATGGATTGTTTTTTCATATTCTAGATGGCTCCTGAATTATTGAGTTAATTCCTTTAATAAATTTACAACACATTAAGAGCAATCCCATAGGTTCTATAACCTTATGTCTATGAGAACATTAGAGTTTCTCTCTCTCTCTCTCTCTCTCACACACACACACACAATACTCAATTGCTATGGTTCTTGCTTCCAAATATTTAAAGGAAACAGTACATAATAGAATACATTTATATCCAGGTACAATTTAAACTCTAGAGAATGAACACACTAAAATACCTAACAGTTTCTGTATCATAATGTCAGTTTTGTACATCCATACATTCTAACATTCTTACACTGCAAACCCACAATGAGGATGATGAATTTATGTGAACTTGTCTTTCTCAACTGAGGATTAGCACGTATTATCCTGATTTTAGACGTCCCTGATAAAAGCACACAGAAATGAGCTAACCTTCTGTGATGCACTTATATTCACTAGAAAAGTTTCCAAGCAAAGAAATGATGCATAAAATACATCAGAAAAGTTTATACCACAGGTTTTTCATGATATCAGTTTTCTTCCTAGCTCCTGATGTAACTTCTAATCAATAGTCAGCCACTACTTCTTGTAAGGCTTTTATTCTCTTTAAGACTCAGACAATCAGCCACTAATTAATCTGCAGTAAAACGTTCCTTTCTACAGTCATACTAAGAAATATAACAGAACTGGACTGGTTGATTTTGGACTGTCTGGTGAAAGAATTTTCAATATAAAGTGAACTCTTTTATATTCCTACCAAAAAGGGTAATGCCAAAGAATGTTCAAATTATCGAACAATTGCACTCATCCCACACACTAGCAAGGTGATGCTAAAGATAATACAGGATAGACTGCAACAGTATGTGGAGAGAGAATTACCAGAAGTGTAGGTGGGTTTCAGAAGAGGCAGGGGGACTAGAGACCACATCGCCAACATAAGATGGACCATGGCAAAAACAAAGGAATATCAGAAACAAGACTACTTCTATTTCATTGATTACACTAAGGCTTCTGACTGTGTTGACCACAACAAAATGTGGCAAGTAATTAAAGAGATGGGAATACCATAACATCTTATATGCCTCATGAGAAATCTGTACATGAATCAAGAAGCCACAGTTAGGACAGAAAATAGAATGACTGAGTGGTTTGGAATAGGAAAAAGAGTAAGACAAGGCTCCATTTTGTCACCCTGCTTATTCAACCTATACACAGAACACATAATGCGAAATGCAGGGATGGAAGAATCAGAATTTGGGATCAAAATTGCTGGGAGAAACATCAACAATTTGAGATATGCAGATGATACCACCCTAATGGCAGAAAGCGAGGAGGACTTAAAGAAGCTCCTGATTAAGTTGAAAGAAGAAAGTGCAAAAGCTGGCTTGAGACTCAATATCAAGAAAACTAAGATCATGGCAACAGGCCCTATCAGTCCCTGGAAAATAGATGGGGAAGAAATAGAAGCAGTGACAGATTTTACTTTCCTAGGATCAAAGCTCACTGCAGATGGTGATTGCAGCCATGAAATAAAAAGGCAAATTGAAGTCCAAAACCCAGCATTTGGAAAACACTGGTCTAGTCAAAGCAATGGTATTCCTGGTGGCAATGTATGGTTGTGAGAGCTGGACCATTAGGAAAGCTGAGCGCAGAAGAATAGATGCCTTTGAGATGTGGTGTTGGAGGAGAGTTTTGAGAGTCCCCTGGACAGCGAGGAGAACAAATAGGTCAATCTTAGAAGAAATCAACCCTGACTGCTCCTTAGAAGGTCAAATTGTAAAGATGAAGCTAAAGTACTTTGGACATCAAATGAGAAGAGAAGATTCACTTGAGAAAGCCTTGATGTTTGGAAAGGTCGAGGGCAAAAGAAGGGGGAGTCCCAAAATAAGATGGTTAGATGGTATTGTAGAGACAATGGGCACAGAGCTGAGCGAGTTGAGGGGGATGGTGGAGGACAGGAGTGCCTTGCGGACAGTGGTCCATGGGGTCGCAGAGGGTCGGAATCGACTGTGCGACTGAACAACAACAAACTTCCCCCAAAATATTCTGGAACATTGTTTTTATTTCCATCAGATAATCTCAAACTGTATTTACTACCAATCTATAAAACAAACAAATGGAAATCCATTATCCTTCTAACAGAAATTTGTGAATCACATTATTAAGCATCTATATATTTGTCTGCCTAAGATGCAAATGTCTTGAGAGAAAACTATATTTGTCATGCTGTAGCCTTTACTGCACATCTATAAGACACAAGCTTCTATCTTCCTCCTAACAAAATATAATAGTATTTTTTCTAGTTCTCCATATCATTTCCTTTTTGATGGCTAAAATACAACCCCTCTTTCCCCATTCTCCTTCTCTAATGGGATAGAACATGGAGCCTGTGTTTTAAATCACTCATCACAATATCTCACATCAGCACAGAAAAAGAGAACCAGAATGGAAATACAACATCCATTTTCATAAGATTAACAAAAAAGTGTTCTTAAAGCTATATTCGCCCACCCCTCGGCCCAGCAGCCCAATGGGAGAGCTTCCTCTCTCCCCGCAGCACAGAGTTCATCCTGCCCATCTGCCCAATGGGAGCACTTCCTCTCTCCCCCAGCACAGAGTTAGCCCTGCCCCTCTGCCCAGCAACCCAATGGGAGTGTTTCCTTCCTCCGCTCAGCACAGAGTTCACCCACCTATATGCTCAGCAGCCCAATGGGACTGCTTCCTCCCTTCCCAGCACAGAGTTCACCCCGCCATTCTGCCCAGCAGCCCAATGGGAGTGCTTCCTCCCCCCCAGCACAGATTGGGTTTGGGGTTGCAGTTTGGGCACTCAGTCTCTAAAAGGTTCCCTACCACTGCCCCAGTTTGTCATAATTGATAACACTGATTATTTCATAAGATTAATGTGTTTTAGGCATATCAAGAGAATAAACAAAACAAATCAAAAATGCTGTAGCACTGTCAAGACCAACCACCATATTTCAGTGTGAGCTCTCGTGGACCAAGTTCACCTCATCAGACATGGGAACAAGGCTTCATGGCATCAATTTATATATATCAGGTACAGAGGTACAGAGTGATTGTTAGCATAACATATAAGCATACAAATCAATGTGGCTTCATATAATTGGTAATGGCAGATGATCTCTGGTTGTTATTCAGATTAGCTGTAAATCCCCCTATTTTTCAATCGGAAATATGGGAAGAGTGGAAAGATACTATTTCAATTGCAAATATTGGGAAGATACAAAACAAACACCTGGCATTGAATATTTGCTAATGAGTTTAACTTTTGTGTTACTGTGTGAGCACATCCTTTCCTCTGCGACAGCCCATGCTGTGAAAGAGAATCCCACAAGAAAATTTGTGAAGGTGATATAATATAACAAAATATAATATGCAACATATATAGCAGCATATAACAATCTGTGTATAAAATCTGATAATATCTCAGAAAGCCTTTGCTAATATTGAAAACTTTGTGATGGGTGTCCAACAGATGGATGTGTTTTAGGCAGTAATCTAAAGAGCTAATTAAAAAACCAAACCTTGCTACTGTAAATCATACTGTAGATAAATCTAGACTACACAAACTAGACTATGCTACTGAGATTTACAGTACAGTACTTAAGTAGGGCTGTCTTTAAAAAGGACTTGAAAGTTGTTTCAAAATGCACCCAGCTGGTTCCCTGCAGAGACTTGGCAATCCAAGCATGTAACACCAGCTGCATTGATGACCAAAGTATTTCCAGGTACAATTTATTGGAAGCATTCCAAACAAAACATTCATTGTTGCTAACGCTTTTATTTTGCATTTAAGATTGTAGACAAAGGCCAAGAGACAAAGTTGACACTAGTTCCATGAGCCCAAGAAGACTTTAGACTTGTTTTTAGTGCACCCATTGGGCTGCTGGGCAGAGGAGCAGGGCTAATTCTGTGATGGGGGGGAAGCACTCACACTGGGCTGCTTGGCAGAGTGTACTCTGTGCTGCGGGAGAGGGAAGAAGCAGGGAATTTCAGGGATGGTGTTAGGAAGGCAAAAGCTGAGAATGACCCAACTGTATATCTCAGCCTGTGGGGACCCTAGCGATGCAGGTGCCTGGAGTGGCTGTGGGTTGGGGGTCCTGTGTTATCTTGGGAACTACCACCTTTGGTTCTGGACAGGGCAGTCCTGCCCCAAACAGACCCGGTACGTAATTTGGGGGTCCTTCTGGACTCGTGACTACTGCTCAAAGAGCAGGTGGCAGTCGTGGCCAGGAGGGCCTTTGCACAACTTCGTGTGATTCGCCAGTTACGGCCATTCCTAGACCGGGACTCCTTGCTCATGGTCACGCATGCCTTGGTCACCTCCAGTCTTGACTATTGTAATGCGTTCTACATGGGGCTGCCCTTGGTGACAATTCAGAGGCTTCAGCTGGTCCAGAATGTAGCTGCACAAGTAGTGTTGGGATGCAGGCATTATGCCCGTGCCTCACCGCGGCTGAGAGAGCTGCACTGGCTCCCAGTTTGCCTCTGGGTGCAATTCAAGGTGCTGGTTATTACCTTTAAAGCCCTTTATGGTAGTGATCCAGGTTACTTGAGAGACTGCATCGTCCCAAGGACATCTACCCGGCCCACCAGAGAGGACCGGAGAGGCTCTCTGGTTGTGCCATCGGCCAGAGAGGCGCATCTCTCTGGCACTAGAAGGAGGGCTTTCTCGGTGTCTGCTCCAGCCCTGTGGAACCTCCTCCCGATAGAGCTACGCCTGCAGACGGAGTTGCTGTCCTTTAGGAAAGGAGTGAAAACCTGGCTGGCAGGTCTGGTCTGGGGAGTGGATGGTTCAATTTCCCCAGCCAGTTGGATGGTTTGACCCCCAGTTTCTCCAAGTTATAATACCTAGCTTTTAATTAAGTTTTTAAGCTTTTCAAAGTTTTTAATTTTTTAAGTGTTTTTAAAATTGTTGGAAATCGCCCTGGGTCCCTTGGGGGAGGAGGGAGATAAACAAATATAAATATAAATATGAGTTGAGGCTGGCAAGAGATGCTAAAAGCAACAAAAAGCATTCATCAGTCAGTTCCTTCAATATCCTTGGATGCAGTTAATCAGGTCCTGGGGATTTGAACTCATTTAAAGCAATAAAATAATCCTTGACTGTTTGTTTATCAATCTCAAACTGCAATCCTGCCCCTTCCCCTTGTACTTCACACTTGCCTGGAGAGGTATATGATACTTTTTGGGAAGAAAAGGAACTGAATTAGGAATTCAGCACTTCTTTTTCTTTCTCATCTGTTATCATTTCCCCATCCCTATTGAGTAGCTAAGCTACTGTTTCTTTTCTCTGTCTTTTGCTTCAGAGGTTTGCTATTCTATAATTCTATGTTTAACACATACAGTAATACCTCATATAACATTAGTATCGAATAACACTAAAATCGCATAACATTAAGGAATCTGGGGGGAAGAATTGCATCAGATAACATTAAGATCCTATGGGATGCTTCAGATAACAACCGCTAAAGCCTGTGTGGTTACAATGTATCTCTATGGATCCCATAGAGGATCAGATAACACTAAAAATCATATAACACCAAGACTTGTGGAACCAGGTTTTAGTGTTATATGAGGTTTTACTGTAATTGGACAGAGAATTTTATTGCTGATGTTTCCCAACAGCAATACCTTCCCCCTTCTACTGCTGCAAAAACAAGCACACTCTTGCTTACAGTACAGCTAATTTTCTTTCAAACAAACAGGTCAGTAACTAGATTTTTGTTCTCAGTCTGGTACTCAGGCACTTTGTACACACAGTTATTTTTTTTCAAATCACAAACTTTTTCAAGCTATTAGGACCATGTTCAAAATCATTCATATTCTCCCAATGATCACACTTACATTGCCTCCCCACTGTGAATATATTCCCATAACAGTTCTTCAAAGAATTCAGAAAATTTTACTTTAGTTTCTTCATAGAAACCTTTGCCTTCAGTCTCTAGCTGGTTATCTTAAAAAAAGTTTAGAATTTTGTTAACATTTTGAAAGCAGATTAGCCAGCTGCAATGTAGACTTGCACAGATGTAGAAGAGAAACACACCGCATGAGAATGTTATAATTTGCCTATTCAGATTCTACTCACTACCACCAAGCACATTTTCAATTAGAAAAGAACATTATTTAAAATACTCTTCCATTCATTATGTAGTTTAACCATGCATTTATTGGTATAAGTGTAATCTGGTTGAGATATAATGAGGTATTTTGAAAATCTGATCTTGACAAGTATTCAGTCTACAAAATAGTGCACATTTTCCTGAGAATAAGACTCACTGAATTCAATGGTGCATTGGTCTAACATGGCCAACTTCGACATGAGCCCAGCTAGCTGTGTTGTCATATTTAAAATGGCTAACGGAGCATCAATAACATGGGCCTCATTCCCCCGCACGCCATTGGACCCTGCTACAGTAGCATTAGGAACTCCCGATGGCAAAAGGCTGCTAAAATCTTGGAGATCAGAAACAGTGGGAGATGATGTTTAGATTCGACATGCCAAACTAGAAGTGTGAAGTACGGATCAACCAAGTAACCAAGTAAGTAAAGCTATATTCATATACAATAAAATCCAATATTGGGCTAGTGATATCCAGTCTTTGTGCAATCTAAATGTCTGTTTATATGACAATTATTCAATAAACCACAGCAAACAGGAATAACATTTGGAAACTGATTAACATTGGTTTTCATAATATTAGGCTATTCCATTATGAGTGCAGAATCACACTTGCATACTGGTATAGCCTCTTTACATTTCAGTGTTGCTGTTTTCTAAATTGTCTCAGTTTGTGATTTAAGGAAAGCTTACTGGCCAAGCAAGATGAGTTAGGATGATAGCATAGGTACACTTGAGGGAAAATAAAATGACCTTGTTTATCCTGAAAAGACAATGACCTAGTCAAACAAATACATATTTTCTAAAATAGCTCCATCTTGTAAGAACGCTAGTTAATAATAATATCATTTTAAGGTAAATTAAGATAAAAGATTTTAGGGGGTATATATAGAGTAAAAAATGACAATGATAAGGAACAAAAACAGCAAGGGGTTAGCTGATGCAGAAGAGATTAAGAAAAGATGGCAAGAGTACACAGAGGAACTCTACAACAAGGAACTCAACACCCCTGATAATCACAATGATGCGACCACTGAACTTGAGCCAGACATCCTAGAGAGTGAAGTCAGAAAGGCCCTAAAAAGCACTGCAAACCACAAAGCCAGTGGAGATGATGGTATCTCAGCTGAATTTTTCAAAGCCCTAAAGGATGATGGAATCAAAATATTGCATTCTATATAGCAGATCTGGAAAACACAATAATGGCCACAGGATTGGAAAAGATCAGTATACGTACCAATCC
This sequence comes from Furcifer pardalis, assembly GCA_030440675.1. Lineage (NCBI taxonomy): Eukaryota > Metazoa > Chordata > Lepidosauria > Squamata > Chamaeleonidae > Furcifer > Furcifer pardalis. The sequence continues at coordinate 75,726,081 of CP126896.1, read as the reverse complement.
CAAAAAAGGGAAGAATTGTGAAGAATTGCGCTCATCCCACACGCTAGCAAGGGTATGCTCAAGATAATACAGGACAGTCTGCAGCAGCACGTAGAGAGAGAATTACCAGAAGTACAGGCTGGGTTCCGAAGAGGAAGAGGAACTAGAGACCACATTGCCAACATACGTTGGATCATGGAGAAAACAAAGGAATATCAGAAACAAATCTTCTTCTTTCATTGACTATACCGAGGCCTTTGACTGTGTCGACCACAACAAAATGTGGCAAGTAATTACAGTAAAACCTCGGATAACACTAAAACTTGGTTCCACAAGTCTTAGTGTTATCTGATTATATGGGATACATCGGATAACATTAAAACTCTATAGAGATGCATTATAACCAGCACAGGCTTTAGTGAATGTTAGCCGATGCATCCCATAGGATTTAACGTTATGCGATGCAATCCCCCCACCCCCGGATTGCTTAATGTTATGAGGTTTTAGCATTATCTGATGCAAGCGTTATCTGAGGTATTACTGTAAAGAGGTGGGAATACCAGAACACCTTATATGCCTCATGAGAATACGGAATGACAGAGTGGTTTGGAATAGGAAAAGGAGTAAGGTGAGGCTGCATTTTGTCACCCTGCTTATTCAACTTATACACAGAGCACATAATGCGCAATGCAGGGTTGGACAAATCACAAGTTGGGATCAAAATTGCTGAGAGAAACACCAACAACTTGAGATACGCAGATGATACTACCCTAATGGCAGAAAGTGAGGAAGACCTAAAGAAGCTTCTGCTTAGGTTGAAAGAAGAGAGTGCAAAAGCTGGCTTGAGACTCAACATCAAGAAAACTAAGATAATGGCAACAGTCCCTATCAGTCCCTGGAGATTAGATGGGGAAGAAATAGAAGCAGTGACAGATTTTACTTTCTTAGGACCTAAGATCATTGCAGATGGTGATTGCAGCCATGAAATAAAAAAGCGACTGATTCTTGGGAGACAAGCTATGAGAAACCTGGGGAACATAGTGAAAAGTAGAGACCTCACCTTGAAAACAAAAATTCGCATAGTCAAAGCAATGGTATTCCCCAGTGGTAATGTATGGTGGTGAGAGCTGGACCATTCGGAAAGCTGAGCACTGAAGAAGAGATGCCTTTGAAATGTGGTGTTGGAGGAGAGTTTTGAGAGTACCCTGGACAGAGAGGAGAATAAATAGGTTGATCCTAGAAGAAATCAACCCTGACTGGACCTTAGAAGGTCAAATAATAAAGATGAAACTAAAGTACTTTGGACATCTAATGAGAAGAGAGGATTCACTTGAGAAAGCCTTGATGCTCAGAAAGGTGGAGGGCAAAAGAAGAAGGGCTGGCCAAAAATGAGACGGCTAGATGGTATTGTAGATGCAATGAGCACAAAGCTGGGCAGGCTGAGGAGGATGGTGTAAGACAGAGGTGCCTGGCGGGCAGTGGTCATAGGGTCACAAAGGGTCGGAATCGACTGTGTGACTGAACAACACAAAATATATAGTAATAATAATACTGGGGGGACAGTGACTCCAAATTGCCTTAAAGTATCTTTATCCCACTCTTAATGTGTAATAAATAGAACTGCATACAGATGGCTCCAGAGCTGGCCTTCCTTTATTATTATTATTATTATTATTATTATTATTATTATTATTATTATTATTATTATTATTATTATTATTATTATTATTATTATTATTATTAGCCCCACTCGCAGAGCGACCCTGGGCGGTTAACAAAGATACAAAATATATACAGTTACAATTACGAGATATACATAATACAAAAACATTTCAACATATCATCATCACAAATCATCACAAGTCACAGTAGCAAAAAGTATCAGTATCACATAATCAAAAAGCATTACAAAAAGAGAAAACAACCTAATTTGAGAAGTCCCACAGCAACACGTTTGCGAAGTCCCACAGCACTCATATGAGAAGTCCGACAGAAAGTCTGACAACAACAAATACAAAAGTCAAAAGTCGCTGCTCTTGTCCTCCTCCTGGCTGGTGGAAAGGGCCAGGAGGGTACGGCGTCATGGCGACGTCTTCAGCCTCCCGTGGCCACGGGGGCTCTTATCCTCCTGGCTGGTGCAAAGGGCCAGGAGGGTACGGTGGCGCCTTTGGCCTCCCGTGACCATGGGGGACTCTTATCCTCCTGGCCCATGGGACGGTCAGGAGGGCACGGCGGCGCAGGTGTCTTCAGCCTCCCATGGCCATGGGGCTCTTATCCTCCTGGCCGTTGGAAAGGGCCAGGAGGGCACGGTGGCATGGGCGTCTTCAGCCTCCCGTGGCCATTGGGGCTCTTATCCTCCTGGCCGGTGGATAAAGAGCAACCCTAAAAGTTCTGAAAGATTAAATTTGTTTCAATGCAACCATGTCAAATAAGATAAGAAACAAAACAAAAGTAAAAACAATTAACAAAAAAGATGAACATTGTGGACCTTGAAGACTAACTGTTATATTTTAATGTGTGCTTCTGTGGATCAAATCCACTGAGGTAAGCCTAGGCCTGTGATAATGAACCTTGGCACTCCAGGTGTTCTTGGATTTCAATTACCAGAAGCTCAAGTCAGCACTCCTGCTGATCGGGGCTTCTGGGAACTGAAGATCAAGAACAGCTTGAGTGCAAAGGTTCACCATCACTGGCCTAGGCACAGGGTTGTGTGGTTTCTACAGCCACAAGACCTGGCCAAGAAACTGTCTGGAACAGGAAGGAATGAAGGTAAGAAAGACAAAAGGACAAACAAACAAATGTTGCTCTTCCCTCACAATCTTTTCCCCCAGCAAGCACCTGACAGGGCATTAGATTCATTTATAGTTCTGTCATTAGACCACTTAGGAGGCCTAGCATCCTGGCAAAAAGCAGGCATGTGAAAAAGTCAAATCACTACCAAGCATGAATGCTCAAACATGTCTGAGGCTAGACATGGCCATATCTACACATGGTCAGAAAAGAGACAATGCATCACTCAAAAAGAGGACATACCACTACTGAATGTGCATATGCTACTGGATATGTAATGATGAAAGTGGGCAAAATGACAACCATGAGATGCGGTGAGCCTGTTCAGTCTGCCTTCCAGATGCTAACTATTGTTGTTCAGTCGCACAGTCAAGTCTGATCCTTTGTGACCCCATGGACCACTGCACGCCAGGCTCCTCTGTCATCTGCCATCCTCCGTAGTCCACCCAGATCTACTCGCCATCTCATCTTCTGCCGCCCCCTCTCCTTTTGCCTTCGATCTTTCCTAGCAAGATGCTAACTAGTATCCTTCTTTCTTAGAGTTCCTGATCTGTACAGTGGGCTTTCTTGGTGACTGCTGTCATTCTCTCCAAATTACTTAAACAGGAGAATGAACCAGCCATTGCTCTACTGCCCTTCTACTGACAGGCACTTCTCATGTTCAACAGGTGAGCTTTGGATGACTGGCCATGATCCTGAGGAAGGGGCTTTCTATCAAGTGTATCTGGCATTTTCTTTATTGATGAATTTAGAATTGTGCTTTTAACTGAATTGGACTTTTCTCCTATTAAGTCATTATTGGTTTACCGAAGCTTTGAAACTGATCAAGAAAGAGATTCAGTATACACTACAAATTATCGGCCCTGAAGAAGGCCACAAACTATTTTGGCTGAAACATGCTGGGCAGGTTTTAATAATAAAGATATATGTTTAAATTAAAAAATATATTAAAATGCAGCAGTTTGTCTTTAAGGCGCCATGCTTTTGTTGTTATTATTACTTTTGTTTTGTTTCTTGATTGATATGTCTTCAAAGTCTAAAACACTTACAATTCCAAAAACTATGTCAAATACATGAGAAAAGAGAATATTGTGACCACTAGATGGCATGATAATCTTAACATTCTTCATATACAATACAGTGGTACCTTGTACAATGATTTTAATCCATTCCACGGAGCTCGTTGTTATATGAAAAAATTGCTATACAATGCATGCATCATATAGCGATGTTCTCTATGGGATGCATCATACAACGAATATCTCTATGGGAAAAATCGTAGAACAACAAAAATTTGTTGTACGATTTTTCCCATAGAGATGCATTGCATCGTATAACAATTTTAGTTGTTATATGGTGCACAATGTTTTTCAAATTTGATTTTGATTTGATTTATTGGATTTGTATCCTCGTTGTTATATGATTTAATTGCTGTACAAGGCATTCGTTATATGGGGTTCTACTGTATCTATTCATATAAGCATTTATGTAAGAATGGATATCAAATCTGACTTTTAAAATCATTGTCAACCCATTTTCTCTTAACAGTACAGGTATACTACTATAATAGTAACTATAGCCTGTAACTATACTGCAATAATTACTGCTGGCAATCATAAAGGATAATTTGCATAGACTACCCATTGCGGTAATGTACTTTGTAAGCCGCCCAGAGTCGGGTCTTCCCGAGTGGGGCAGGGTATTAAATGCGAACAAATAAAATAAATAAATAAATAAATAAATTTGTCAATTTATAAATTTTAAATAAAACATTCATAGCAATTCATCTAGTGGTAAACAAATCAGGAAAGCAAATGTTGATACCTTCTAATCCCCACCCCCATAAGCACTTATCTAATCAACAATTTTAGTTAACAGATGAAACTGCATACAGTAATACCTCGGATAACACTAAGACTTGGTTCCACAAGTCTTGGTGTTGTCCAATTTTTAGTGTTATCCGATGCATATTAAAATCCTATGGGATGGATCGGATAACGTTAAAGCTCCATAGAGATGCATTGTAACCGCACAGGCTTTAGCGGTTGTTATCCGATCCATCCCATAGGACCTTAACGTTATTCAATCCAATTCTCCTCCCCAATTACTTAACGTTATGCGATTTTAGCGTTATCCGAGGTAAATGTTATCCAAGGTATTACTGTATAAGAAAAATTATCTTCCTCCTAGAGTACAAAATATTCTGAGCAAGGAAAAAAAGCTGATGAGCTAAATCTTCTAAAGTTTGGAATCTGAAGCAGGGGTGCCCAAACTTTTTTGGCCGTGGGCTGATCATGTGGTTCAGGAACCTGGTAACTAAGGCCTGGGGGCCGGGTGCGGCCCCCAACGCCAGTTCATCTGGCCCGCGTAGCCCTCGTCACTCCTCGTCGCTAAAATCGCATAACGTTAAGTAATCTGGAGTGGAGAATTGGATCGAATAACGTTAAGGTCCTATGGGATGCCTCGGATAACAACTGCTAAAGCCTGTGCGGTTACAATGGAGCTTTAACTTATCTTATCCATCCCATAGGATTTTAACATGCATCGGATAACACTAAAAATCGGATAACACCAAGACTTGTGGAACCAAGTCTTAGTGTTATCTGAGGTATTACTGTACTTGGAACAATCCATGCACTATGCAAGTTAGTAGAGTGGTGAATCATGCAGCCTCTCACTCTTAGAGAGAATTTTTTTTGGGGGGGAATACTCTTCACAGTGAGAAAGTTTATGTACAATATTTTCCTCCAAGTTATCTTTCAGGAAGTATCAAGAGGTTTCTCAAGTTTTGTAGGCATTTTTTTCTAGTTCACCACCATTCCTATGAAAAAATAGCAAATCTGTTCTGCAAGATTCCCCTACAAAGAACAGAAGAAACATGGGATCATCGCCATAACTGCACCATTTATCTTGTTCAGGATTCACTGTAGAAGGGCAGAAAGCATGCCAAATGTTGCAGAATTGTTAACATTTCAGAAAAATTGTACCATTCTCTGCAAAAGATTTAGAAGGAAAGAACAAAAGAAACACCACTCTGTGCAGGATTAGTGCAATTCATGACCAGAATAACATCCTTCCTGTTCAAGCGTCACTGGATAGAGCATTACTCTATGCAGAATTTATATGTTTCCTCTGCTAAACTGGTGAAGAAAAAAGTAAAAGGCAAAACAAGACTGCTATGTGAAGCCAGAATATTTTTAATGAAGAGGTCTAAGTGGAGAGGCGTAGCATGGCAAGATTTAGAAAATTACAGAGAAATTTTGTGAATGCATTTTGCCACAACTAAGTACAGGTACTCACAACTGAATGTCACAATTTTAATTGGAAGGCCACAAAGCATTGCTGAACATTAGCTGGTGAACACTTAAAAGATGGATCCCCATAAAAGCCAAGGAAAAATAAACAAAAATATGCAGTTTATCCTTAATTCTTCTTTATGCTAATAATCTCTATCATATTTTCTACTTGCTTCTTTGCTTAACAAAACCATCTTACACTATTATGCATGCTTATTTTGAAGTAATTTCCATTGTTTTTAATGGAGCTTTCTGCCTCGTGTGTTTAAGACTTCATGTTTAAAAGTCCAACACATTTAGAAAAATGCTGAATGTGCCCGAGTGTTGTATTACTAGCTATACAAACTGATAGGTGCACACATAAAGTCTTCCTTGTAGATCAAATCATTTCGGATTGTATCATTTTATATCAACGTGGAAAGTACTAGTATCTCCTGCCAGCCATGTACTCAACCATCTCATCAACACAAAGTCCCAAACACCAGTAAACTGCAAAATACAAGCTGATGAACATAGTGCAGCCATGTAGCAAAATTATGTGGAACAACAAATTATTTAATCAGAATCATTTGTAAAACCTCCCTGCATTTTAATAATCTCTATTGCAGGGTTTGCTTGTTTATTTATTATACTTATACCCCGCCCATCTTGGAGATTTTCCTATTCTGGGCAGCTAACAACACAAAACTCATACATTAAAAAGAGTCACACATTTTAAAAAAATTACATATATATACACTAGAAAAAAAAACCCTTAAAAAAACCTATTGGTGACAGAGAGAGACAAAATAAAATCCATAATGACCAGCTGTTGGTAAAACGTTCTCAAAAGCCTCTTTAAAAAGAAATGTTTTCAACTGTTTTTTAAAATGTAGGCAGGGATGTGACCTGGTGCAGCACAACTGGAGGAGAGTTCCACAACGTTGGTGCCACCACTGAGAAGGCTCTTCTCCGAGGTACGGCCTTCCTTGCTAATCTTGGAGTTGGCACCTGCAGCTGCGCTGTCTTAGAGGAACGAGTGATGCAGTCTGATGTCCTGAGGGGAAGATGTTCCACCAAGTAGGAAGGTCCCAAACCATTTAGGGCCTTAAAAATTAAGTGTGATGGATAAATTGGCACAAAGGTCTTCAGCTTTTCCATGTTGATACTAACTGATCACAGAAGTATGCTGGACAAACAGCAAAGTAATTGACATGATATTCCTCTAACGTGTTGATTGTAGGAATAAGAAGTGGGTTTTTGGTGACAAAGAAAGTATAGATAGAAGGAAACCAGTTCAAGCACCTTTCTCTGCATGAAATTCTCCAATTCTGTAGTTAAACTCAGCAGCTAATAAATCATGTATCCAGTCCCTAATTCTTGAAAATGCACTCGCTACCATAATTCTTATTGCTTCATATACAATGTTTTTCCTGTATGAATGTCAGAACTATGATAACAACTACTTATTCCATTGTACGTTACTGAAAACGATGGCCAGTCTCCTATTATACAATAGTACTTGCACAATTCTCAGTGGTATGAATAGTTATACATTCTTCTCATTCTTTCTATTATTGTGCAAGTGTTTTCCAACTGTTCTCAAACAGCCATGGAGTGCAACAGGGCTGGCTGTTGTGCCAGCTGAGTAAGGAAAAAAAGACTAGGTAACTGAGCACAACTCCCTCCCCTCCCCTTCCATATCTGAATCTGAATAGTGCAATCTTCATGGTGATCAGCCATGAAGACTATCCTGCGAACATAATGCAGTGGCTTTTCATCTGCGTTCCACATTGCAGTATGACCCTATACCACTGATCCAGGTCCGCAAGTCACTTTCTGGTCCCTTTTGGGACACAAAGTCCTCCTCAGCCCCAGGCCAGCAATGATGAAGCTGCTGCCTCCATCAAGATAGATTCAAGTGGGATTTAATCCATTTGGATACCATCACACTTCCCTGTGGAGTTCACCAAGGCTGCTAGTCCTCAGGGTTGTTAGGTTAGTTAACTGTTGCCTGATGCTGCCCTCCATCAAGAGCTACCACTAATCCTCTCTTCTTGAGCCACCACTAATCTTTGGCTCATCCAAAGATTCTATGATGTTGTTTTCCACCAGTTCCCACAAATACTTGTGCTAGCGATATCTGGTAAAAACTACTTTTTGTCTACTATTTGATACAGTTTCCCTAAACAGAATGAGTACAGTGGTACCTCGCATAAAGAGCATAATGCGTTCCACAGGATTGCTCTTTAAGCAAAACACCATTGAAAGTGACCAATTGTGGGGGGATTGCGAACCCTGATTTATTTGTTAAGCGAGTTTTTGATTGGTTTTATTTGTTAAGCGAAGCAAACATTCAGAGAAAATTCTGCTCTTTAAGCGAGTTACTCTTTAAGCGAGGTGCTCTTTATGCGAGGTTTGACTGTACAGAGTTTTATGGCCTAACTGGCATTCAGATCAATATAATGAGAAAAGCAAAAGAGAACATATTTAGATAATAGATCTTTGCATATTAGAAGATGACAAGTTTCCACTACATTCAGTAATTTCCAGGAACAGTCAATGTTTTTCAATATGCAATTTGAAATGGTCAACAGAAGAAATTTGTAGAAATGAACTTGGGAGATTGAGTCAGACCTAGCTTGAAAAAAAAGTCCAATTCTGCAAAATAATAATAATAAATAAAAGACAAGAATTTTCTAAGATAGGGGGACAGCTAACTATTAATGGCAGCAGCAGTATAAATTGATTAATTCTTCTATCCTACTAATTTTCACCTAACAAAGTAGCTTATCAAAATATCATAAGCTTAAAACAATATGGTAAATCTGGAATGATCTTGTTTTGAAGAACTGATTTTTGAGGACAGAGCTCCAGCAGCATAATTAATAGCTTTTCTTCTGGTCTACTAAATTTTGCTAAATGAGGCACCTTATCAAAAATATAACAAACGTAAAACAATACAGTGCAAAATGAAACATCCTGCATCAGCTTGCTCAGGAAGAGACTTAAATTTTATTTACACACAAAAGGACCACTTGTTTAAAAAGAGCAGGAAATATATTAGACACCATAAGAAATGTGGCACTGACAGCTTCAAAGAGTGCAAAACACTGATAATTATAAACAGATATCAGAAGCAGTTGAGCTGCTAAAAGATCTTCTCCAAAAAATTAAGAAAAGAGCCCCAAAAAGATTGGAAACAAGCACTAGAACCAACAGACACAAAACTGACCAAATAATTAAGATCAATGACTTAAACAAGAAATAGAAACACATTTAATGCATTAAACAACAATATTTCTTCAAAATAGGACAAAGAGGACAACAGAAGCAGAAGACAGAACATAAGATTAGGTCAGATTCCAGAGAAAGAAGAGTGGTCTAATATTTCTGTTGCTCCAAAAACATAGAAAGAGCCATGCAATCCTGATACAATAGAAATGAAGGACAAAGGTTATACCTTTATTGGATCATTTACAAACCAAACGCTGCACAAGCTGTCATAATTCAAGAACAAATCTTCAGGCACGCACCAATATCTTGTGGATATTGTAGGAAAATAATAAATAAAGAGTCCAAAATGTTCATGGCAGGTGTCTATACCAGGGCCATGTTATATAGTCTGTTGTACAATTTTACCAACCCTGTACAACTGGCACTACCTAATGGGTAAACTAAATGTTAACCCCAATTCACCAAGCTATGATGGGTTTCCAGAATAATTTTGGAAGAAATTATAATACCTCACCTGATAAATCTCTTCAACACAATATTAGGAGCAGAAGAATAAGAGTAATACCCAAGCCATGAGATGGCTCCATAAAAGCCATCTTTAACCTAAAAACACTCTTTAACAAGGACATGAAACTATTAATTGGGGCATGAAGCTATTTATTATGGCCTTAAGAATACATTCATTCATAATAAACTACATTAAAAGAAATCAAGCAGGATTTATACTAGGAAGAAATATATAGCAGACTCTACTGGGAAAATACTAATATTACTATCACTTGAAGTCATTTGATAAACTGAATGGCCATATTTATTTCAGTTCCCGGTGGGGGGGGGGGGTATTAGCCTGACAGTTATAAATACTTTTGAGGGGAAAATAAATATAAATTCACAGCATTGCCACAACTAGCCATAGTGCTGACCTGGGCTTGCTTACCACTTCCTTTATTATCTAATAATCATTTGCAGAAATGTATTTGATACGATGGAACCTCAGTAAAAAGTGCATTCAACGTATACATTACTTTTATCTCAATAACAAGTTCTGTGTGGCGGGCAAATTCTTAAAAGTATGTGGGGGAATATGTCCAGAACATGAATCTATATAAAACGTTTAAAAAAAATTAATTAACAGCTTGTATCAATCTATAGGTTTTATCATATAGAGATCTTTTAAATATTTTTTATTTCAACCATATTTTTTTTTGGAAATTATTAGAATGGACCTATTCAACTTGATTCATACAATGTCGCTCCATAATACTTCTTGGATACAGTAAATCACATATTTCAGTTGACTATGATAGTTGTTTTTTAGCTATACAGTACTTATTTCATTTTTAAAGGGACATACAATGAAATTTGAAGCAAATTCAGTGTATTCAGATTTATTATTATTATTATTATTATTATTATTATTATTATTATTATTATTATTATTATTATTATTATTATTATTATTTCAATTTTAGATATAAATATAAAATCAATTTCTAAGCATCTTGAAAATAGCATTTGATTCTACCTCCATAACTTCATTGTGTTTCACTCAAACAACAACACAACATAAAGCATACCAGTACCTCTATCTTATATCCATCAAAAAGAGACACTAAATTAAGTATCTCTGTTATCCTGCATGCACTATGCCAGTACCATTAGCCAGAAAGAAAACCCTTTCCCACTAATTTGTCTTTCCATCTTACTTTCAGGAAATCATCCTATGATAACTCTATCCTCAGTTTATTGTTTCCAGCTTTGCAATTAAGGAAAGGAACCTTTGCACAAAGGAGTATTGCTTCTACAACTGTTTTTATGCCTAAATTTTCTAAATGGCAGAAAAATACACTGAGAAGAGACAAACAAATTTACATAATTTCTTCCTATTTTCCACAACACTGGTACCAAAATAATGCAGTATCAAACAATCAAATACATCGAGAAGTCGAAACAAGCTACCAGTTCCTAATATTACAGCAGAAAACATAGCCTTACTAATGATAGAGTCTAAATACTGTCTCTTAGTCTGCACTGTTAGCTGGACATCTAATTTTCTATGATAGATCATGCACTGATTCACAGTTTTCAACAGCTGATGCAAAATTGCATAAGCTCGTGTTTTACTTATCAAGGATCGCCTAACATAATTTCCCACACCCATTATGTTTAAAAACTATTAATTTTGTACAATACAGAGTTTGAAATGCTTCTGGCAGTGCCAAATAATGCTACTGACCCATTTCTAAGTCCTAAAATTCCTATAATCATAATTTTTCTGAATACCTGAAAAAAACCCGGTGGTACAGGACCTACTGGCATGCCATCTCCTGGGGGAATGTTTCCTAGCACTGGACTGGGAGCTGCTGCAGCGCTCTGAAAAGAACAAAGGAAAAATAAACCTTTGTCATTGCACAATAGGCATAAAACCAAATAGTACTACTTTGACCACAGTGTGGCATAGCAGAAAGCAACACTCTCTGCATTACATATTTCATAATTTCCTCCACTTTAAATCAGCAGTGCTCACTTTAAAAAATCACACACAGACACATCAGTGAAGTAGCTAAATTTAGCCCAACTAAGCTGCCTTAGATTTATACATGGAATGCAAAGCAATAGATCAAAAGTTTAAATATTCATTTAGTTTCAATGAAGACATGTTCAGTTATGTGTGTTTATAAATGGTTCTGCGACAACTCATGCTAAAATGTAAATTATGTGCAGCATAAGAACATGAGTCGGCCAAAGGAACCAATATGCAAGGTGGGATATTATGTGAAAGAACTACATCTAAGTCTACTTAAAGACCAAGCTAAACATGACGATCAAGATCCAAAGTAGTATCTCTTACATCCTTTTCTCTCTTGAAATGAGTTGTGTTATGGGAGTAATACCCACTCTGTATCCTTCTCCTGTACTATGACTAATGTCAGCTTTATGGAAGGTGAGGTTAGTCAGATTAAGCACATCCTCCCAACACACAGTGTTGGGCATCAGTAGGTTCACACCAGTTCGCCAGAACCAGTAACAGAAATTCTGGCTGGCCTCACCCATCCAAATTTTGAAATAAAGTAGACCTAATTTGGGTGAAATACAGGGCTTTCCCACTGGCCATGCCCACCATACCACGCCCACAGAGTGGTAGTAAAAAAAATTTGAGCCCACCACTGCCGACACCACAACTCTATTCCACCTCAGGAGTCAATATACATATACTAGAACCCCACATAACATACATACATACCCTAGAACTCCACATAACATACATACATACATACATACATACATACATACATACACTAGAAACCCACATAATGGAAAAACTCCATTCCACGGAGATCTTCACTCTGCAGATTTTTTTCATTATGCGGTTCCCTATGGGAGAAGCCCCAGATAACAACAACAAAAAGTTCATTAACCAGGGTTCCCATTAAGCGGGAATACCCCGGTTACCAAATGCCCCGCATAATGAATTTCCCCCCCATTATGTGGGGTATCACCATTGCATAACAAATGCTTCATTGTGTGGATTTTTCGCTATACGATGCGTTCGTTATGCGAGGTACCACTGTAGCTGATTTTAGTCAAAGGAAAAAACCATGAAAGATCCTGTCATTAATCTCACTTCTAGTTTTGCTGTAAATCGTTGAAACACAGAGGCAAGAAAGGAAATACAATGACCTTTCTGGATTGTTGTCACGCTGCAGTCATGTAAAACATTGACTGGGGAAAGTTTACTGTAACATTCTGCAAGGGTGACCAGATGGGAAGGGAGAATTGACCACTTTTCATTTTAAGGATATTTTACTATGCTTTAAAATAAGAACACGGTACTAGCTATGCAGAGGAGGGTTCATTATTATTATTATTATTATTATTATTATTATTATTATTATTATTATTATTATTATTATTATTAAAAAAGAATGTGTTCATGACCACTGCAAAAATTAAAGCCAAATTACAGCTATTCTTCACATTAGAACTCCTTCTAAAAGCATTCTTCCCAGCAGAACATTTTGTCAGGGTGTGGTATTGAAACAAGGCAAAGACATCTCATACCACAATCCTATAAGCACAGAATTTAAGAAGATTTATTTTCATTCTATGAATAAATTGCTAATATCTGCTGCATGGAATATAAGTCATGCTAATTAATGTATCTGGCCACTGAGAGTCACTTTTATATGCAGTATACAGAATTACATTGTCAATTAGATATTAAGACTTCTGATACAAAGACTAGGTTAATGAAAGATACCTATCCCAAGTTGCCTATACGAACTGCCAGGGGAGGAATAAGCCGGGGCAGGATGAGGACCTTGCTGCCCCTACCCCTGTGCCCACCCCAACATATTGTAATGTAATGTATTGTCTGTAAGCCGCCCTGAGTCGCCACGGCGAGTGGGCGGCAATATAAATTTGAACTAATAAATAAATAAATAAATACAGTATAATGTTTACAACACGAGAAAACAATATATGATTAGATTGATGATGCTTTTATTCTTCACAAAGCTAAAGATAAAACAAGGAACCTAACAACAATATTGCTTAGTATAAACATTCCCTATGCACTTTTCCAGAATAAGGATAAACATCTGCTGGTTAACTATTTAATCACTGGACTATAAACTTTCTATTAATTAAAATTCAGATGTGCTGTGAGTTTGCTATAATACCATGGTAACCAATGAAATACATACAAAGCTTAGTATACAGCTATTACCCATAGCTTGATTAATGCAATATTTAAAAACAAAAAACAAAAATTATTAAATACTAAACTATAAGATAGACTATTTCTAGATTTCATACCTCAAAAGTCTGAACTAGAACAGCATTTGCAGCATCACCCAGTTGGCCAGGTTTTACCCTGATTTTAGAATTGTACCCCATGTATGTTTAGGGTATTAGGTAGACTTGTTCTTTTCTTTTTTAAAAAAGTCTCTAACCCTTTCAGAACCAGAGATATGATGCAATAGAAGCATCCACTGTTTTGACCAAATGTTCTGAAAGAAGCAAACCAATATAATTAGCAGATGAACAACACCATTCATGCCACCTTGGATACATTCACTGGAAGGCAGGCAGGATAGAAATAAGGTAAATAAGATAATAACAAATCCACAGTTTGACAGGGTCATACATGTTTGCATACCAATCTCCTCTCAGTTCATGGATACATGGGGCAATTTTGGGAAACTCTGGCTGTTACAGAACTTCCTACAAACAGTACACAGAAAGCCTTAAGTCACAGGAATGGATGCTGGCTAAGGGAACATGGGGCCCGGATAACAAAACAGGAACTTGTCCTAGTTCAGATATTATGCCTATGAAAAGACTTCTAGATAAATGACATTGCACTTTATTGTCCAGCATGTAGATGCTACTCTGAAGAACGGAACAGTTGGGAAGAACCAAAGGACAACTAATTTAAAAAAAGCTTCATCCTATCATAATCATTACTAATACCATCACTACTAAGGTAAAGGTTTCCCTTAACCAGAGATTTCTGGGGAAAGGTTTCAAACAACAATAAGGAAGAACTAAATCTACATACCTTTATGTTCAAAATATGAGCATGGATTTTTGAACTGAGTAGTCAGATATATATTCTATGAAGCTATTTAATGGATCATATTTACCCATTATATTCCCCTGCAGTCTCTGGGATCTTTAAGAAAGAGCATTTTCTTGGGCCCACAACAATTGAAGGCACATTTGGTAAGGATTTGAAAGGGGCCATTTTTAGGCGTTGCTTCCAGGGTATGGAATTCTCTGCCTCATGAGCCAAGGTTGGCCCTTTCCTTACAGTTTTTCTGCCAGCAGGTGAAAACTTTTCTTTTCAAGCTGTCTTTTAATCTCTGCATTTTGCAGGACTCACATTTTTATGTTTTGCAATTTATTTTTAATCGGGTGTTTTAAATTTGTTTAGATTTATTTTAATTAATGATGCTTTTAAAAACAATTTCAATTTAATCATATTTTACTGTTTTAATTTTTTTGTGCTTTAGACATATATGTCTTCAGTTGTTCTAAACTGGCTCAAGTCCCTTCCCTGGAAGAAACATGAATGAATGAATGAATGAATATTATATTTCCATACATAGGTCATTGCTATTTCTGCATTTATTAGAAAATAGACATGGACAGAATTACTTCCTTAGCTATAGCTACCAGAATTCTGAAGCTAATAGTGACTTTTGTGGCTGAAAATGTCTAGATAGTACCATCTCAAAAACTCATTTCCCGATCTCTCTTATGAACCTCATTCCCATTACAATATAAACCATAGGAAGAGAAATATATATATAGTATAGATTTGGGTTTAGGAAAGATGTATATTGTGGCATGAGGAAGCTAAACATGGGAGGTGTTACAATGGACTGACTCTTAATGTATACTGAGGAAGAGAATGTTGAAGAATTGAATTTGACAAAGAAACATTAAATTAATATATTTTCTAACCTGGGAAAAATATTCAATCTGCACAGTGTTGGGTTCCAAAAAATTTTTTACTACCACACTGTGGGTGTGGTATGGTGGCCATGGCCAGGGGGAAATCCCTGCGTTGCACATGAATTAAGACTACTTTAATGGATTTTTTGTATCTTATTTGCGATGTACTGTGTTAGTTTTAAATGATATTTTACTATGTACTGTATACTGTATTTTATGATTTTATTATGTTAATGTATATTATGTGATGACATGGTTGTGAGCCGCCCAGAGTCGCATTTTGCGAGTGGGGCGGCATATAAATTGAACATAATAACAATATCAACAACAACAACAACACTTTATTTCAAAACTTGGATGGGCAGTGCCAGCCAGAATTTCTGCTCCCGGTTCTGGCGAACTGGTGCGAACCTGCTGATGCCCACCACTGAATCTCCATCACTGAAGATAATAGCACCTTGCCCCCTGTTGTTCCATGGTTGCTGCATCTTACACTTACTTTCCCCTACATATCAAATTACAGTGAATGGAATGGACGTGGGATTTTGTTGTGTTTTCAGGAATCTGCCTTTAGTAGAGGTTAGTGGAAAAAAGAAAAAAGACAGCCATCACATGAAATTATCACCAGAAACTTGAATGCATGGCACAGTCATTATTTCATTATTTATGTGAACCAGCAACATATAGTTTAACATAACTCTCCTTTTCATTTTATCCTGAAAATAACCTTGGAAAGCAGGTGGTTCATCAGTACTTACTGGCCCAAGGGCACCAAACAAGCTTTATAACTCACAAGAGGTTTGAATTTAGTTATCCCTGTTCCAAGTTCAACATTCTATTGGTTTTTTGAGATCAGTGATTAAATGATGCCTTAATGGAAATATATTACTAGAAAACTGATGCAACTTAATGTGTAAAATTGTATAATATGCAAAATAAGGGCATCTGATTTACATAATATGCAAATTAGTTTAGGCAGATTTGGAAAACTGGACTATGGCAAAAATAGATAAAAATGTTTTTAACACATTTTAAATGATGTAGCTTTTAAAACATAAAATTATAGTTGTCGCCAATGTAGTTTCTGCCTGCAGACTATTTTCTATATGTTGCTATACCAAATGAGACCATATTTAAAAGCAAAGAAAGAAGAATACCTTTTAAAAATAGGGATAGGAACGACTGGCCCATAGATCTTACTCAGCTCAGGTTGAAAAGAAGGCTGTGACAGTCTACCAGCAAATTTCACCTCACTTTGTGAACGGTCTGACCTCCTCAAAAAACCCAAAAGCAGAAGCTACCCTGAAGGGAACCTCACAAATTCAGGATGTGACCTCTTTTTTGTACTCTCATAATTCACCCAAAGCCCCCAGCAGAGTTCTGGTAGTGGGTATCTGCTGGGAAAACAACATTCTTGCATACTTGCATTTCTAATACCAGGTATCAGTAGAAGAGTGCTTTTAGGAGAATTCTCCTTTCTCACTAATCTGAGGCAAACCATGCCTCCTCTTCTAGTTTGTTCTGCTTCACTTCTCATTGGCCTTGTTTCCATCTGCACCCCATAGTAGCATGTAGTAACAGCAGATAAAGTCTCTATGTGGGGAGACTTTTTAAACATTTTTTATTCTTCTGTTTTTAAATACTGAAATTGACTTAATTAAACATGTCTTCCTCTTAACCTGAGCTGCTGCTAGAGTGAGTTTGCTGGCTGGGAAGGCACTGGGGGTTGAAATGAACCCAGTCTGAAGAGCGGAAAGCCTTTCCACTCTTCGGACTTCAGCCCCGGGTCCCTTCCCTGCCCTCAGATCTGGCTGGGAAGGTCCTGGGGATGAAACAAGCTCAGTCTGAAGAGCAGAAAGGCTTTTCTACTCTTTGGACTGGGCTCCACTTCAGCCCCGTGTCTTCCCAGCCCTCCAGTCTGGCTGGGAGGGTGCAGGTGGTGGTGGTGAAATGAGCCGAGGATGAAGAGCAGTTCAGCTTCGTCCAGGGCTCATTATTTTCTATGCGGCCCTATGGGGATGCATCAAATTACAGGGGAAAAAATCGAGTTACAAAAGAAGCCATGGAACTGATTCCCCCCACCCCCATAACTCAAGGTTTTACTGTATTGCAAATAACTGCATCCAAAAATACTCAATAATTAACATTTATATACAAGATGACACCTGAAGATAAGGAAAAAAATTGATTGAGCTCTTGCAGGACCATTATATTTTCCTGAAATGCCATTTTCAATAACCGAAAATACATACTGGCAGGAACTTTGAAATTGAGATCATCATACCTTTTGCCCAGCAGACATTCTTTGAGCAAGCCTCTTTTGGAGACACAATAGAAACACATAATAGAATCTGTGCAAGGAAAAATCAATAAAGCACTGTGTCTTGCACTACTTACAGACAAATGGACAAATGTGAGATAAGAAGGAATGGTAAACAACACCTTAATCAGTTTTTTTTAGTGAAACATTAAAACAGGAGAGAACAGACATACTGCAGAGTATATCAGTTATAAAATATGTAAAGTCCTACAGAAGATTGAATGTGATAAAGTATTTGCTTGGCTGTCTGACAATACTAGCAATATGAAAGCAACATGGGAGATCACGAGTATCCACATATTACTGCAATAGGATGCCCAACATACTCTCATAGTCACTTGTTATTACATGTCATCATGTCCTCTGATTTATGGCAATCCTAATTACTTGTTCCAAAAATCATGGCCAGACATGTCCACCATGTTCTTTTGTTAAAAGCAAGATTCAAAATGGGGGTGCAGATCTCAAGTCAAAGGTGCACACTTCAGATTTGACACCAAGCCTTTGCCTAACAAGAATGGGAAAAACTTTCTTATCTACACAATAGTGGGAATCTGAAGCCTACACCTCTGACTTCAGCCTTCAGCATTTTGAATTTTATTTTTTATGAAGGAGCCTGGCATACATAGTTGTCCAATGGTTTCAGGAACTTTTTTTTAATACCACCTAACCTGAAGAAGAACTGTATAGAGTCAGCAGATGCATGACATTTTTTAGTGACTGACAGAGTAGCACTATACACAGCGTACCCGCCCTGGCGACGCCTTCTATTGACTGAGGCTAATGTTGCCAAATGTCTCTGTTCCCCAACGGTAAGCGAAACACAAACAGTCTTTTGAGGAACGGAAAACAAAACTTTTAGTTGCAGTGGTTTTAGGTGCAGGCAAATATACAGTGCAAAAACATTAACAGAAAAGAAAGACAGGCTTATATTCAGCAAAAAGTGGGAGGAAAATATATACAAGGTCACAGTCTTTTAGAAAGTTTTTTCCGGCTCTCTCTCCTTCATTACTGGCGGTTAGCTGATAACGGCAACAAGCTTCCAAACCTTTCAGGAGCAGTCAGGTTCCTCTGTTTGAAAACTGCATGATTCAGCCCAAACGCCAAGCAAGTTCTTTCATCTACAATGTGGTAAAAATTCTCCAAGTCTCACAAACAGCCAGACATCCAGAGCAACAGACCAATGGTCAAATGAGCAAAAGGCACTCACACACACACACAGTGTAAAATGCTCTGAGGTTTGCCTCTTATACAGCAACCTAGCTGATCATTGCAAGCAGCTGGGTACTGGCTCTTAAAGAAATAGTGCTGTGTTTGGTCCACGTTGCAACCAAGTGCCATGCCCGGACACATATTCCTATCAGTGACCTAACAAAGGTATTACTGTCCTTGTTTTCAGTTCAAATCTGTTCAACTACAATTGAATCTTAAGATTGGAAGATTAACATGACAACATTCTATAATGTTTTACATGTTCTGTAAAGTTTCACACTCAAAGTCAGATCACAGAACATTTTAAAAAGTACAGTAATCAGTTGCTTCATATTTAAAGGTAGCAATTTAGTAAAGTGTTGCTAATTTTTCCTTTACTTTAAAAAATAGCTCCAATAACAGTTTTGAAATAATGAATAAATACTATTTAATGTATCATCCGTTCCCACGGGGTGAGGTATCACCAATATGCAGATGACACCCAGCTGTATATCTCAGCCCGTGGAGATCCAATTGATGCAGTATAAGTCCTATCCAGGTGCCTGGAGGCTGTCAGGGTCTGGATGGGGGACAACGCGCTACAACTGAATCCCGGCAAGACTGAGTGGCTATGGGTAAGGGGTACTGCGGTATCTCAGGAGTTGCCATATTTGGTTCTGGATGGCGCAGCTTTGCTCCAAACAGACCTGGTGCGTAATCTGGGGGTCCTCTTGGACTCGCGAATACTGCTCGAAGAGCAGGTGGCAGTCGTGGCCAGGAGGGCTTTTGCACAACTTCATGTAATACGCCAGCTACGCCCGCTCCTAGATCGGGACTCCTTGCTCATGAGCACACATGCTTTGGTCACCTCCAGACTTGATTACTGCAATGCGCTCTACATGGGGTTGCCCTTGGTGACCATTCGGAGGCTGCAGCTGGTCCAGAACGCGGCTGCTCAGGTAGTGGTGCTCGCGCCTCACCGCTGCTTCAGGAGCTGGACTGGTTACCAGTATGTCTCCGGGTGCTATTCAAGGTGCTGGTCATTACCTTTAAAGCCCTACATGGTAGTGGGCCAGGATACTTAAGAGACCGCATCACCCAAAGAACATCTGTCCGTCCCACCAGGGCGGATTGGAGAGGCTCTCTTATCATTCCATCAGCTAGAGAGGCGCATCTCTCTAGCACCAGAAGGAGGGCCTTCTCCGTGGCCGCCCCGGCCCTTTGAAACCTCCTGCCAACTGAGTTACGTCTACAGACAGAGCTCCTGCCCTTTCGGAAGGGCCTAAAAACCTGGCTGGCAGGGCAGGTGTGGGGCTCCAGTAATATGGGGTCCCATGTTGGGTGGTTGATCTGATGGGATAGCCACCCCTCCCTCGCTCTTTTAAACTTTTTAGACCTTTTTAAACCTTTTAACTTTTTAAATCTTTTAGATTTTTGTAAATTCATAGTTTAACTTTTTAAATTGATTTTAAGTGATTTTGAACCTTAATTTCTGAATTTGTAGGGGGATTGTTTAATTGTTTTGCATTTATTGTGTATAGTCTTTCCCCTTTTCTGTAAGCCGCCTAGAGTCAGGTTCGCCTGATTGCCTCCTTCTTCTTCTGGAACAGTTCTGCGGTTGTAGGCCGCGAAAAAGAAGTGGAGGTAGATGCAGCAGGCGCCTCCCTTGAAGGAGGAGGCGGTGGTGCCAGGGCAGCCTCCATTAAAAACGCTTGGAGGTAGTATTGGCGGTTTTTAAGGGCGGCCTTAGAGAAGCCCTTGCAGACCGCACACATCTGGACGGGGTGATTTTCTCCCAGACAACGAAGGCACCGTACGTGTCCGTCCAAGCTTGGAAATTTCACTTTGCAGGACGGACACTGCTTAAACACTGCGGAGACCATCCACCAAAGTAGATGGCCTAGTTGAAAAAATTGTCCCGGCCGGGGGGCCCCGACACGAGATTGCTGAGGAAAATTTTTACCTCAAAGTCTTTTTTTTTTTTTTTTTTTTTGGCGGCTGAGGGAAAATCCGCCAGCCACATGAGGACCAAGGGTTTGCGAGTCCCCTGGTCCGAGAAAAATTGATTTGGATAGAGAAAAAATGAAGGTTTTCTGAGGCAATCTCAGACAGAAACACACAGCTCTTTTTCCAGGCTCCTGCTCGCGCAGCGGAAAAAAGAGAACTGAGGGAGAAACGCGAAATGGCACCAGAGGCAGTTGGGGATGGTGGGCGGTCCTAACTTTAAAACTTTTGTCCAATCAGCTTTTCAGCTCCGCTCGGATTCAGCGCAGGCACAGAACCCATTAGTGTGCATCCCCAACAGCACGAAGGAGAAGGTGGAGGACAAAGGTGCCTGGCGTGCAAGGATCCATAGGGTTGCAAAGGATTGGAATACAACTGAACAACAAAAAGAAAAGCCTGCAGATCCATTCATGGTGAATGTTCTCTGCACGGGAGAGTTTTTGTTCACAACTCAAATATTTCTTAGCACATTAAAATCAAATTTGTTGATATACCCATGTCAAAACCTTCAATTCTCTTCTGGGGAAAATTTAAGACATACATCATTCATTATGAAATCGTTGTCTCTATTCCCTTTTGTATTTTTTACTTTTTTCCATTTTAAGTAAAAGACTGAATCAGGCAAGCTGATGTTATTTTATATGCTTTTAATTAAACATATATTTCAAATACAAGATTTTATTCACTCATTCACCCTTTTGATGCAAGCACTATTCAGGATGGCTTTCAAAAATGAAAAATCTTGTGATCATAAAGAATACAGTCATAAGACATTTTAGTCACATTTTAAAATGTAAAGAAAATAATTAGTAGCCTTAAGCAATTATTACACTGACAAAAGCCAAGAATTCTAAAAGGAAGTTCTTGTACCCAAAAGAATCAAAGAAGTCAGTATTAAATTCTTTAACTGTTGTTATGTTGCTTTTTCTCTTTCTTTTCTTATATTCCTGTTAAACTCAGTTTTATACAATTTTGTTAATACCATAAATATTCTTCATTTTACTTCAACCAAGAAGTTTTGTTACTTTCATTTGTTTTGCCTGTGTTTATAATTTTTAAACCAACTAAGGAAGTTTTCCCCATTAAAATTAAACATTCTATTATTTCCTATGGGAAACCGAGCTTCCAGATACGAAATTTTCGTGATATGAAAACCCATGAGGAATGAATTAATTGTTTGACATGTTATCAAAAAATGCTTACACAGACAATTTTTCAAAACATACAAATATACATCTTACCATACTGCTTATAATGAGACTGTCCCTCTATTCTGTTGTTAGTTCTACCAATGTTTGTAGAAAAATTTCTACCAAAGAACTTAAAAGATTACATAACTTTTAGTCAAAACATTCACAAGCTGCAGCAGAATTTTTCAATGACTACAACTATCTCTTGCTCAGAGACTCAAAGTCAAAAACATTACTGTACTTTTTTTGTTTATACAATGGAACCTCATACAACAATCACCCCATATAGCAACGAAATCACATAACAATTAGGTTTTTGGGGGAAATGGCGTCCCTCATAACAACTTTCCCTATGGAAAAAATCTGTACAATTATTCAATAGGACAAACCACTTAGCGAAAAAAAATAATCATTGTACGATGCACCCCATAGGGAAAATCGCTATACAATGCATGCATCGTGTAGCAATTGTTTTGTACAACAACGAGCCCTGTGGGATGGATTAAAATCATTGTATGAGGTACCACTGTAATTGAAGGTGAATGGCAACCTGCTTACAAAAAGGAATGAAGCAATCAATTTTCAATGCTTTACAAGAACAGAATCTTGTAAATGGATCATACAATGACTAATATTTTCAAACAACTGAAGCATCTATTTGAAAATGGTTCAGCCAGATATGTAGCACAACATTTGTTTGAAAATATGCTTTCTAAACTGTACTATGGAAGATGACAACATGAATAAAAAAATTAAATGCAGTCTATTTGCAGGATAAAAGCAATCTCAAGTGTACAGTAGTGGGTGCCAGTGAATCATGGGAAGGCTGGCAGAATTAAGATTTCACTAGTTTGACAAATACTGAAGAGGCTGCATCCCAAAACTTAGCTGCATTGTCTCGTTGTTTTTAATAGTGTGAGCCGCCAAGAGTGGGAGTGTATCTCAGATGGATGGGGTATAAGTCCAACAGCAGCAGCAGCAGCAGCAGCAGCAGCAGCAACAACAACAACAGTAATAGCAAAGTTGCCTTATTTCCATTTTGGCCAAATAGGAGGAAATATCAGGAAATCAATGCAGAATAAGCCAATGCTGTTTTTAGCATGTATGTTAAGGGAGTTTTAAAAAAACATGTGAGTAGCAAACTGCTAAACCTAAATGTGAGAGCAAACTGGAATGAATATGAATTGTAACTGCAGTGATGTCAGCAAGGTATCTAAAAGTTGTCAGATTACTTAATCTACAAATAGTTATGAAATCAGGCTGAATTACCACACCAGCTCCTTTTAGTTTATTTTGTGGTGAGTTCAAGTGTGAAACGGCAAATAAACCAGAATTGGCCTGCTGAAGTCTTCCAAAGCCAGGGGAGTGGAAAGTTTAATTTAACAGTTATTTTACATGAAAAGCTGAATTCTTCTTGTTTCTGCTTTTCTTCACAACTCAGTTTCAGCCAATGCCTATCACATTGTCTCATCACCAGAATAATTTTTAAATGTAGTTTCAGAGTACAGTTGTACCTCGCCTAAAGAGCATAATGCGTTCCACAGGATTGCTCTTTAAGCGAGTTTGCTCTATAAGCGAAACACCATTGTAAGTAATCAATTGTGTGTGGGGGGGGGGGATTGTGAACCCCAATTTATTTGTTAAGTGAGTTTTTGGTTGGATTTATTTGTTATGCAAAGTGAACATTCAGAGAAAATTCTGCTCTTTAAGCGAGTTACTCTTTAAGCGAGATGCTCTTTATGCGAGGTTTGACTGTACAGACAAAAGACCTTTCAATACTGTGCAGTCTACCACATTGTTCTATCCTGCTTCATAATGTTGTGCTCCTTGATTCAAATGCACAAGTCACATCTAGGACATAAAAGATAATTATGTAATCCAAGAAAATTCAGGCTCAGACATGATTTAAAGCAGGAGTTCTCAAACTTTTTACGCTATGGGCCTGACCACGCCTCTTGGACAGCTGAGTGGGCCAGACAATGCCCCCGGAAGTTGGTGCATTTACAGCTGACGTAACTGCATTTACAACAGCCACAGGCACATTTATGGCTGACGTAAATGTGTCCGCTTCAACTTCCAGGTGCAGTGGCAACAACAGGGGGACCACATGAAATGATGCCATGGCTGGGGAACCCTTGGACTATGTGATTCTTTTCATTCTAATTAATTAACTGTTTAGACCAGAGTTCACCAAACCTGGCTCTCCACTTTTCACTGGATTTCAATTCCCAGAAGCCCTGATCAGCAGGTGCACTCACTTGGGCTTCTGGTAATTGAAGTCCAAGAATACCTGGAGAGCCAGGTTTGCTGACCCCATGTTTAGTCCTTATGAAAGAGTAGTAAGATTGTGCTAGAAAGAAAGAGACTTGACTGTTGCACTAGAATTTGAGCAAGAGCAATTTAAAACCATTCAATAATGTCAATGTGTAACAGGAAAATAGGTTTCCTTTAATCCTTTCATCTAAGGAACAAGAGTATTATAGATTTCTTCAATAATCTTTTTGAAAGATCTTCCATACAGTGTAACAGTCATTCACATTTTATTTGGAAACACTACTGTAATGAATTTACTGTGGTTTAGATAAACGCTTAGTGTGCTGAAGGGAACTCAATTTTGTGCTCTAAAAGACTGGCACATAACAATATACAAATATTTTTAAAAACACATTTCCAGTTTATGTAAGTGGAATACAGTACCTTCACATCTTTGTTCCAAAATGACCTACTACAGTACAGTAAAACACCGGATAACGCTAAAACTTGGTTCCACAAGTCTTGGTGTTATCCGATTTTTAGTATTATCCGATCCATGTTAAAATCCTATGGGATGGATCGGATAACGTTAAAGCTCCATAGAGATACATTGTAACCGCACAGGCTTTAGCGGTTGTTATCCGATCCATCCCATAGGACCTTAACGTTATTAGATCCAATTCTCCTCCCCAGATTACTTAACGTTATGCGATTTTAGCGCTGTCCGATCCAACCGTTATCCAGTGTTTTACTGTATTGTTAAAAAAAATCATGCCCATATTGCCAGAAGAAAAAGGTTGGCAAGTTTTATATAGCAAAGGATAGCTGAATGTTGACAAGGCCAATTGCAGCAGTCAATATAGGATATCCTCTTGTGCTCAACAGCATTCACACTTGTTGAAAAACAGCCATGACAATTGGTTTGTGAGTGAGCAGTGGTTAACTGATAAAAAAATGGAGTTAACTTCTGGGATTTTTCCTTGGTTGATTAAAAATTAGAACAATACTAGGAGTTAGATAGATTGTTTCTGAAACCCCACTTGGCATCCTTGCTCTAATCCTTGGATAGTACCAACTGAGATGTAATATAATACGATACGCTATGTCAATATTCAAAACAACATGACACAATACAATACAATGCAATAAGTTATAATACAAAGATGAAATGAAATTATATGGCAAAGTCACGTGAATTAATGACAGAGGCATCATGCCACATCTGCTAAAACAGTGCACTTTCTCTTCTGCCCCATGTTGCATGCCTGAAAATACAGCTACAGACACCAGCTATCACCCAAGGCATGCAGGGAGAAACAAATCCAGCACACAGCTGAGTTCTCCACCCGTTAGGTCATATAGCTGTTTCTGGCCTGCACATTTCCCTTGCTCTTTTCACCAATCTCGTCCTGTGTTGCATGACACAAGTCCTTACCATAGACACCTAGGTGCACCCAAACCCAGACCATGGGCTTGTGCACTCTTAATGTTAAAAGGAACCACCCATTTGGGTGGTATCCCACTCTGGTCGATGTAGGTTCAGAAATTAACCTTGGATGTAAATGTTGTTTCTATTTATCATATGCACAGGAATTATCCTCTTGTAACTCAGCATACTGTCTTAAATACCAACCTTAGAGAGTGCAAAAGCTAGCTTGAGGTTCAACATCAAGAAAACCAAGATAATGGCAACAGGCCCTATCAGACCCTGGAAAATAGATGGAGAAGAAGTAGAAGTAGTGACAGATTTTACTTTCTTAGGATCAAAGATCACTGCAGATGGTGATTACAGCCATGAAATAAAAAGGCAACTGATGCTTGGGAGACAAACTATGAGAAATCTGGGGAACATAATGAAAAGTAGAGACATCACCTTTCAAACAAAAATTCACATAGTCAAAGCAATGGTATTCCCGGTGGTAATGTATGGTGGTGAGAGCTGGACCATTAGGAAAGCTAAGTGCAGAAGAATAGATGCCTTTGAAATGTGGGGTTGGAGGAGAGTTTTGAGAGTACCCTGGACAGTGAGGAGAACAAATAGGTCGATCTTAGAAGAAACCAACCCTGACTGTTGCTTAGAAGGTCAAACAGTAAAGATGAAGCTAAAGTACTTTGGACATCAAATGAGAAGAGAGGATTCACTTGAGAAAGCCTTGATATTGGGAAAGGTGGAGGGCAAAAGAAGAAGGGGACGGCCAAAAATGAGATGGCTAGATGGTATTGTAGATGCAGTGGTCACAGGGCTGGGGGAGTTGAGGAGATTAGTGGAGGACAGAGGCGCCTGGCGAGCAATGGTCCATGGGGTCGCAAAATGTCGGAATTGCCTATGCGACTGAACAACAAAAAAGAGTATGTTAGTAATTTTTTAAGCATGTAAAGCCTTAGTTTAAGAAACAATTCACTTGGTTCAAAACTGTAGATATAGTATTCATATTTTTGACGTGAATTCTATGAACGTCTTATGTTTCGGTTGGGTGGTCTGGCAGCTTTTGCGATGTAATGAAAATCATGTACTTTTGACAAGCTGCCACCACAAAACAAAAGCACCCACGAAAATAATGGTTACATTGAATGAAAGCTCATCTCGGCGACTTTCAAAAATGTAAAGAGCCATTGGCCAAAAATACAAAGTGATGATGTCATTGCTTCCGAAAGTTGACTTGAAAAAAATGCAATCTTCGCTGGGGGTGGGGGTCGGTTTCCGGCATCACAGCAACCAAACCACACAACCGATTCAGGTGACCCAAAGTTCATTTGAAAGAGGGAAGAATAACCCTTGTGGTGACACTATTACATTTAAAATTGGACTTTAGGAAAAAATACTATGAAGCATTTTACAAAAAAACCACTCAAACAAGGTCACAAAAACGCAAAAATAAAAGGGAACACCATGTTAGAAACTGGATGTGACTACTTCCCAAGTCAGATACAGTTCGATTACAACATGTAGAGAAGAATGACACCAAAGCAGGAATCAACAACAAAGATATTAAGGAAAAATGTGACTCGTAAAAATGACATTTTCGAGGGGGGTCGGTTGGTAGTGATTCTGCGACGAAACCGATCAACCGATCAAAGTGATCCAAAGTGTGATTGATAGAGGACATAATAACCTTTCTTGTGACACTTATACAATTTGGGTCGGAATTCAGAACCATTTTCTATGAAGGTTTAAAACAAAAAAAACACCCACATGTTATTTCTAACCTTCTTCCCTTCAAAAAAAGTATCTCTCCACACCAGAATAGATACATTGTTGTGAAAATGGATACACTGTAGCAAGTTTCTCCTTTGAAGTCATAACCACTTTCCCTTTTGGCTTTCCCTCTTATTGAAGAACTGCTTTCAAGGAATCGTGAGGGAAAAACTCTTTTACTTTGCAGTCTGACTATTGAAATATTTATTAAAAATAGATCCTTTGCAGTTACTCACCTGTGGTGAATTGTTGTGTGTACAGTGGGCTGCTTATGGACGTGTGTGCATAGTGGGTAGAGTTGGGGAGAATGAAAAATAAAGGTTAAAGGCATCTTTATTGAAAAATAAAATATAAAAAATAATAAACACAAATGAAATTGGGATTTCTGGTTTTGAATTAACACAACGTAGCAGTTCAAAAGCAAGAAATTGCATGAAGATAAATAGGGACCACTTTGGTGGGAAGGTAAACAGCATTCCATGCCTGCCACATGTCCATGGAAATGTCTGCACACACAGAGAGTGTGGCTCTTTGGCTATAAACAGAGATGAGCACTGAACCCTAGAGTTGGATATGACTGGCTTTTGATCAAGGGTGACCTTTACCTTAGTTCAGAAACCTTAGATTTTATGAACATTTTATGAAAAACTTTATTTTATGAACATAATGTCTTTATTTCCCCCCATTTGAAACATCACCCTTAACTAATGAATGAAATAAAAGAAATAAATGAACTAATGAGCATTATTCAACACATTGAATTCAAACACTAAATCCCTGACGGTACTGTCCTTAGACTCTACCTGCCACTTTTCTCCTCCCCCAAAGTTTCCATGGGAAAAATTGTCTTTGGGGAAACAACTGAATAACTATGCATCTTTCTGGGCCATCAACACTGCTTTCCCTAAAAGTATTTACAAGGGAGGACAAAATTCCTAAAATATTTCTGCTAATAACTGGTTTCTTGTTTTAAAATAGGGGTTCCCAACCTATGGCCCTGGGGCTGGATCTGGCCCTTGGGCCGAATTGCCGCCAATGCCAGAAGTGCCCTGATGTCACTAGAAGTGCCGAAATCACTGCATTTTTATACTGAAATGCAGTGGAAATGCGGCAAAAAAAATCCAAAAATGGTTCGGAAATGTTCCTCCCTTGCTCTCTCCTCCAACAGAAGTGGCACGGGTGGGAAAATGCCCAGAAACTCAGCACAAATACATTCACCACTGCTGCTGGAAAGAACCATGTATTCGGCCCCTCAGCTGACTGAGGGGGCATGGTCTGGTCCCTGGCAGCAAAAGGTTGGGAACCCCTGTTTTAAAACATGTGAGGACAAGTCATAACATGTTATGATCAAACTTCAGGAATGTTTTCACTAACTACATTTTTTTTCTTATAGTAGCTAAAGCTGTTTTATAAAGGATAGGTTTTTTTAAATATACAGTAAAAACTCGCATAAAGAGCCCTTTGCTTAGAAACTAACCCGCTTAAAGAGCAGAATTTTCTCTAAATGGTTGCCTCGCTTAACAACTAAAACCAACCAAAAAAACTTACTTAACAACTAAATCAGGGTTCACAATGGCCCCCCCACCAAAAGCCACAATTGATCACTTACAATGGTGTTTCGCTTAAAGAGCAAACTCACTTAAAGAGCAATCCCGTGGAATGCATTATGCTCTTTAAGCAAGGTACCACTGTAACTTCTCCCTGCAATACAGCAAGGAGAGCTAAAATATTCGATTTTCACCAAAATATCAGCCAAATCATATTCACACAGCAAAATTCATTGTACATTATTTGTGTAATGGCTGGCAGGGCATGTGTGGGGTATGGGCCAGATGGTTGCCTCAGTTTGTTGGCTCATCTAACCCCTCCCTCTCTCTGTGTGACTTGTTTATAACTTTATGAATTGTTATAACTGTGTGAATTGTTATAACTTTTTAATCCTGTTTAATTCTGGTTTTATACCATGTTTTTACTGTGTTTTAAGTGTTTTAAAGGTTTGTTAGCCACTCTTGGTCTTTGTGAGCAGGGTGGCATAGAAGTTTGAATAAATAAATAAATAAATACATTAAATAAATAAATAAATGAACCTAAGATCACAGCTTCAAAGTATTATGCATACTATTTTCATGGTATTGATATGTTAAGAATTAGACACCTAATGTTAAATTTTAACATAAGAAATGCATACTTATAAGAAATAATTCTTAACTCTCTTACTTATTAATACTTAATTCTTAACCACCTTAACGAAGGTGGTTTCTATCTAGTTGAAATCACAATACTCACTGCAGTATCTTCCTCCAAGTGGTATTTTTAGATCATAGCTGCTGAAAAACCAAAATATAAATTGGAACAGCTTTGTACTAAAGACACTGTAAGTACACCCCTTGATTCTTTATGTAGCTAGATGTAACTAACGGCTATTAAAAAAAGAAACTAATATTTGATCTTTGGAGAGAATGGGATGGAGGCCATCCGTCTGTCCTGGCTCATCTTGACCTCTCAGCGGCCTTCGATACTGTCGACCACGGTATCCTTCTGGGAAGTATAGGGATTGGGGATCCAGGGCACTGTGTTGACCTGGTTTTCCTCATTTCTGAGGGGCAGGACCCAGTCGGTGTGGTTGGAGTATGAGAAGTCCAGCCCTAGGTCCCTGCAATATGGGGTGCCTCAGGGCTCGGTACTCTCACCTCTCCTATTTAACATCTACATGAAGCCACTGGGTGAAATCCATTCCCACGGGGTGAGGTATCACCAGTATGCTGATGATACCCAGTTGTACATCTCAGCCCGTGGGGGCCCAAGCGGTGCAGTGGAAGTCCTCTCCAGATGCCTGGAGGCTGTCAGGGTCTGGATGGGGGACAACGGGCTACAACTGAATCCCGGCAAGACTGAGTGGCTATGGGTCAGGGGTCCTGCGCTATCTCAGGAGCTGCCATCTTTGGTTCTGGATGGGGCAGTCTTGCCTCAAACAGACCTGGTGCATAACCTGGGGGTCCTCTTGGACTCACGACTACTGTTCAAAGAGCAGGTGGCAGCCGTGGCCAGGAGGGCTTTTGCACAACTTCGTGTAATATGCCAGTTACGCCCACTCCTAGATCGGGACTCCTTGCTCATGATCACACATGCTTTGGTTACCTCCAGACTTGATTACTGCAATGCGCTCTACATGGGGCTGCCCTTGGTGACCATTCGGAGGCTGCAGCTGGTCCAGCATGCGGCGGCCCGGGTAGTGATGGGGTGCGGGCGTTAAGCTCGTGCCTCACCACTGCTTCGGGAGTTGCACTGGCTGCCAATATGTCTCCGAGTGCAATTCAAGGTGCTGGTCATTACCTTTAAAGCCCTATATGGTAGTGGGCCAGGATACTTAAGAGACCGCGTCACCCAAAGAACATCTATCCATCCCACCAGGGCGGATCGAAGAGGCTCTCTTGTCATTCCATCGGTTAGAGAGGCGCATCTCTCTAGCACCAGGAGGAGGGCCTTCTCCGTGTCCGCCCCGGCCCTTTGGAACCTCCTGCCAACTGAGTTACGTCTGCAGCCAGAGCTCCTGCCCTTTCGGAAGGGCCTAAAAACCTGGCTGGCAGGGCAGGTATGGGGCCCCAGGAATGTGGGGTCCCATGTTGGGTGGCTGATCTGATAGGACAGCCAACCTTCTCGCTGTTTTAAAATTTTAACTTGAACTTTTAAATCTGTTTTTTAGTATTTTGCTAATTATAGCCAAATCTTTTAATTAATTGTGTATTTATTGCTCTGGGTTTATCTAAATTGTGATGATTTTTAACCCATAGTACAATGTTATTTGATCATGTGTAACTTGTAACTGTATCTTGTATACCTGTAAGCCACCCAGAGTCGCTTTTGTGAGAGGGTGCGGCATAAAAGTCTAAAAATTAAATTAAAATTAAAAATATTCTATTTGACTTCCTTAAATGATTATACTGTATTTAGACTTACACCTTATTCATGGCAAGCATTACACATTTATTTACCAACTTATTGTCTAAAAAGGTGAGACTCAAGTTATTTCTACTGTAAGAAAGCGTGATCAGTTATACTACAATTATCAAGCCTCTGGCAACAAGGAGGTGAAGCTCAGCATCTGGCAAAAGCTGTTCGTTCTGCTTAATAGTTCTTTAATTAAATTATTTAAAACATTCTATTAATGGCACATCTGTGCAGAGTTAAATAGATGGAGAAGTCATACACTGTAGGTGCAGAAATTTTATTGCTTATCTATATACTTTTAGCTGGACTGAGGACATGAAGTGAGTAAATACTGCCTCAGTTTTAATAGGGGGAAAGCTAGGTAACTATTCACATTGACATTGGTACCAGGATAGATTTTTAAGCAGCCAGTGAGTGAACACTTAAGAGATTTCTAACAACCAACACAGGTTTCTCAAAAACAAGTCATGGCAAATAAATCTTACTTTAAAAAAATAGCATCACAAATTAGTAGATGAGAGAAATAATGTGGAACTTCAGCAAAGCTTTTACAAAGGTCACCCTTGATATTCCTGTGGCCAAGTTGGTCAAATGTGGACTACGCAATGGTAGTGTCAGAAGGCTTTATACTGTAATTAGTTGACTCACTGAATGTTCACCAATGCTTCCTTGACCTCCCAGGGAGAAGGGACAAGTGGAGTACTACAGGATTCTGTTTAAGCACTCTTTTATATACAGAAGACAACAGTAAAAGGTGAATGATGGCCATCTTCAAATATTTGAGGACTATCCCATGGAAAATGAATCAAGCTTGTTTTCCCCAGGCCCAGAGGGTAGAAATCAAAGTAATGCAAAAAAATAATAATACAAAAAAGACAGTTTTAACCAAACATTAGCAATAATTTCTTGGCAGTAAGATCTGCTAGACAAAGGAACAGACTGCTTTTGGAGGTGGTAGATTTTCTTTCACTGGAAATTTTGAAGTAGAGATTGGACAGCTACTGTCAGAGTTGCTTTAGCTGTGAATTTCCTGTACAGGCAGGCAACTTGACTCAACTTGGCAAATTAGCACTTGTTAACATCATTAAATTTATCTCTCATTCTATTTTTAGAAACACGTCCTGAGAAGTAAAACTTTTAAACCTCTAAAATCCCAGAACTGATCTGCACAGTTTGGAAAGTAAGGTGAATTAATGCCTTCCCTGCCACCTCAGAGAATGGTAATATATACTGGTAGGTCTATTAACAAAGGTATAAGGAGGCTATAGCAGTAATAACTGCAGTACATAAAAGCAGTGTTATCCCTAGGATAGATCCCATGCAGATTATATTTTAGAAGCTGGTCAGTCACATCTTCCTGCCAACTGATTTTTTTTTGCCAAGGAGTAACGTATCTTTTAAAGTTTCTGTAATATATACACACAATTGCTTTATGTATGTCTTTTAATTGTATGAATGTCTTCCCATTACATCTGATTCAATGACTTTCTCTAAAAAGTAGGTGGCAGTTCCCTGAGGAGAAATATGCCATGATGATTAATATGAAATCCTCTGAAAATTGTGTGTTTGGGGCATAGGTTCTTCAAGGAATATGTTTATAAAAAACTTTGTTTCCTTCCTTCAAGTCACTTCCAACCTATTTCATGACAAGGGAAGGATTTCAACCCAAGTCTTCTGAGTCCTACATACAGACACACATTGGCTTTTTCATAAAAATTAAATTTTCCTATATCTCTGCAAACAGAAATTTTAGATTTTGCAATAGCTAACATATGCTGTCCCTGCCTTTTCATCCTTGGAGAATGAGTTAGAAGATAAAGGTTCACTAAGCATTTCTTACAACATCAAAGTATATAACTATAGCTATAAGGTTCACGTGAATGTTTCAGCATGTTACACACTATCTTAATCTTAACAATAATTATTTTTAACAGAAGACAGGTTGTTTTCACATCTGGCAAATAAATGAAGAAACCTGAAGTCAAAATGGGAATGAACTTCAGAAACTTTAGCAATGTTCACATTTTGACATCTAAAATTACATTTTAACTCACAAAAGACTGTGTGTATTTTCATAAGCAGCAAGCCAAGGTATCATTATTAGAAGCAAGATTAAATTTTAGATTTTTTTACTGACATTTCCAAATGGCGTGTTTCACTTACACTCTAAGCACACAAAGATGCATAGAATCTCTGTCAATTAACAATTGGAGCTACATTTAATAGCATAATTCCAAATCTTGCTTCATCAGCATTCTTTGTATACTGATGGTATAAACAATTATTACAGTAGACTGCTAACAACATGAACATATTATGAGAATAACTATAATAATTTGTTAGGATGCCAATATATTATATGGCATATGTTTGATCTTACAAAAATATTTCAGAAAATTTCATGTGCTCAGCTCCACAATACATACATACCTATTAAAGTCTCTATGAAAATCTTTGCATTCAGTGCAACAAGCTAGTAAAAAAAAGATAGCTGTTTATTTAAAAGATGTTTGATACATACAATCTAAAGCATAAAATCATCTCTTAAAATATAGGAAATTTTAAAAAGAGTTCAAAGCTTAGCAATGCTGATTCATGTTTTTTAAAATGTCACTTTTCACTAGCAGTTTTTAAAAGTTCAGTGAGGAGAAAATACTGGTCTAAATGCATCCATAACTACATACACTTATCTTGATATCAATGACAGGGTGCTGGTCTAGCTGTAGCTCGTTCAAGACAATCTACACAAGCCAAAACATGTAAGGGGAAAAAAATCAGGATTCTGGTCCATCTAGAGAACCTTCAGAGATTAACGAGTCTCTTCATTTCAGAACCATCATTTTGTATGAGAAAAGCTACAACTAAGGAAAAAAGGCTGCCTGACCTCCCTTCCTAAATTAATGAAACAAACCTCACTTAAGATACATAAGGTTGACTTCCTTAAGCTTGTTACATACAAAGAAGGTAGGAGAGTTGTCTTTTCCCTTTGCTTGCAGCTGCCTAGACATCTCTGGAGGGTTTCTGTTATTCTAGAATCACATTCTGGGTTTGTGTGGGTGAAGATTTCTGGGGTGGGGACTTGTCATTCTTGACATTCACACAACATGTATGGTGGGTAAAACATCTCTTTCGCCTGAAATTCATTCATGATAGGATACAAAACTATATTTGTATTTACATGCCTCTTAAACATGTAAGTGAAATGTGTTAGTTGTTAGCAAGTTGTTTACAATAAGCCAACAGATACCTAAACACGACTCACCTGGGAGAAAGGCTGGAAAGCTTCACAGGCTTAGCTTCCTGCTCAGAAAGGAAGCTGCCTATGGAACAAGATAGAAATACTGTACCAATCAATTACATGTCCTCCACCATGAGAAGTGCATCATAAAAGGTCAGAGCTTGATAAGATACTGTACTTGAATTTTGCATGCAGCATGGTGTCAGCCTTCTGTGCTTGCCTGACTGTGGCTACAGCAGAGACAGAAGCTCACAACTACCACATTAGGATCATTTTAAAGGTAAAAAAGAACCAAAAGTGTGGGTTACCTTCTTGTCTCAAGTCTATTCTACCAGGACATCCTAATTGGTATATCAAACTACAGATGCAGTATTTATTTGTTGTTGTTGTTTAGTCGCACAGTCGATTCTGACCCTCTGCAACCCCATAGACCACTGTCCGCCAGGCACTTCTGTCCTCCACCATCCTCCTCAACTCGCTCAGCTCTGTGCCCATTGCCTCCACAATACCATCTAGCCATCTCATTTTTGGCCACCCCCTTCTTCTTTTGCCCTCCACCCTTCCCAGTGAATCTTCTCTTCTCATTTGATGTCCAAAGTACTTTAGCTTCATCTTTACTATTTGGTCTTCTAAGGAGCAGTCAGGGTTGATTTCTTCTAAGATTGACCTATTTGTTCTCGTCGCTGTCCAGGGGACTCTCAAAACTCTCCTCCAACACCACATCTCAAAGGCGTCTATTCTTCTGCGCTCAGTTTTCCTAATGGTCCAGCTCTCACAACCATACATTGCCACAGGGAATACCATTTCTTTGACTATGTGAATTTTTGTTTGCAATGTGATGTCTCTACTTTTCACTATGCTCCCCAGGTTTCTCATCGCTTGCCTCCCAAGAATCAGTCACCTTTTTATTTCATGGCTGCAATCACCATCTGCAGTGAGCTTTGACCCTAGGAAAGTAAAATCTGTCACTGCTTCTACTTCTTCCCCATCTATTTTCCAGGGACTGATAGGGCCTGTTGCCATGATCTTGGTTTTTCTTTATATTGAGTCTCAAGCCAACTTTTTCACTCTCTTCTTTCAACCTAATCAGGAGCTTCTTTAGGTCCTCCTCACTTTTCTGAGCTCAAAAATTTATTAACAGCTAGAGTAACTGTGCTACAATATATATAATCAGACCTGTTAGTTTCTCTGGTCAGTCTCAACCCCACGTTTTGAGTTAACTGTAGTTTTTTTGAGCCATGTTCAAAAGCAGCCTTACTGATAGTATCCTGGTAATCTTACTGGAGGTTATCAGAAAACAGATCAGTGAAGCTGGGGGTGAAGCTGGTACAAAGTATTCCATGTTACTGTTATCTGAAGTAATAGTAATGAATATAGAAGAATATCAAACCTACAAAAATGTTCCTTTAGCTAGGGTGCAACTTCCTCCAAAACAGGTTAAATAAGTCTCACCTTATTAGAAAAAGCATATCATTCTAGTCTGAACTAAGCTTTCATTTATTGACTTTCATGATGCACATTATGGTGATGAAGCACTGGTTCAACACATTAACCGCTTCATGGGAAACCAAACTTTGTAAACTTTGTGCCCCTCTTTGTCTTGTCCTATTTAGTAACATGGTCAATTCATCTAATCCTAGCATACCCAAACTACAGCCCCCGAAGGCATTCCACAATTAAATTTACATTACCTTAGTTTCTTTGTCCATATACAGTAAAACACCGGATAACGATTGGATCGGATAACGCTAAAATCGCATAACGTTGGGGAATTTGAGGCAAACATTTGGTTCGGATAACATTATGTTAACCATTATGTTAGCCATTATGTTAACGTTATCCGATCCATCAGATAATCTTTGCCTCAAATTCCCTGAGGTGTGGCTGTGACTCACCAGTTTCTCTTGGGAGAAAAGGAAGAGCTGCCTGCTCTCTAGCTTGCCACATTTGAATAACAAAGGCTTGCAAAAACCAGTCTGACTAGTTTAGCAAAGCAAAGGCTTAGGACCCTTTCCCCAGTGTAACCCAGAATACTTTGCAGAAAAATAATTGCAAAGAGACAATTTGACCCAATTACCTTTATGAAGTTTCCCCTTTAAATTCTAAACAGCCTGAACCCAAGATTCTAGCTCCGCAAGCCTCATGCATTGTCAATGAAAACAAGCAGACACTAAAACCTTTCAATTACAAAGCAATTAAGCTTTTCACACCCTGCAAAGCCCTGAAGGAACTTCCTTTATTACAGCAATGGTAGGTGAGCTGATTCTAAACGAAAACATTTTCCTAGCTTCTGTTCAGATCTTTAAAAACAGCACTTTATAAAATTTTCAAAAATTTGAAAATGCTGTATGGTTTTGTTCCCCTAAAGTCAGGGTGGTCTGGCATGTTTTTGTAATGTATTTACCCTTTAGACAACTATTTCTTAAAGTTCTTTAAGTTTCCAGCATGTTTCCTTGAATTTACCTTCTCTGTTGCTTATCTCTATGGAGTTAACGTTATCTGATCCACCTGAATAGGATTTTAACGTTATCTGGTGCATGCATCGGATAAGGCTAAAAATCGGATAACGTTAAGACTTGTGGAACCAAGTCTTAACGTTATCCAAGGTATTACTGTACATCAACATTTTAATAACCAACCCCATACATAGAAATAAAGCATGACTGTTGCAGCAGTCAAAGGATCATTCTACCATCCATAAAACTTGGAAATTTCTGCAGGGAAGATAAACAATTAAGCAATTTTCATTGTTTTGTGAAATCAGTTTTTCTTTTATATAATTTTCTTTACTAATGACGCATGATTTCTAGTAAAGCTTGCTAAGTTTCAAAACAATTTAGTTTGCACTAAAACAATTTTACCATTTATTAATAGCTAAACTATCAGGTTATGCTGCCTGGATAGTTCAGAGGCATAGACATTTTGCTGCTGAGTCAGAGGTTGAAAGTTCGATTCCCCATTGTGTCTTCCAGAAGAATAACTAGCCTGTATCACCTTGGGCAAGTTGCAGTTTTAGGATGCTCCCAAAATAAGGGAATGGTAAGCCTCTTCTGTGTATAGTCTACCTAGAAAAACTTAGAATGGTCACCATTGTCCAGAATTGACTTGAAAGGATGCAATTATTAATTAAACTGTCAAGTTACCACTTAACCTAATCTGTTAAAAAAACATTTGTCGAGAATATGAGCGAGATATGGGCAATTTTTCTACATTCACAGTCTATTTTTCTTACCTGTAAAACTTGTCTTTGCCATCACAGAGAATAAAGATATCTCTCAAGGTAGTGACTGAATACCATTCCTTTGTCAGTCACAGAAGCGAAAGCACCTTGTTCCTGATTACTATCTCTTCTAATCTTGGCTGACGGCCCAACACAACAAGCTAGGTTCTAGTCAATGAAGGAAAATTAAAACACTGGCCTTGAACTGGTATCTCCCTTATTGATGGGAATGGGTAGTAAAAATAAGGCACAACATTGAATTACCTACAGTGTAGAAAGTTCAGCAGGAACAAAAGCAACAATAATTTGAAACTGAAAGGTATGAATATGTAGAATTTTTAAAAACCTGATTTCACAGAGTGTTTTATACATTGTATGCGTGATTGAACTGACTAAGTTTTGCCTATGCTGCTGTTTTCTGTTCTAATTGTTGGTTTTGGCTAAGGCTACAACTATAACAGGAAATAAAAATTGCATTAGGCAGGAAGAAAGCTAATGAGATTTCCCTTACTCAAATGCCATTCAGCATTTCCTGAAGAAAGAGGAAGCACATTAGTATAATGATGATGATGGGACAGAAGAAAGCAGAAGACAATCCTGCTATTTAATTACCATTATGAAAACTTATTTCAGTCATGGCAGCTACCCTATGATTACATGGTTCCTTTCACCCTTTTCAAGTGCTTGCTACTATGCTTTATACATTACTATGTTCTAGTAATATAGCTTATAGGAGAGTATTACAAAGCTGAAAGTCTGGTTAATCTTCCATATTTTTTTAAAAAAATATTATACTTTAAACAGAAAGTACTTATAAGAACTATAATTTCCTTAATTGAAACTGGGCTTACAAAGATTGTGGAAGTGAATAAATTTCCTTCTTTGCCATTAACAGTTTGTACTATAAACATAAAAATGAGTTAGCTGATTGTTTATGTTATGTCCTCTCTCACTGCTCATTCCCTTCACTCTTCAATTCCACAAGATTTTCAGATACAGTGAACCCTCGCTTTACGGAATTAATCAATTCCATGGGGTTTTCCTTAAAGTGATTTTTCCTTAAAGTGAACTGTGGTTTCCCATAGGAGTGCATTGAAGACCGATTTTTCAATTCTGGAGGTTAGAAAAGGGCCAAGGGGACATATTTTTCTGTTCTAAATTCTTTCTAAAGTGGCAAAAACACAGCAAAAAAATTTCAAAGTGCACTTTGGAAGGAGTTTTGAATGGACGTGTTTTTGGCTTTTTAGTGAGCTCTGGAGAAGATTGTTTTGATTTGCAATGCATATTTGGCACATTTTTGACAGCACCATCTAGTGGCCAGCCCTGGTAATTTCAGGAAAAGTACCCACTGATCAGCTGGTGAGGGGACAGGGGAATTTCCCGCACTTTCTGTTCACAGGGAATGCTTCTGAAGGTGGCAAAACATGACAAAAAAATTTCAAAAGTGGAGCAGAAATGTCCCAAACACCCTCCCACTACTGTGGTAGCATCAGAACTGTTGATGTAGCAATTTCCCCCCCCATTAAGCAGGGGGCCATTTTCTTGGGATTTCTTTCTGTGAAGTGAGTTTTCCATTAAGTGAGCCACCGGTAAAGTGGAGTTCCACTGTATAATTGATTTCTGGCTAATATTATTTATTTATTTATTTATTTATTTATTTATTTATTTATTTATTAGTTCAAATTTATATTGCCGCCCACTCGCCGTGGCGACTCAGGGCGGCTTACAGACAATACATTACTGCCCCTCGTCCCTGTCCAGCACCCTCCCATGGTGCCCAGCAGACCTGTGCTCTTAACTATCGACCCAAGACAACTGATCAATAGCTATTTTAAGAACTATTTCTTGAAGATGCCATTATCTGTGATGATCCATGTCAATTCCAAATAGAGATCTTAAAGGTCAATAATGGGATGTTTGAATTGAATATAAAGAAAATAATCCTGCAATAGCTTTTATTCAATCTCTTGAATTTGCAGAAATATCATCATACAGTGGTACCTCAGATAACATTTGCATCGTATAACACTAAAATTGGATAACGTTGGGGAATTTGAGGCAAACATTTGCATCACACAACATTAAGGTAACGTTGTGCAATGCAAATGTTTGCCTCAAATTCCCCAACACTGAGATCGCTTGCTGTTAGGTTTGCGTTTCTCTGGAAAAAGGTAAAGGCTAACAGCAAGGGATTTGTCCTGCCCACCCTGTTGTTTCTGCAGAGGAGGCAGGGTGAATCTCTTTCGCCTTTTTTTTTTTTAACATTGTGGGATCAATGAATCGGACAATGTTAAAAACCAGATAATGTTAAGACTAGTGGAACCAAGTCTTAATGTTATCCGACATACTAGTGTACTTATTTTCCAATGTAAAGATCTGAGGTACGAGAAACAGATTCCATTGGTCAGAGAACCTGACCTTTTTAGACCCTTTTACCACTAGAAAACATGGATCATTTTGGGGAAAGAAAGAGAGGAAAACAAGCAGCAACTTGTATATGAAGCTATAAATTGACCTGGGCAGAAACACTGCCTCAGCATATTTATGTTCATGTCTAGCAAGAAATTGAGATAATTACTTCCATCTCTGAAGCTCCATACTAATTAGGAGATAAAATGTTGATTTTAAAGACTATGTATTAGTTTAAACAAAAAAAAAGTAGAGTTTGAAAAGGGAGCTTCATTGAAGATGAGATCATATTAAATTTCAACAAGTAGCAGCATGTTACTTCGTTAGAATGGAATGAAAAAGAAGTCTTGCAAAGAAATAATGCTGACAATATATACAATGTGCAACATATTAGCAGCCACAATATAGTTTGTGACTACTGACTTCCAGAGTTCTGTTCCAAATAGAATTTTTTTTTTACAAAAAACTATTCTCTGTTATTTATAGCACAACCACAACCAAGGATTCCATTACTAAAACAAAATATTCTTCTGTGTTGCCCTGATGGTCCATCACACTAAGAAATAAAATAGCACCACATCAACCTTGAAACATAATTATTTACAAGCATGGTCATCATGTTTCATTGTTCCAAATCTAGGCAATTTAATTTGCATAATATGCATATGAGGTGCATTAATACTTGGTTTTACCCCCCTCAGCATCTTTCAACCTTAGCACTGTTTATACTGTTCTTCAATAATCTACAAGTGCTCTGGGCAAGTTATCCAGCTGTCTCATCAAAACATAATCCTTGTACAGCCACTGTTGCATCATCCACGCAGATGAGCAATTGTATATTGTCAGGAACTGGACCAGATGATCTCCAAGGTCTCTTCCAGTGGTACCATAGATATGTACCAAATAACTTGTGATCTAAATTGGACATTAATGTTTCTTCGGACAATAAATTAAAAAGCAACTGTGTAAATAAATGTAAAGCACAGAGGTCAAGATAGTTCTAATTCCTATTTTTAAAATAAATTCACCTCCCATTATTTTGTTATATTACCAGCTCACAGTAGCTGTTTTCAAATGCCAACCATAGCTGGCCAAGTTATCCTGCTATGGTAATAAAGCAGACCATACTGCCAGCAACTCAATGCCAAGTGTCAGGCAGTGGTTAACTAGCCTGACAACCCTGAGGACTAACGGCTTGGGTATCTAACTGCACAGGGAAGGGTGAAGGTCCCCAAGTGGATTAAATCCCACTTCAATCCATCTTGATGGAGGGCAGCAGCTTCATCAATACTAGCCTGGGGCTGATGAGGACTTTGTGTGCCACAAAGGCTCAGGATCAGAAAGTGACTCGTGCAAGTGGATCAGTGGTACAAGGGTCATTCTGCGATGCAGAAGGCAGGTGAAAGGCCCCTGCATTATATTCTCAGGACAGTCTTCATGGCTGATCGCCATGATGATCGGCAATATTCGGATTTGGATATGGCAGAAGAAGAAGCTATTTTCAAATGCCTATCGTCACTTCCTGAAACAGAAATTATTCTTGCTATATGTTTAATTTCATTAGACTTCTTTTGTTGGGGAGGGGAAGAAGAGAGAAAGAGAGAAGGCATGAAAAATAAAGGAGTTACAATGATCGAGTAAATGACAGAGAGAAGCCACAGAAAAATAAAGAAAGGGCAGAGAGAGAGAGGAATAGAGAAAAAGGATAAACACAGAGAGAAAGATAAGTTTCCATACTGTAACAATTAATGTGCTGAAGTTTTTTTTTAAAAAAAAGCTAAAAGCCTATATTCCATAGGATACAAACTGGCAAATTAGATAAATAACACTGTTTTGATAATTGGAACGTCCAGATCTGGAGATACAAAATACTGTACAGAATGGCAAGGCTATGACAGATTCTCCAGACCTTTCTTGCTGTTGCTAATTTATTTGTCTCCAAGTTGTAATTTTGATTGAGACTGTTAAGTTTGTAGAATGCTCTGTTAGCAGATCTAACAGATAGCAGAGTAAACAGCAATGTACCAGGGAGCTTTTAAACTCACCTCATTGTTCTATTCCCTAGAGCAATAAAGCAGGCAACAGGTTAAGCTAGGTTACTAGATTTAATTAGGGAAAAAACCATTTGATTAAAAGCCTATTCTATATTAGACAGAAGACCATGTCTCAGGGCCAAAGCACGGAGAGGAGTGGTTTTGTCCACCCTCAAGAAAGAAACATTTACAGTAACAACTTGAGGATTAGAAGAGACTGAAAGGAGAAGACAAATGTGGCAAACGTTTAACTTCTTAGATTTTCATCAAAAGAACAGTGAGAGATAGACAATGAAGGAAATAGTTACACCCTACTCTTTCTTCCAAACTGATCCTAATGGCCAGGTGACAAAAATATGAAATTCTTCCAATACATGTACATTAAAATAACTCTTGTTAAAATAATGCACAATCAGATTTCACCCCATCATCTCAAGACTTTTCACAGCAGAAAACATTTTAATTTTGACTCCACTCCCCTATCATCTACATCCATTGGATTTCTACCAAAGATTCTTCCCATTGAAATAACTCCCTTCTTGCTTGGATATGGAAATTCAGACTGCAAAGAGGTGACACATAATCTTTGGGAGAAAGAAGTTAACTTGATTGCATGTTTTGTTTGCTAACAATCAGAAAAAGTCTCTGCCTTCCTACAAGAAATTTGATTGTGTCACCCTGATCCTTTGTCTCTTGTCTGTTGGGAGCAGGTAGGCATGTACCTGTTTTTGAGGGAAATGCAGTCATTTTTGAACTCTCTGTATTTTTTCATATGGCTGTAATGGAGAAAAACCTTAACTTTTTCTTTGTTAAGTAATCTAACTATTTGTCTATTTCTAATGAAGTTAAAACCAACCTGTTAAGATTTCTGAACAAATACTGAGAATTTTTCTCTCTCTTTAACCTCAAACTTTTGGTATGAACAATTACTTTTGGCTGGGAAGTTTGCTAAGTGCAAAGGGAACTTCAGGGGGACTCACAAACAATTCAAATCTTAATAATTGCCCCGCTTTCACAGTGCAACTACATAT
Organism: Furcifer pardalis; assembly: GCA_030440675.1. NCBI lineage: Eukaryota > Metazoa > Chordata > Lepidosauria > Squamata > Chamaeleonidae > Furcifer > Furcifer pardalis. Next base: position 75,682,305 of record CP126896.1, on the reverse strand, counting down.
TCCAACATTTCCCTTTATTTATGAGTTAGCTGATACATAATTTTATTTCTCTGTGCATATGCTGTTAAAATATCACCAGTCAGAAGTGGGCACACATGCAGTGATGGGATGTCAAAATTTTCCCTACCACACTGTAATGTCATGGATGTCATGGGTGTGGCCAACATCATGATGTCATGACATCATGAGCGGACCTGACATCATGACTTTGTGTGCGGGGCCAATAAAATAAAATTAAAAAATTAAAGTTAAAATAAATAAAATTAAATTAAAATAAACACACACACGCACGCACGCACGCACGCACGCACGCCACACACCCCAAACACACACCCCTCACTTACCAAAGCAGCAGAGGCAACGGCGAGGCGGCAAACTGCTGCGGTGGCAAGCCACCACAACTGTACGGTGTCCTGGCAGGGTGGCGGGGCCAGGTGTGGAAAGGCCGCCACCGCTTTTTCATGCATTCCCTGTGCCCTTCCTTTCCTGGCAGCCAAAATGGCTGCCAGGAACTGCACATGCGTCAAACTTTCATTTAATGCATGCACAGTAAAAAAAAAAAAATAGAACTGTGCAAATGAAGGTTTGACACATGCACATTACCCAGGAGCCATTTTGGCTCCAAATTTAATTGCCGCCGCCCCCGCCCCCCGGTGAGGCGTCCGAACCAGACACCTCAACAACAACAACAACAAAAAGAACAATCCTGGGTGGTTGCTACCAGCTTGGCGGACCACCCAGGAATGTTGCTACTGTTGCTACTCTGGCATAACCATATGACTTCTACATGAGTAACACATTGCAAGAAATTCAGTCACCATATATATTTGAGTATAAGCCAACCTGAACATAAGCCATGGAACCTAATTTTGACCTGAAAACCCAGAAAAATTGAGTGACCCAAGTATAAGCCGAGGCTGAGAAATGCAGTAGCTTCTAGTGAGTATTAATAATCAAAATACATGAAAATATGGTAAAATTAATTAAATTGCTGGTGCAGCTCAATCTGATGCGGTTTTGGGCCCCTCATGGTCATTGACCCGAGTATAAACTGTGTCTCCTTTTTGGGGCTCATTTTTGGGGCTAAAAACCTCAACTTATACTCAAGTATATATGGTATATATCACACTCCTATAAGACAAATGAACAAAGAAACAACTGGATACTATGTATGCTAGCTTGCATGCGCAGATAATATGTAGTAATGTATTTGAGGCAGTCTGAAAATACAGAAGCTTCGACAGTTTAATTAGCTAGTGACTGAATAACCATTACTTAGCACATTTCCTACTTATTTCCACACAATGATTAAAGGAGAAATAGATATAGGTCTATCTTTGTAAGCTTTATATTGTTGCAACCCACTGTTGTTTAATCCGGCAATAAAAGATCAGGGCAATTATGCAACAGCAAACTAAGTAGCATAAATGTCTAAGAAAGAAACAAAATGTTCCATTTATTTATTTATTTATTTACACCAGAATGTTGTACAATTTAAAATTAATATCATATCTGAAACATAAAATTAAAACAAACTAAAATGATAAAATGATTATACTATTTTGACCAGAAGCAGACTACTTCAATAGTTTTATCACAGCCATTTACTAGATCTTCTTTTGTATACATAGTAGGGAATAAATTACATACATATAAATGCTACATTGACTGCATTTTTCCACATTAATAGAAAACATATCCTGCTAATAAGCACAGATCAAGAATATGGATATGGCAGGTTACATTTCTCCAGCTTGGGAAAAATTTTAAACCAAAGTGAAAGCTAAATTGCAAGAAAACAACATTCATAGGCGGGCAACTATCTCAAAACTATCAGGTAGATTTATTGTTGAGAACGATTCTGGCAAATTCCCACTTGTATTATTCTGAGAAGTTACTCATTTTTCCCCTGGAATGTTGTACTATCCTGGGAACCAGCCCTTACAGAATGCCCTTACAGCATAGTCATATTCTTTTCCCATATCTACCTGGCCTTGATGTTTCTGTGAGAGCTTGTTTTGCTTCTTTTCTTAATTATACTCAGGAAGGTTCAAATTAATTTCTCCATGATTTGGGAAGGCTCTCGCTGTGACATGAAGCCTCAGAACCCCCGGGGGGCCAAACACTTTACACACAGTGCCACAAATTACTAGGTATTATTAAAGTAGGAGGAGGCTAAGTAGGAGTGGGAATAATATATATTACAATTGACCAGAGGCCCAGAGCAAGAACATAGTTTTTAGGAACTTTCAGTCTCCTCTGTACTGGCTAAGGTAAACTGGCAGGGTCCAAGAGATTTTAAACATAAGGAAAGTATCTCCATTGAGCATTAGCAGGCTATAGCAACTATAATTCAGTGGGGATTTCTAATTATTATTTTTATCTCCTGGACTGATTTTAGAATTTTTGGAAGAATGCTGGGATTTGAAGTAGAAAACAACAAGTGGGACATCAGTACTTCACAAAGGTCATCTTACCAAATGTCTGCTAGAGGTAAACTGATGCACTTCAGAGAGGACTGCAATATCAACTGGTCTGTCACTGCTACATTTCCTTTCTGATGCAGTGCTGCATGTGCAGTTTCACTCACCATCACAGTTTATTTGAAGGTGTTCCTGGGAAATGATGTCCCAGATTGCCACACCCAATACTCATGGTGAAAGAAAAGTATTTCATTAAAAAAATAAACCTATTATTTGGCTCCTCAATAGATTCAAGGAGTCTTTCACTCTCCTAGGCATACTTTTAACAGAAAGAACAAGATAAAAACAGAACATCAGCTTTTTAAAGCACAAACATATGTACCTATATTCAGAGATTGAGGCTTCAACTGCCAGTCCCCATCAGAGGCCTAGGGGGAGGTGAGTGGCCCATCTTGCCCCTTCCCCCCACTGCATCCAGGATCACCTCCCCCTGCCCTCCAAGCACTGGATATGAGGGGGGAAACCGTGCGGCCGGCACCATCATCCAGGATCACAGTACTGTAGTTGACTTAATATAGTAACTGATATAGCGACTTCACAAGTAACTGATTTACATAGTGACTTGATATAGTGAACTTAGAGTAGAGACTTGATATCGTGGATTTTCCTCTTCATACCAAGGTTTTTCCTTTCATACCAAGAATGATGACTAATGAGATACTTAGCAACTCCTGACTACATATATAACTTCTAACTTCTCATATACCTTTTAACTCCATATATCCAGTACTAATTAGCTCAACTTTTAGTCTGATACTGTGTTTTAAACTGTGATAATATGCATGATAATACTTTGTTTTAAACTGTGATAACATGTATGATGGGAGGATACTATCGTAGAAACCGGCAAACCACGTCAGAAAGTTTGCAAAGATAACCCTATGGACCAAAACAAAAGGCAAAACAAAGGGGGCAATTTAGATGAAACAGGATGCTTAGCACATCACATAAGAAGGGGATGGACAGGAAAGGGGGAGGAGAAATACAGTGTTGTAAGGAACAATACTGTATAGGGGACATGGAATGTGAGATCTAAGAACCAAGGAAAACTGGAAATGGTAAAAAAGGAAATGGAAAGAATAAGCATTGAAATCTTGGGAATCAATGATTTAAAATGGACAGGGATGGGCGAATTCAGCTCTGGAAACCATCACATCTACTACTATGGATAAGAATACCTCAGAAGAAACCGAGTAGCCATAATTGTCAATAAAAGAGTGAGAAAAGCAGTAATGGGATATAATCTCAAAATGACAGAATGATGTCAGTCACAATACAAGGCAAACCTTTCAATATCATCGTAATCCAAATATACGCACCAACTACGGGTGCAGATGAAGCCACAGTTGACCAGTTCTATGAAGACCTACAACAACTCATAGATCAGACACCAAGAAATGATGTCCACATTATCATAGGAGACTGGAATGCCAAAGTAGGAAATCAAAAAGTAAGTGGAATAACAGGCAAGTTTGGTCTTGGAACACAGAATGAAGAAGGGCAAAGACTGATAGAGTTCTGCCAAAAGAACGCATTGGTCATAGCAAACACCCTCTTCCAGCAACACAAGAGGAGACTTTACACATGGACATCACCAGATGGCCAACATAAAAATCAGACTGATTACATACTCTGCAGTCAAAGATGGAGAACCTCCATACAGTCAGCAAAAATGAGACCTGGAGCAGACTGTGGCTCAGATCACAACCTACTGATCGCAAAATTCAGGCTCAGACTAAAGAAAATAGGGGAAACAATTCAGCCAGACAGATATGACATAGACAACATCCCTAAGAAATACACGGTGGAGGTGTGGAACAGATTTAATGGCTTGGACATGATAGAGTGCCAGAAGAATTATGGACAGAAATGTGGGACATCATGCAGGAGGCAGCAAGGAAAAACATACCAAAAGAAAAGAAGCATAAGAAAGCTAAGTGGTTGTCCTACGAGACTCTTAAAATAGCAGAGGGAAGAAGGAACGCAAAAAACAAAGGAAAAAGTAAAGAATACAATCACTTGAATACAGAATTTCAAAGAAAAGCAAGGAGAGATGAGGAAAACTACCTAAATGAACAGTGCAAAGAAACAGAGGAAAACAACACAAGAGGCAGGACAAGAGATATTTTCAAAAAAATTGGGGAAATCAAGGAAACGTTTAAAGCAAAAATGACCATGATAAGGGACAAAGAAGGCAAGGAGTTAGCTGAGGCAGAAGAGATTAAGAGAAGATGGAAAGAGTACACAGAGGAACACTACAAAAAGGACCTCAACACCCCTGATAATCACAATGATGAGAACACTGAACATGAGCCAGACATCCTAGAGAGTGATGTCAGAAAGGCCCTAAAAAACACTGCAAACAACAAACCCAGTGGGGATGATGGTATTGCAGCTGAATTTTTCAAAGCTCTAAAAGATGATGGAATCAAATTATTGCATTCTATATGCCAGAAATTTTGGAAAACACAATGGGCACAGGATTGGGAAAGATTAGTATACGTACCAATCTCAAAAAAGGGTAATGCCAAAGAATATTCAAATTATCGAACAATTACGCTCATTCCACACACTAGCAAGGTGATGTCCAGATAATACAGGATAGACTGCAGCAGCACGTGGAGAGAGAATTAGCAGAAGTGCAGGCGGGGTTCCGAAGAGGCAGGGACCACATTGCCAACATAAGGTGGGTCATTGAGAAAACAAAGGAATATCAGAAACAAGTCTACTTCTGTTTCATTGACTACACCAAGGCCTTTGACTGTGTGGACTACAACAAAATGTGGCAAGTAATTAAAGAGATGGGAATACCAGAACACCTTAGATGCCTCATGAGAAATCTGTACAGTGGTATTTCCAGCGGCAGTGTATGGTTGTGAGAGCTGGACCATTAGGAAAGCTGAGCGCAGAAGAATAGATGTGGTATTGGAGGAGAGTTTTGAGAGTCCCCTGGACAGTGAGGAGAACAGATAGGTCAATCTTAGAAGAAACCAACCCTGACTGCTCCCTTGAAGGTCAAATAGTAAAGATGAAGCTAAAGTACTGTAAGTAAAGATGAAGCTAAAGTACTGTACTTTGGACATCAAATGAGAAGAGAGGATTCACTTGAGAAAGCCTTGATGCTGGGAAAGGTGGAAGGAAAAAGAAAAAGGGGGCGGCCAAAAATGAGATGGCTAGATGGTATTGTAGAGACAATGGGCACAGAGCTGAGCGAGTTGAGGAGCATGGTGGAGGACAGAAGTGCCTGGCGGACAGTGGTCCATAGGGTCGCAAAGCGTCGGAATTGACTGTGCGACTGAACAACAACAATTGTAATTAAGACTACAGATGAATCAGTTTGAATTCTAAATAACCCTTCCCCCTATCTTTAATGCACCTGTCTTCACAACCAAGTTCTTTCAGACACCATTAAAGCCCAGGTGGAAATGTTAACTTAAAACATTGCTAAGGATCTCTTACTTCATTTCATATTCTTCCTCGCTGCAGAATATAAGGGAAGAGAGAGGCAGTTACTCAACTCTGGAGGAGGAAGGAATATGCAACACCTGCAAAGTATTAATAAGAAGCAAGAAAGAGTGTAACCTCCCACTTAGGACTACATCATTGCTGAAGTAATGGAGCTCCTAATCTCCAATGCATAACTTTCCTAAATCAGGGGAATGCATAGTTATGGTTATGTGTGAAAGACACACATAAAAAAAGACATACAAAAATATTGGTTCATATTTCATTCACACTATAAACACATAATCACAAGTTGCAGAAGGCTGCATCGTGCTTTCAAACAATTATTGACTTCATTTTGTCTAATATACTCATATTTTGCAATGTCCTTATGTTAATTTCTGAGTAAGATGCAGATTTATAATTTCCCATGATTAAAAACCATTATATCATAACTTGAATGTGGTAGCATAATTATGCAGGACTTTCACCTTCATATCATGTGAAGAAATGAAAATGGAGAACACATAATTAAGGTAAGTATCACATGCATAGATAAGTATATATGCAAGGTAGAAAAATAAATGCACCCAAATACACTCAAGGGACTGCATCTATTAATATGAAAGGTAGTTCTTAGAACATACTAGATAAAATTATATCTCAGCTTGTATGTATAGTCTGTTTGCAATAGCCTAACACCCTCTTTTGTACTAATATTATTACTGCATACAAATTGCCATATTGAGAACAAGAAGTCTAATAGTGTGTTGCTATGAAAGTACAATTCCAAATTCCATTGGCATCCTGACTTCCAAGAACAGTTAAAAACACCATAAACCTTTTAGATGGCCCATTGTCTTAGATGAACCCAGTGCAGCTGCCACTCTGGTTTATAAGTCCCCCAACAAATCAGAACTATACCAAATTCTATGCAACTATAATTCTATGTACCGTATTTGCTGGCATATAAGACACATCAGAATATAAAACGCACCCCATTATTACCAAAATAGACCACTATATACAGTACAAGATGCACTCATGTTCCCAGTGTGTTTTAAAGGGGGGGAGTAGGTCTTATACACCAGCAAATATGATAATTATAGTTTACAAATTTTTGTTATGCTATGTTGCCACATTTAATTTTTAAAAAATCCTGAAAATGTTCTTCTTTAATCAAAATATAAGAAGTTAAATAAATAAGCATAAACTTTAATACTTTCAGATATTAGATGTGTTTCATATTTTGAAGACGTTGTGACTTTTGGACAAATACAGTAAAACCCTGATTTACTAATGCCCCTACTTACGAATAATTTGACTTACAAATTAGTTCTGCACTAAAATTCATGCCTTGAGTTGCAAACATGCCCTGATTTACAAATTAATTCTTTTTCCTCTGTGTTGCTTCCACTAAATCAAAAAATGACATTTCCCCTATGGATTTGCTTCAGGTTACATAATCTGATTTCCCAGAGTGCACTGCACCCTAGAAGTGTATATTTTATACAAATGCAGCCTTTCTGAGCCCTATAGGTGGCAGTAGAGTGTTCGGAGTGATTTGTCTGGAGTTTCAGCACCAAAACGGCTGCCTGTTGCTATTTCTTGCTGGATTTTTCTGAGTTTTCTGTCCATTTTCAAAGTTTCTCTAAGGTAAGAAACAACGTTTTTGCTGATGCATGCTTTCCTTTAAATGGTGCTGTTGTTTTCAGGTGGCTTGACTGATTTTTTTGAGGGTTGGGGGGACTGTTTTAATTTTTGGAGGGTGGGGGGACTTTTTCTTTATCCAAATGGGGATGCCTCGAGTTACAAACAAATTCAAGTTATGAACAATGCCATGGAACTGATTTTATTCATGACTCGAGGTTTTACTGTATATTGCTTCTGCATCACACAATGTAGAAGCTATGGCAACTGTGGGATTCTAACAGTCTAAAAATGTGCATTTCCCATCTTTTTACTTCCTCAAACTATAATCTGTAAAGAGACTGTAAATTTGTACTATGAAACACTCCACTACTCTTTTAAACAAAATTTACCATGTAAATCAGGGGGCCTCAAACTTACCGTGCCACAGGCCGGACATCTCCCCCTCAGACTGTGCCATGGGCCAGACACAATGGTGGCTGGCACATTTGTGTATGCACATCCGCTTTCGGGATCTTCGCTGGGGGCCAGATGGAACAGCATTGGGGACTGGGGCCAGCTTGCAGGCCGTAGGTTGCAAATCCCTGATTTAAAGTTTGGGTACACAGAGAGAGCTTCCTTGAAGATTGTGGTATGTTTTAACCACAATCAGGCATAGCCTGGGCAATGGCAACCTTGTTGTGCCAGCTAATCTTTCGCACACTAGGTCAAGTAAAAGGAACTATGGAATGAATTCACCAAAAGGTGGCTTCATTTTGGCAGCTTCATGTCCTTCCTAGACATGGAAGAAGAATAACCCTGTAAAGCTGTCTTGAATTTCCCACAACATGTGGAACGTGTAACACAAATAAAGTTTTCTCATAAATATCCAGAAGATAACCTTCTAAAATTTCCTACCACTGAAAAAAAATCTGTTAGATGTTAATTCTTTGGATCGAATAGGGAAGCCTGTAACAATTTATAATTTAAAGATTTACTAGCTATTCTTCTACACCAGAGGAAGAGAACCAGAGCACTCTAGTCTATATGTTGACAGACAATATATGTTGCTTTTGTTTTTCATTTGATTTCCTGCTTCCAAGACAGCCCTTGGTATGCTTCTTTTCTGACAACAATATAGTCACAACATATTTGTGTCCAGCAGTGCCTATAAGAGCTTAGCTATTATAAATTCCATTGCTTTCAACTCAAGGCATTCCTTACACAAGAGCAAATGCCTAAAACAGAAACACTTTTAAAAGTGTTTATGTATAGCTACATCATATTGATGATACTCTTTCAGATTAAAAAAAGGAAGTAAGAAATGTGAACTGATTAATGGAATATTGCACACCAATGGACAGAAAATATATAGTTATGGGCCCCAACAACTTGAAATTTGCTGGCTTGTATGCAAACATGAAATTAAAAGAAAAAGTGTTGAAGCTCAAAATAAGCATCCAATAGGAACCACAATCCATTTAATCTCTAAATATCATTAGATCCAATTATGGAAGAGCATGGTCACTTCATCAAACATACTTTGGGAAACCTATTTTAATTCCAGAAAACCAACTACCTTCAAACAAATCTAGCATGGATAAGAGAAGCAACTCACAAGGAATAAAAGACACAGAAAAATTAATCTTGTGAACTAGCCCTTAATTTCTTCAACCAATCAGCCCTTTTACAGAACAAATCATCCACTTGTAAAAGCATAACAAAATGCTTGAAATAACACCAGAATTTAGATTTTTTAAATTGGTATTTCTTGTCCTCACTTTGTCATGACAGTGTTGTTATTGCTTACTTACTTGTAACCATGCTCACTAAACACACTCATGCAATCAATACTTTTCTGTTAACCATCTATTTTAAACCATCATGAAGCCTGCCCCCACTAAAAAGAGAGAGAAAGAAAGGCACCTCTCACAAGCCAGAAAACTACATTATTTATTGAAAAATTCTTGCCCTAATGAAGTGCTCAACAGAGTTTGTACAATAGTGGCTTCAAAACAATTAGTATTCATGTTCCTGGATAAAAGTGTCAATCCACTTCTGAACACTTGCATAGGTAAACTACAAGCATGTTTATCGATTCTGTACTTTATACTGCTCTTTGACTTGGTTTTCTGCAAACTATCTTCTCCCACTAGTCAACAGCAATGCAAGATAACATTTCATACTCTTAAATAACTGTACCCTTCCCTACATATCCTCTTTTACTTAGAAATCCTCCTTCTCATTCTTCTCTACCATGCCACATGCAGTATACAGTAATACCTCGGATAACGTTTACCTTGGATAATGCTAAAATCGCAGAACATTAAGTAATCTGGGGAGGAGAATTGGATCGAATAATGTTAAGGTCCTATGGGATGGATTGGATAACAACCGCTAAAGCCTGTGCGGTTACAATGTATCTCTATGGAGCTTTAACGTTATCCGATCCACCCCATAGGATTTTAACATGGATCGGATAACACTAAAAATTGAATAACACCAAGACTTGTGGAACCAAGTCTTAGTGTTATCCGAGGTATTACTGTATTCAATTTAGAAAAAATATTACATCTTTGCCCTTATCTGTGGGACTGTTGCCTTGAAGACTCTTAGGGATGAACCCTTACTTACCTACATAAAGCAAACTCTGGGCTGGCTTGTTTAACTATTGCCCAGGCTGTCAGTTTTAGAATGTGGCATTGGGAGGGCATTTTTAAATTTTTAAAATTTAAACAATCCAATTTTAATGCTATTTTTAATGTTTTTGTAAGTTTTTATTTGTTGTAAACTGCCTGGAGTCGCCTCGGTGAGGGGGCAGCAGTAGAAATGCAAGTAATAAACAAAAACAAACAAACTCTTTCACTGAATACAAGGTTAATCTTCATTTCCTTCGCTATATTCATCACAAGAATGTACAAAACACTGTAAGTGGAATCTCTCTCAAACACTGGAGAAGTACTAGGTAGGTAGCAGAACTGTGAGCAGGCAAGATTTAGCCTATAAGCATACAACTTACATAGTCATGGAAGGCTTTAGCTTCACTCGAATGTTCACATGTTTCACGTCTTTCTGGAGCTGCACAGTAGAGATCCCAAAACACACTGAGAAGGGAAAAAAGTACACTGTAATATGTATTTTACATTAATGTCTATGATCCAAAATATACTCACAAATGCAATGTATTACTGTCGGGTCAGAATGTCTGACACTTAAGATTTCTGATATTAGGAAAGTTCCTAAGAAACCTACAAAATATAATAGATCTCCAAGTAGAAGATCAAGAATCCATGTTCTTCACAGCCAATAAAGGGTTAATTCCAGGATGAGCCAGCACGAAATTTTATGCCCTATCTAATCTTTTTCTCCTTTAGATTTTTTTTTGAATTGTTTTCTGCATACAAGATCGATAAACTGATTTTCCAAAACTCTGGTTTTTTCTTCAATTTTAAACAAAGATTGTGTGTAAATTATTATTTATGAAATGTATATATAAAAGCTTAAATATAGTACATTAAAAATAAACTAACAAAAACACGAGAAATGTGAGATATTTCAGAATAATTATCAATAACTCTCAATTTATAAGTTGCAATAGAATTACTAAATAAAAGCATAAATAAAAATCATATCAACATAGGTTTACAGAATACATTATCCCCAAAATATGTACTCCTTCCTACTGCCAATACTCTTGGACTACTATTTATAATCCTTGCTATCAGTTCTTATCAACTATCAGTCCATGTTTCTATGTGTGCAAGTTACTTGAGTTTTCAATGCTTTCTTATGAAAGTTTCCATTAACTTTTCTAAAGTAGCAACCCAAATGTCTTGCTAATTGGAAGGTTGACAAGAGAATAACCAATCAAGTTTCATGTTGTGATCCAGCACCATGTAAGTACAGTAAAACCTCATATAACACTAAAACCTGGTTCCACAAGTCTTCGTGTTATATGATTTTTCGTGTTATCTGATCCTCTATGGGATCCATAGAGATACATTGTAACCACACAGGCTTTCGCGGTTGTTATCTGAAGCATCCCATAGGATCTTAATGTTATCTGATGCAATTCTTCCCCCCAGATTCCTTGATGTTATGCAATTTTCGTGTTATTCGATACTAATGTTATATGAGGTATTACTGTAGCTCGTTTCATCAAGATAAGGGCATGTCCTCAAATTACATAAAAAAGAATTCACAGCTACAACCAGAGGTGCTCTAATGAATGCTCTTTGCCCCTGTACACAATTTCTTCATCTATGTCAGGGATCAGCAAACTTGGCTCTCCAGATGTTCTTGGACTTCAATTCCCAGAAGTCCTGATCAGCAGGCATACTGACTTGGGCTTCTGGTAATTGAAGTCCAAGAACACCTGGAGAGTCAAGTTTGCAGATCCCTGATCTATGTCAACTGCACCTGTCCTACAGCAGGATGCACTTACAGTTATTCTCTCATTCCTCCTTAAATTAATATTTATGCTTCTGTAGACACACAAAGAATTCATGCACATGAACAGCTACCCAGGTGTGTGTGTGCTTATAAAAAAAAATCAAACCTGATAAAAGACCTGTGAATATCCAGTGGTCAGATGAAGATACACTTCAATGTGTATGTCTATAGGTAAGGGTGAGGGAAGAAACCAAAGAGAAAAACTCCATATTTGGAAATCTGAATATTGACCTTTCCTAAAAAGAAACTTAAAAAGAACAAGTGAAGCAATAACTATGTAACTGGATCATTTCTAGAAAGCCTGCGGTCAACTTGTCTTTAGATATTAGCCATAATTACTTTTCCCTCAGTGATTTGAAAAACATTCTGGTTTCCTCTGACAAGCATCAGATGTTTTAATAGTCTTAATACAAAGCAAAATGTACAGTGCAATATTTGTAATCATAGAACACTTACCACCACCAAGAGTGTAGGAATCCAGGGGGTTCACCCAATGTGATGTTTTTTTCCCATCTTATCTAAAATGAGCATAAACATGATTTAAACCATTTTAGTCATATAAGTAGGCTATATGAACATTTGTTTTAAAAATCCCCAAGAACCCATCATAATATCTGTTACTTTTAAAAGAATTTCTTGGTCCTGTACCACTAGAAAACTTTAATTAATACAAACCATAAGAACAAAAATAAAGCTCTACTAGATTAGATCAAAATATTAATCTGACCCAGCAGTCTGTTGTTAAGAGTGCTGTTATTGCTATCTCCTGTTTATTGCCAGTGTCAGATATTCAGAGTTACTGCCCCTAAATATGGAGACTCTACATAGCTGTGACAACTAAATGTCACTGGCATAACTGCAGTGTAACCAAACTACACAGTCGCACACCATTTTAATTACTAGCACTCTCAGGGGGTGTAGAGCACCATGGGAAGGTGCTAGATAGGGAGTGGTAGGGTGTCTATTTGGGGGGGGGAGGAGGAAATCCTATACATTGCTATTGGCGCCCCAGGGTGCCAGAGGCAAGGGTGGGGTGGGACAAAGCCCAATTGCTTGATATACCAGCACACGCCTGAGCACTCTGTCCTGCGGAATTCCAGTTTGCAGAAGTGATTCAAATGATCTGCTGTAATTCAGGAGAATGCATGAGAACTTTTTCCAGAGAAGATAAAACATTATAAATCCCATCCTTAAGCACTGTGAAAAACCATTCTGAGAGTGGGAAGAGAATTTATGATGTGAGACAATACATTGTTTTTTAAAATTAAAATGTCATGTAAAAAACAATTGAAGGATAGTGCTTTCCAAGAGGGCAGTCCTACTAAAACTACTTATTTGCACATAGGTTAATGATAGTAACTAATACTATCCATGGCTGATATCATCAGATGAGGAGATACTAAAAGACATTTGATTATTCTAAGCAGTGTGGATTCTGTGTACTGGGGAAGGGCTTTTTTAAACTAGAAGTGAATGTCTAAATCAGGTTATTTAGGGAGAGATATAGGGACCAGACACCCCACTAGATGGTGCAATTGTTCACTTTGAGAAAAAGCTAAAATGGGGAAATACAGATCCTATATTTCTGGAAGTTGCCCACTACCAACAGGGTGAAATAAAAAAGACATGATTCATGAGTCTCTCTTCTTACAACTCAATTTGCTATTGTTATTTTTTTACAACAGTGGTTAGATTATTTATTTCTAAATGTGAGTACATTATGCTTGAGATACTTTCTCCTAACTAGAAGTATGACTTGAGCCTACAAAATGAGTTGTGGCACAAGACAGGAAATAAAAACTAGTAACTGTAATGGAAAATGATAGAAAAATATTGCATGCCATAATATGCAATCCCTTCTGTCCTAATCCATCAATTATTTATTTATTTATGTATTTATTTATTTATTTATTGGGGGGAGACACACGACCTCACATGCCATCAGGTCATTTCCAACTTCTGGCAATCCTGCCACAGTTTCTGAAGCACGAGGGATGTTCAATGAGTCATTTACCATTGACCCCCTTCCTCTGTGTCCTCCTGAGTCCTAGTCCAACACTCTATCTACTACATCAGGGGATCACAATCTTTTCACGCCAGTCACGTGGTTGAGCAGGTCTCTCACATGGTTCCTCCCACCTGGAAGCAGAAGTAAAACATGCCCACACATGCACATAATGCTGCCGTAAATGACCTGTGGCTGTCAAAAAAGCATTTACGACAGCTGCAGGTCATATATGGCAGCATTTTGCACTTGTGCAGGTGTGTTTTACTTTCACTTCCAGGAGCAGCGAGGGGGCTGGGGGCTGGATGGAATGGTGCTATGGGCCGGATCTGGCTCACGGGCCATAGGTTGGGAACCCCTGCACTACATCATAAGAGCACACAATGGATGAAGATACAACAATTTCATGCTGTGGAAGAAACAATGGTTGGTAATGACTATCATTACTGACAAAAAATAAACCTAAATCCTTTTCATTATGTATAAAAATGGGCATCCACTATGGCAAATGACACAACAATAATAGGAAACATTACCTCTGATAAAAATGTCTGTGCAGATTTCTGTGCTCCTACATGGAGCAGATATTCATATACATATAGTGCTAACCTGGAAACAAAAACAAAATTACTATTGAAACAAAGTTAATTACCTAATTATTATATGAGACAGAAATATTATAAAATTCTGTTTCATCCATACTCCCCAACTTATTCATATGTGAGCCAAATCACTTCAAAGTTAAAAATGTTACAAAATCTAAGTCTATTTGTTTTGGGCATATGTCCACCTGGATAACAATTCAGTTATAATATATATTTATCCACACATGCGAAACTTACAGAAAACAATACAACATGTCTGTAATTATAGCACTAGTGAACATTGTTGAACAACACCCCTGTACATGGAAACTCGTGAATTCTTAGCACTTCTCATTCTATTGTTTTAATTTTCACATTAACAATCCCAAATTACCAAGTACCAATTAACCTTTGCAATGAGTTTGACGAGACTGTATCTAGCCAAGAGTTTTCTGTTAAATAACAGAGGCATGAGAGAACAAAGGACAAAATAAACAGTGGACAAATTTCACTTGCACAACTGAATCAGAAACCCTTTTCTATTTCAATTCCATGGTTCTCTGGCTAGTCAGGCCAAAGTTATGACTCAGAGGCTCATTTCCCACAAGACAGCAAACATGGTTTGTTGTTACAAGGACAAACTGTTATGAACCTCAGACTCAATTGTAAAGAAAGACCATTTCTGGTTTACTCTCAACATCAGTTTCTTGTTTCATATGAACAGTGCATCATGTTGCTGCTAAAAGCCAGTTTTAGTCAGACACCAAACCAGCATTCTGAAATATTATCCAGACATGAATTATTAATACCATATAGCTTATACAAGCCACACTCTCCCTTATAATGCCAAAACAAAAAACTGTGCTTTAACACCAAAATTAAATTAAAGTTTTAAAAAACTTCCTCACAAGTACAGCTTGTGGAAATGAATGGTTTTTAAGAATGTAATTACACAAGGAAACAGATCATATTTTGGACTGCTTGTGGAGTGGCCTTGTGTGATTTACTTCCTGAAGATCACACAATGTATGGAGTATTGTGCTACAGACCAATATTAATCCATGTCCAAGGGGGACCCTTTTAGTCAGCAACAGGAGTACTGAAGCTGAGCTGAAACTGTCTTGCTAAAGACAGAAGGGTTACATTAAGGGAGACTGCTCCTTGCAAAATCTTTTCCAGTGCAGTTAAACACATGCCTTGCCTACTATCTGACTGCACTTTAAGACTCATGCCACCTCCAGTCAGTAAAGACAAAGTATAATTTATTGTTACATTGGAACCAACCATATAACAAAAAATAAATGATTACAGTCAAACCTTGCATACCGAAAATATTTCGTTCTGCGAGGCTGCTCGCTATGCGAGTTTTTTGCGATGCTATTTTTTTTTCTCATAGCAAAAATTCCTATGGAAAAACTCGCATAATGAAAAATTCTATGAAAAAACTTGCATAGCGAAAATTTTTCATTATACGAGTTTTTCCCATAGAAATACTCATTATGCATGATAGCATTAAGTCACAAACTTCCTTATCTGAAGACAAGTATAGTGAAACCTCAGTTAACAAATTTAATGCATTGTCTGGGACCTTTTGTACTACGAAAAATTTGTAAACCGAATTTCCCATAGGAATGCATTGAATGCAATTTTCCATAGGAATGCATTGAAAAACAATTAATCTGTTTTGAAAGAAAAAAATTTAACCTAAAAAATTCTGTACACTTCCCTCCTTCTTTCTCCCTCCCCATTCAAGACAAAGTGAAAATGGGAAATGGGACTAATCTTTACAAGAACAGTTCTCCCAAGCAACACAATGCTTCTTGTTCACTTGTGTTCAATTTGCGATTCTGAACTGTCATCTGACTACAAGGTACATAGCAGAACACACTGTTGGAAATGTGTTTTAAAACTAATTAAATAGAAACTAGAGACCATATGCAGGAATAATTAGGGATAGATTATACAGTAATACCTCGGCTAACGCTAAGACTTGGTTTCACAAGTCTTGGTGTTATCCGATTTTTAGTGTTAAAGGAGCATGTTAAAATCCTATGGGATGGATTAGATAACATTAAAGCTCCATAGAGATACATTGTAACCGCACAGGCTTTAGCGGTTGTTATCCGATCCATCCCATAGGACCTTAACATTATTCAATCCAATTCTCCTCCCCAGATTACTTAACGTTCTGCGATTTTAGTGTTATCTGAGGTAAACGTTATCTGAGGTATTACTGTACTTGCTTGTCATTTTTTATGACCAGGCAGCGAATTAAAAGACAGAAGGTACTACTAACACCAAATAAAAAGATATTGTCTGAAATTCTGTTTGCACAATTTACACTGTGTACAACTAATGTCATTAACTGGGACAATTTGTTGGAAATTAAACAACATCCTAAAGTCACACCCACCAATAAAGTAATTAGAGACTTCTCCTTCTTGTCATGGGTTCCCACAGATTCCCGAGAATGAAAGGAATTATACAGGAGTAAAAAATATTTAATTTTAGCAAAATTGTCCTGGGTGATGATATAATCAGCCTCATGTGACATAATTTAGATAAATAGAATTTTTTTAGAGATATAGACAAACTTATAGTCAAACGTTAACTTGTTAAGACCTCTAGATATCAAAACTGACTTGACAGTAACTGTTATTACTCATAATCATGGCATAAAATAAGCTGCAATTTGATATGAAAATATAAGCCTAAAATGTTACTTATCATTTATGCTAGTTATGTCACTAATATTGTAATACTGCCATCTTAGAATCTTGGCATTTCAAAACATTTGCTAAATAGGCCCAAATTGTAGATGTGAATTTTTACTGCAACATTAAAATTTAAATATGTTAGACTGATTAATCATTAAAACATTATAAACATCAGCAAAACTCTACCTGGGTTGTTTGAAGAAACCCAGCTGGTTCTCAGTCAGGATAAAGTGAGGAGGGTTAGGCATAGCGTTAGCCCCCCTGCTCTGTAAAACTTATAATTGCTAAAGAAATGTCACATAAACTGAAAGACAACCATAGTGATTTTAACGGTCGTAACCAGTAACACCACCACCAACAGAATGGAGGTGTCAAATCACAAAATAACAATGTTGGAGTAAAGCTGAAAGGCCATCTAATGGTTGATGTTAGATCAATACTTAGCGCAAAAGCTACTTCATGAATTTGAATGTGGAATGTTCAATCCTTATATCAATGTGGAAAACTCACCACAAGTACTACGCAAATTTGATAATGATGGCCTGCACATTCTGGGCATTAGTGAGGCCAGATGGACTGGGAGTGGTAAACTTACCAGTGATAGGAAGACCGTCTTATATTCACAACATCAAGATCGACATGAATATGACATGGTGCTGATACTAAGCAAGGAAACAATCCAAGCCTTAATAGTCTGGAAGGCTATTAGCCCACATATAATCATGGCCGGGTTTCATTCAAGGCATGCAAAAACAACTACTGTTCAAGTCTACGCACCAACAGAGGAAAAAGGATGATACAGAGAAAGATGCATGACCAACTATGATAGAAGAAATTCCAGGCCAGGATTTGAAGATAGTGATTTTAATGCTCAGACTGGCTGTGTTAGAGATGGCTTGGAACCTGTCATGGGCCTGCATGGATCAGCATTACAGATAAATGATAATGGTGAATGATTACTACTGTTCTGTAGTATAATTGGCCTTTGCATTGGAAACACGTACTTTACAAAGAAGAACATTCAGAAGAAAACATGGAAATTACTTGATCAGATCACAAAGAATGAGATTGACTATATCCAGTGGTGGGCAGCAAAAAAATTTCACTACCACACGGTGGGCGGAGCCTATGTCATGGGCGGAGCCTATGTTATGGGCAGAGCGTATGTCATGGACAATCTAGTCATGCCTGCCATCTGGCCATGTATACATCTGCAAACACAGTTCTTTGGCTGTAAATGGAGAAGAGCACTGCACCTTAGAGTCAGATATGACTGGCTTTTGAGCAAGGGAGACCTTGAACCACTTGCAAGGATAAAACCTGATGGGGCAGGGCAGGGAGGTGGGTGTGGCCACCCAATTTTGCTAAACCCCCCCCCTCCTGGGGTGTGTGAACCTGTTGCTGCCCACCACTGACTATATCTGCATAAGTTAGTGCTGGAGGTCCTCCCTGCAAGATGTATCAAGGAATAGGAATCAGCTCCAGACTCTGAAAACTATTGAAGACCCTGAAGAAAACTGGAATTCTTCAAAGAAATCATAGTTCAAATGATGGAGCATACTATCATTGAAAAAGAGGAACCCAAAAAGAACAGTGGATCCAAGATAGAATATGGTTGCTAACTGATGAACAGAAAAAGGCAAAATGCCCACACCAACATATTGTATTGTAGTGTAATGTATTTTTTGTAAGCCGCCCTGAGTCGCCACGGCGAGTGGCAGCAATGTAAATTTTAAATAATAATAATAATAATAATAATAATAATAATAATAATAATAATAATAATAATAATAATAATAATAATAATAATAATAATAATAATAATAATAATAATAATAATAATAGGGATTCAGGAAAGGATGCTCTTATAACAACCAGATCTTAATCTTAAGAAACAGCATCAAACAGAGCATAGAATTCCAGAAACTGATAGTAATCAATTTTATTGATTTCAAAAAGGCATTTGACTTGATTCATCAAGAATCACTGTAGAATATTGTAAAGACCTATGGTATTCCTTGACACTTTATCAACATCTTCAAGAGCCTGTATGTTAACTATACCTCCTGCATAAGAATGGAATTTGGCCACACAGGAATAAGAGAGGGGTGAATTCTGTCACCATTCTTGCTTCTCCTTTCCATGGACTATGTTATGTGTAGAGTGATGGATAACTCTAACTTGGGCATTCCAGGGGCAACAGCTCGTCTAAAAGATTTAGATTATATGGATAACATCACACTATTTGGTGAAACAAAGGCATGCTTGCATGAAATTACCACCAGTTTAGATATGAAACCAGTAGGTTTGGCTTATGTATAAATATTGAAAAGACCAAGTTTATGCAGGTCGGAAATGTCTAGGATAGTACACGGCTGGGGTATAGAGCAAGTCCAACAATCTTCATATCTTGGCAGTATTATTATATCTACCAATGGTATCAATTACTGAAATGGAATGACTGTGTTTTAACACATACACCCAATTTGGTTTACAGCAGCCATAAGTATCACCATACTAAATGCAATATATGCATATGAAACATGGAAATGCACAACCAAATGATTAAATGGTTAAATGTTTTCCAACAACACTGCCTGAGAAGAATCCTCCACATCTCATACCATGATCAGTACTAATGAAGAGGTTCTACAAAGATCAGACTCAGTACCCTTGTCAAGAACTTTGAATGAATGCCAGATACAACTTACTGGCCACATCTTATGTATGCTCAAAGATCAGCATCCAAAACCAGTTCAAGCATACCAGTAACAGGGAAATATTCTTGAATAATGCACCTGCTGTAGCTTCCACATTATCTTCAAAGGTAGGTGCATGTAGAGTGAGTTACTCTAATTGCACCTTGAGATTACCATTATGTAAAGCTAAACTATCAAGGAGGATTTTCTAGGCAATTTGTCTAAAACAGAAAAAGGCTAACCTGGCCAGAGAGGATGGTTTCTCTCCATAGAGAACCAGCTCTAGTATCATGCCCAGATCCCAAGCCTGGTCCTTAAAGGGGAAAGCCACTCTATCCAGCAAAGGTTAGTAATCACCCACCCACCCAGAAGTCCCACAAAAGAACAGGGTCTCTTTCTTATCAGGATAAAGCCTCAGCCTGTTAGCTCTCATCCAGTCTATATCAGTCAGGAAGTGATCTTTGGCAGATCAGGGGACGCCGAAATGAGGCTCCTTTCATGTCCCCAAGAGCTGGGGCAAAGACGGGCACTCAATCTGTCATGCAGTATCCTTGTCTTGAACTGTCAATTTGCCGGCCTTCCAGCTAACAAGGCAAGCTTCTTAACCACTGAGCCAATGCAGCCCCCCTTATTTCTTTATTTCTAGATGTCTTTCATTTTATATAGAGTTCTGTATTTCCAAGCCAATATTCTGTTGTTCTGTTATCTACAAATAGCCCTTTTCTATATTCACTTTATGCTATGATTTTATCCTTTATATCAAGGAGGATTTATTATTACCAATTAGTAGTAATCATTGTCATTTTCTAAACATTCTTGCTCCTCACTGATCATATCCACTAATAGAGGAAATATCTCTAGTATTTCAAACTAAAACACTTGGCTTCCATTGGTGGACTACAAGAAACAAAGTAGTAATGCGAGAGCAATCAAAAAACTAAATGTAATAAATAAAGGTCGCTCTTGCTTGAAAGCAAGTTGTATCTGACTCTAGGGTTCACCATTCATCTTTGTGTATAGCCAAAGACATAGCACTGTCTGTGTCTGCAGATGTTTCCGTGAACATGGGGCAGGCACAACTAACCACCGGAGTGCACCAAATGCTGTTTACCTTCCAACCAAAGTGATACCTATTTATCTGCTTGCAATTTCTTGCTTTCAAACTGCTAGGTTGGCAGGAGCCAGGAGAGAGACAGAAGCTCATTCCATCATGCAGCACTTGAGTCTTGAACTGCTCATCTGCCAACCTTCCAGTCATCAAGTTCAGCATCTTAACCACTAAGCCACCGCAGTCCTTAAATGTTGTAATAAGTAGGCTTATATTCAAATCCTAGCTCACTGATGAACAAACTGGCCAAAATCCTTTTGTTTAGCACAGTAAATCACACTAAAGTAGGTCCAATGGATCAATGAAGATTTGGTCAGTCTGTAAATTGCATTGATTCAAGTGGGCCTAAACTAACTGCAACCTACTGTGTTATAGTGAGTCCATCTTCTTCAATTGCAGAGTTGATTCACCAAATCTCCAATGCTTTAGTGTGCCTACTCTAGTGCAATTTACTATGTTAAACAATAGGTACACATGGTGAATCTCTATTTCCTACATGCCATTCTCATATGCCAGACCATCAACAGAATGCTGCCATATTTGAAGTACCGGTAATCACCATGTTAGTTTGTGTAAGCATATCAGAGAGCAGACTCTCTGATAGAATGCTGTCAATATATCATGAGATTTTTTAAAAAATATTTTATTGCCTATCACTCACACTGGAATTTGTTTTGAAAATAAATCTGTCATCCTTACTTTAGGGAGGGAGGAATACAGGTTTAACCTATACCAAGAAAATACTTCAGATAAATGCACAGAACAAAACTTATGTTTAGTTTCCCACTTGCTGTTTCAACGAACCTTTGTCATTCTGCTCTGTATATAAAATGAAGGTTAACCTTCCAGAATGCTAGCTATGTGGCTGGATTTTAAAAGCAACACTAGGACCTGAGTCGCCCTGGTGAGGAGGGTGGTATATAAATATGAATGAATGAATGAATGAATGAATGAATGAATGAATATTGTGGCTCTTTAAATGAATGACTAGTGTTATTTTGGTATACATTTAACTCCTCCTTTTAGGCTAATATAATATTTCTCTTCTGCCTCTTTCTCTGCAACAAACATTTCTGGCAACTTAAACACCAACAGGCTTTATTTGACATAAGCTTAAGTTGTCTGAAGACCAGTTCCCCATACCAAATGAAATTTGTTCAACTTTCATGTGCCAGAAAATTCTTTGCTGATTTTGTTGCAACACACATTTATGTCTAGCATCTTGGAAACTTTGTTCTAACAGAGGAAAATATACCAAGGGACAACAGCTTAACAATTGTAAGAGTGGGAGAATATCCCAGAATATCCCAAATGGGCAAGATATAAATATAAATACCATATAAATTCGAGTATAAGCTGATTTTTTCAGCATCAAAAATGTGCTGAAAAAAGCAGAGTCAGCTTATACTTGAGTAATCTCCTGATGGGGAGTGGTGCTGGGACCAGGCTGGGTGAGATACCTCCTTTTGGAGCAATCTTCTTCGCCCATTCCTTCCCCCATCACCTCCTGGCAGTCAATCAGTTTTCCTAGTTTCTCAGGTAAAATTAGGTACTTCAGCTTATATTCATATCAGCTTATACTCAAATATATATGGTAAATTGGTGTCTGGCCGGACATCCTTCTACAGTAATGACCGTACAGCCAGTGACTCAATGCCAAGTGTCAGGTGGCAGTTAACTAACCTGACTTCCTAAAGGGGCCAACAGCTATGGGTCGATGATCCCCTTTAGGTAGGGTGATGGTCCCCCTCAATGGAGGAAATGCCACTGGAAACCATCATATTGGGCCCAATGGCAACATGAGCGGAGGAGGAACTCTGATTCCCAACAGTCATGGAGGCAGAAGAGGCCATGCCAGATGGACTGGTTGTGAAGGCGCACCTTGTCAATACTCTCAAAGCTGCAGCAGCCCATTGCAGTCCTGGTGTTGAATCCTGCACATCTCATTTCGTGTGTGCCACAGGGGATGGCTCTGACTGAGATCACAGTGCAGGCCACTTCATGGCAAGCTGGGATCCACCTTAAACAAATTAATGCCAATGACATTTTTCCTGCTTCATGAAAAAAAAAAGTATTCTTGGATACAAGTTGCAGTCAACAACGACGATATGGTAAATAAAATAAATTGTAAGAATAGGTATTTGGAAGATTAGTTCCCACTTTCATACATAATGCTCTGTATCTGTTATTAACTCATTTGAAAAGCACTGATTTCAAGGGATACCATAATGATCTCTTATTCTAGATAACCTTTCTATTGAATAAGCTCTGTGATCCACTACTACAAGATTATCAGTTTTAAATGGGTAACATGCAGTAATATATCAGGTCTAATGCAGGCACCAGAAAGAGACACTTCTCTCTGAATATGTAAAAGATTGTGCCTATCACTCATCTGAGAAACTAAATGATCTACTGTATATATTTACTTTGTGTGCCTGAATTGCCATTTTGACTAAGTACAGTAATACCTCAGATAACGCTAAGACTTGGTTCCACAAGTCTTGGTGTTATCCGATATTTAGTGTTATCCGATGCATGTTAAAATCCTATGGGGTGGATCGGATAATGTTAAAGCTCCATAGAGATACATTGTAACCGCACAGGCTTTAGTGGTTGTTATCCGATCCATCCCATTGGACCTTAACGTTATTCGATCCAATTCTCCACCCCAGATTACTTAACATTATGCGATTTTAGTGTTATACAAGGTCAACATTATCCGAGGTATTACTGTAAATAACTTTTTGGTGTGATTTTCAGAGTAAAGTGTTAGCTTGGGTCCAACACTTGGGTCCAAGGTAACACAGACCATATTCCATTTTCTCATGATTGCAACTTAATAGACAAATGAGCATGTAAAATGATGTCATAGTTTCAATATAGTGTTATGTGATTCTGGATCCACGGTGAAAAAACCCTGGAGAGAAAATATGCCTTTGGACATACATATTGGGTTTTGGACTTCAAATCTCAGAAGCCTGAGTCAATTTCCCAAAGCTCTAGTCAGCCAATGTAGTGACTTAGGCTTCTGGAAATTGAAGTCCTCCTGTGGGGTATGAACCCCACGTAGGGAACCACTGTGGCATTCATGCAAACTACTCAAATTATTGTTAAAAACATCAGAAAACAAATTTCCATCCAATTAAACTATTTACAGTACAGTAAAACCTCGCATAAAGAGCACTTCGCTTAAAGAGTAACTCGCTTAAAGAGCAGAAATTTTTCTGAATGTATGCTTCGCTTAACAAATAAAACCAACCAAAAACTCACTTAACAAATAAATCGGGGTTCTAAATTCCCCCCACACACACAATTGGTCACTTACAATGGTGTTTCGCTTGAAGAGCAAACTCACTTAAAGAGCAATCCTGTGGAACGTATTATGCTCTTTAAGTGAGGTACAACTGTACTTTTAAACATTCCCTGCTATATGTTAAGAATTCTGTTCAATGAAACAATGCATTTTAAAACTGGCAAGACTTTCATATATTAAGGTCATATTAATCTTCAAACACTGCAATTTTTTTCTGATGCCCTACTGATAGTCTTGGTTACACAGCAAGGAGGTTATATTTCATTGCTGCTCCAGTTATTTCTAACCTTAGGGAATATCCAGGAATACAACAAATAAAATCACATGGGCTGATCTTGTCAGATTTTATAAGCAAAGTAAAGCAAAAGTTGGCCTGGTTAGTATCTACATCAAAGGCTTCTAAAAGAAATTTTAGACAAGTGGAGATTACTCCACACACACACAAACTCCACATCCAAATGAATGGCTCCCATCCACTCACCTTTTTAATTTTGTTGTCTCTATTGTTCAAAATTGTTCAGCATCTAAGTGAATTAATAATTCACCATACCACTTTCTCTATTCGTATCCCACACTTTTCTCAAAGTTAGTTCCTCCACAAAAATATTAGTACATAGTAGTAATTACAGCAACAACAACAATTGTAGCAATAAGTATAACTTATCAGTAGCTTGTGCAGGGTACAAAGAGTCTCCTCGAAGACTTGTATTTTTGAACCACAATCGGACGTACCCTGGTAAAGGCTATTTTGTGTTGTCAGCTAACCTTTCTTGCACTAGGTCAGAAAAAAGGAACTGTAGAATGAACTCACCAAAAGGTGTCTTTATTTTGGCAGTTTCGCATCTGGCTTAGACATGGAAGAAGTTTATGCGAGATAGGCGAGATATAAATAAATAAGGTATTGTTAAATCAGTTCTGATGTAAGGTCTTTCTCAGTATAGAGTAGCCAAAAAAGTCTTTATCAGTCCTCATTTTCCCCCTTTCTTCTTTTTGAATCCCTCCCCTTACTGATATCATTATCAGTAATATCAGTGGGATATTGTTTTGTTTAGTATGGAAGCCGCCTAGAGTCAGGTTCGCCTGAGCGATGCGGGGTATAAATTTGAAGAATAAAAAATAAAATAAATAAATAATATATCAACTTTGATTGTACTGTATTGTCTTCTCATCTTTTTTTTTGGGGGGGGAGGGTGTTGTTAGCGTTTTCATGTTGTAAGTTTAAAATGTTGTAAGTTTGAAAAATGCAAGTGAATATACTGTAATAAATGAGGCAATGCATTCATTAAGCAAAATGCAACAATTCATTTATTCATCAGAAATCTTGAGTCTACTTTACAGGTAGAAAGGTAGGAGAAATGACAGAAAAATATATGGCAGACAAGGACCTTTGCTTTGGAGTGGCTACCAAGGAAAGGATTTAATGAGAATATTTAGCTTTTCAATGTGCTTTGAAATAGCTTACAGTTATTTTTTGGGCATTTTAATATGAAACACATTTAATTATTTATTAACATTGGAATTTATTCCATTTTTAGCTGCCAATGTCAAGTGTGTGACACTTGAATAATATCCTCAGAATATTATAAAGTTGTTATGTTATTTAAAGTTTATGCTTGTGAGAGCCATCACAGCTAACTTTTTCTTCCTGTTAGGGTTAATATCAGTGGAAGACCAGACAATCTATAAATCATATCAATGTTCATCTGGGTATCAAAGTGTAAGTTGCTTATTTTTTAAAATGTTCCAATCTTCTTCAGAGGATGAGTATACAAACCACTGTTTCTGTCATGGTGAAGTAAATGCTTCTCTACACATCTCATTTATTCTATTTATTACAGGCAGAAAAATTATTCAGGCAACATTGGCTTGTCTATTTTTTTTTCAAGGTTGCTGCTCAGTTTCATATGCATAAAATTAAATACAAAATTTGAAAATGTGTAACCTTTGAGAAATTACTGACACAAATGTTTATTTTATTAAAACAAATTCACAACTTGTGGAAAATGCAGTCACCATTGTTAAGGAAGCTATACAAAATTCTTCTAAATATGGAAAGTACCTGACAGAAATGCTTCAAAATATATTAAAGTCTAACTACCGGTAAGTTGCAGACAAAAACTCATGTTTCAACCCATGAGGTAGGAGCATAAAATTACAATAAAAATGTACAGTAATACCTCGGGTAACGATAAGACTTGGTTCCACAAGTCTTGGTGTTATCCGATTTTTAGTGTTATCCGATGCATGTTTAAATCCTATGGGATGTATCGGATAACGTTAAAGCTCCACAGAGATACATTGTAACTGTACAGGCTTTAGCGGTTGTTATCCCATCCATCCCATAGGACCTTAACGTTATTCAATCCAATTCCCCTCCCCGGATTACTTAACGTTCTGAGATTTTAGCGTTATCCGACGTAAACGTTATCCGAGGTATTACTGTACTTTATGAATCGAACAGACCAAAGCAAATGTTTTAATCACATTCTAAAAATATTGGAGCTTACACAATCAAAAAGCAGAGTGCATCGCAAGAAAAAAGTTACATTTCTTAAAATGTTAAGGAATTTAAGCATTTTAGCTTTGATCAATTGTCCAGCCTTTACCATACAGTACAAACAGAAAATATTAAGTTCTCAGAGTATCCTTGGGGTACACAGAGAGAGCCTCCTCAAAGATTGTGGTATTTTTGAACCACAATTGGGTGTACCTTGATAACAGCAACCTTGTGTTGCTGGCTAATCTTTCTCACACCTGATCAGGTGAAAGAAACTGCAGAATGAACTCACCAAAAGAAGCCTTCATTTTGGCAATTTCACATCTGGCCTAGATACAGCAGCAGCAGCAGCAGCAGCAGCAGCAGCAGCAGCAGCAGCAGCAGCAGCAGCAGCAGCAGAAGAAGAAGAAGAAGAAGAAGAAGAAGAAGAAGAAGAAGAAGAAGAAGAAGAAGAAGAAGAAGAAGAAGAGTATCCTTAAGCTACTTCCCAGCCAGCTAGCATGATTACTGTACGTTACATTTTCCTTCTGTGCCTTTATATTTGCTGCTGCCTGTTCCTGCTGCTGTTGTTACATGTTGCCTGAAGGTTTCTGAAAATGCCGTTTCGTGCTGCTATGTTGATGCTTCTTGGCTAGCTAACTGTCTCACGTGTGTATTTTAAACTGAATGATTGTTTTGGCAATTATTATCAATGTTTACATCACTGTATTCAGCTGACTGTGTCTATGTAGCAGTTACTATGAAATTTCTAATAAAGATTGCCTGTACTACAGAAAATATTGATAAACTAGGTTTGCAAACAGAAGACTACATTGCAAAACAGGTAGGGATACTCAGTGGTGGGCATCAGCAGGTTCGCACCAGTTGACCAGAATCGGTAGCAGAAATTCTGGCTTGCCCCGTCCATCCAAGTTTTGAAATAAAGCACAGTAAAACCTCACATAAAGAACGTCTCGTTTAAAGACTAACATGATTAAAGAGCAGAATTTTCTCCGAATGATCGCCTTGCTTAACAACTCAAACCAACCAAAAACTTGCTTAACAACTAAATCGGGGTTCAAAATCCCCCCCCCCCCGGCCAGAAGTCACAATTCGTCACTTACAATGGTATTTTGGTTAAAGAGCAATCCCATGGAACACATCATGCTCTTTAAGCAAAGTACCACTGTAGCTCTAATTCGGGTGCAATGCAGGGCTTTCCCCCTGGCCATGCTCACCATACCATATACCAACAGTGTGGTAGTAAATTTTTTTGAGCCTACCACTGGGAATACTATATTTTGCTATTAGCCCGATTTAGTTAAAAGGTTAAAAATGCCTTTCTCAATGGGTGCTGACATGTATGCAAGACAGTATTGTGTTCTTATGGGTCTGCTGGTTTAAAGAAATCAATGGGTTTTGTAATGCAGTAAACTGGTGAGCAGAATGGGGTTTTTAATACAGAGCTGAATGCTTATCCTGCAGTAACCCCTAATAGACAGTACACTGTTGGTCAAACCTCACTGATTGAACACATTCCACATTTTCAAGGTTACAATATATATATACACTCCCTTTTTATTTTTTCAACACCTAGTTCATATAAAATGGTGACCATAAAAAGAGCCTCCTTGAAGAGTGGAAAGCATGGAGATTGCACTTGGGCATACCTGGGGAATGGTGTACAGCTGGTTAATCCTAACTACCTATAAATGTTTATTTATTATTTATTTATTCATTACTCACATTTCTACCAACGCCCCCTCGCCAAGATGACTCCAGGTGGCTCACAACAAATAAAAACTCACAAAAACTTTAATTTTTAAGCTTCTTTTAATCTTTTAATTTTTTAGACTTTTAATCGATTTTAAATTGTTGTGGTTGATATGTTATGCTGTAAATCACCCTGGGTTCTTTCGGGGTGGAGGGCGATGAACAAGTACAATAAAATAAAATAAATAAATAAATAACATCAATACAGCATTAAAACTGAACTATTACAATTAAGAAATGTTACAAATTTTATTTTATTTTTCAAAAATGCCCTCCCAATACTGCATACTAAACTAACAGCATGAGCAATAGTTAAACAAACCCAGGGTGGTTGATTCCCCAGCCGCCCCACACACATGCTGCGCCAGCCAAGTCTTAAGACTCTTGCGAAAGGATAAAAGCTCTGCCTGAAGGCGAAGTTCAGTTGGCAAGAGGTTCCACAGGGCTGGAGCAGACACAGAGAAGGCCCTCCTTCTCGTACTAGAGAGGCGAGCCTTCCTAGCAGATGGAACTATCAGGGAGCCCCTCCGGTCTGCTCTAGTAGGATGGGCAGAGGTCCTTGGGGTGATGCAATCTCTTAAGTACCCTGACCCACTAAATACAGGGCTTTAAAGGTAATCACCAGCACCTTCAATTGCACCTGAAGGCACACTGGCAACCAGTGCAGCTCCCGAAGCAGTGGCGAGGCACGGGCATACTGCCTGCACCCCATCACTACCCGAGCAGCTGCATTCTGGACTAGTTGAAGCCTTCGAATGGTCATCAAGGGCAGCCCCATGTAGAACGCATTGCTATAGTCAAAACTGAAGGTGACCAGAGCAGGCGTGATCATGAGCAAGGAGTTCTGGTCCAGGAGCGGGCGTAACTAGCAAACCACACGAAGTTGTGTGAAAGCCCTTCTAGCCACAACTGCCACCTGCTCATTGAGCAGAGGTTGGGAGTCCAGGAGGACCCCCAGATTATGTACCGGGTCTGTCTGAGGCAAAAAAAAAAAGCCCCATCCAGAACCAAAGATGTTGCACTATAAATTTGCTGATAAGCAAAATTATTCAATGGTCCTTTCTAGGACCACAAATGACGATAATTTCTACTAATATAGAAAGTATCTCTTTGTCTGAAGGGGAACTCATAGCTTCACTTTGCCACAAACAGAAATGTGATGTCCTTTGTCCCCAAAAAATCACAGAAGTGGATCAGTGTCAACCAAAAGTTCCTGGAATGCATCTAGCTGCTGAAAGGCCCCACAAGCAATACAGAGGTGCCATTTTAAAAAAAAGGTCAGGCATTATAGTCCTCTCAATGGACTATACAGAAGACAACTGAGTCTCTTTGAGGAGGGTGGCATATAAGTCTGTAAAATAAATAAATAAATAAATAAATAAACCCAGAAATTGTGACGGATGAACTTGCTGCATGCATTTTGCAATTAAAGAAAATATAAATTCATATAAGATCCAAGTTGAACTTTTTAAAGCCCTAAAAGATGATGGAATCAAATTATTACATTCTATATGCCAGCAGATTTGGAAAACACATCAATGGCCACAAGATTGGAAAAGATCAGTATCCAATCCCCAAAACGGGAAATGCCAAGGACTGTTCAAATTATCAAACAATTGCGCTCATCCCACATGCTAGCAAGGTGATGCTTAAGATAATACAGGATAGACTGCAGCAGCATGTGGAGAGAGAATTACCAGAAGTGCAGGCGGGTTTCAGAAGAAGCAGGGGGACTAGAGACCACATCGCCAACATAAGATGAATCATGGAAAAAACAAAGGAATATCAGAAACAAGTCTACTTCTGTTTCATTGATTACACTAAGGCCTTTGATTGTGTAGACCACAACAAAATGTGGCAAGTAATTAAAGAGATGGGAATCCCAGAACACCTTATATGCCTCATGAGAAATTTGTACATGAAGCAAGAAGCAACAGGACAAAATACGGAATGACAGAGTGGTTTGGAATAGGAAAAAGAGTAAGACAAGGCTCCATTTTGTCACCCTGCTTATTCAACTTATACACAGAGCACATAATGCGCAATGCAGGGATGGAGGAATCACAATTTGGGATCAAAATTGCTGGGAGAAACATCAACAATTTTAGATATGCAGATGATACCACCCTAATGGCTGAAAGTGAGGAGGACCTAAAGAAGCTCCTGATTAGGTTGAAAGAAGTGAAAAAGCTGGCTTGAGACTCAATATCAAGAAAACAAAGATAATGGCAACAGGCCCTATCAGTCCCTGGAAAATAGATGGGGAAGAAGTAGAAGCAGTGACAGATTTTACTTTCTTGGGATCAAAACTCATTGCAGATGGGGATTGCAGCCATGAAATAAAAAGGCGGCTGATTCTTGGGAGGCAAGCTATGAGAAACCTGGGGAGCATAATGAAAAGTAGAGACATCATATTGAAAACAAAAATTCGTATTGTCAAAGCAATGGTATTCCCTGTGACAATGTATGGTTGTGAGAGCTGGACCATTAGGAAAGCTGAGCGCAGAAGAATAGATGCCTTTGAGATGTGGTGTTGGAGGAGAGTTTTGAGAGTCCCCTGGACAGCAAGGAGAACAAATAGGTCAATCTTAGAAGAAATAAACCCAGAATGCTCCTTAGAAAGTCAAATTGTAAAGATGAAACTAAGGTACTTTGGACATCAAATGAGAAGAAAGGATTCGCTTGAGAAGGCCTTGATGCTGGGAAGGGTGGAGGGCAAAAGAAAAAAGGGGCGGCCAAAAATGAGATGGTTAGATGGTATTGTGGAGACAATGGGCACAGAGCTCAGCGAGTTGAGGGGGATGGTGGAGAACAGGAGTGCCTGGCGGGCAATGGTCCATGGGGTCGCAGAGGGTCGGAATCGACTGTGCGACTGAACAACAACAAAAAAAAGATATCAAACCTTGACATAGCTATTTAAATAGTATTTTCTTAATATTTTGTAAAACATCCTTGTCCCTTAATTCAGAAAATGGCAGAGCAAAAATAAAATGATGTACAGAATGAGAAAGAGATAGCTAGACAGGCTAAAGATAGTAACCTCTGGCATTACAAATTATTCTTGTATGGAACACAACTCTTTTCAATCATAGTAAACTTGGGACTAGGAAATATCAAGTTGCTGATTGTAAGCCCCCCTGAGTTGCCATGGCAGGTGGCAGTGATATAAATCTAAATAAATAAATTATTATTATTATTATTATTATTATTATTATTATTATTATTATTATTATTATTATTATTATTATTATTATTATTATTATTATTATTATTATTATTATTATTATTATTATTATTATTAAATTAGACCTCCATGTTAAATAAGACCTCCATGTTAAAGAAGAGTGCAAGAAGAACCCTATGGGACTAGGGTCAAATATAACCACCTAGATGACTTGAACTGAGCTAACAAGGGATAAAACTTAACCATTCTGCATGAAAAGATGAGAACCTGGGGATGCTGTAAAACAGGAGTTCCCAAAACTTTTAAAGTCAGGGGCCAGGTCACGCTCCCTCAGTCAGCTTCAGGGGCCAGACAACCATTTTGCCCTTCCTCCACCACATGGCACTTTCTGGTGTGGTGGTTGGGGGCACATGAAATGGTGCCACAGGCTGCATTTGGCCCATGGGCCGCAGGTTGAGAATCTCTGCTGTAGAAGGAGAAGATATAGTAAAACCAACTGATCTGCTGAATATATGGTTCTGGAATAAAGTTCTGAATTTACTGCACAGACCATTCTCCTGAATGATCAAACCCGCAGGTCCCTTTGATGTAGTCTTGCCATGTGGCTCTCACACTAAGGGTTATTGAATTGTTATGCAATCATTTACATTACTTCAGCATGTGCTGTGCTCTGCTTTATTTATAAATATTTGTTACAGGAGTCACCAACCTTTTTAGGTTGGGGGCTGGGTCATACTCCCTCAGACATTTGAGGGAGCTGGACTGGTGTGCCCTCCCCACCATAAACGCTGCCATAAATGCATCCATTTCTGGTGGCAGTGGCTGGAGCAAGGACATGGGCTGGATGGAATTTCAATTCCCTATTTTCATGTCAGAAGAGGACTATTTTGATCTGGTCAATATGACAAACTGTTGTAACATCAGCTATGTTTGACATTTGGGCAATGTGATTGTAATTATCAGGGCAGGCATACACATATTTGTTAAGGTTTACAACTCTGAAACTGGACAGTTACTTCCAGAAATCAATTCACTGTAGTGCTTTTTTGAGGGCTACTAACTGCAAAGCCCCAAGAAAGTAATTCATTGTACTGCTTACTGCAACATTAATTGGGGAGAGGAGATGCTTCTTATTTTAGTTACATAATGTGGCAGTTGTGGTTTTGTCTTAAAAAAAAAAACCCCACCCTTTTCAACACATGTTCCACAGGGCACATAAAGTAGTGGGTGACCCCAGCTGGTCAGTTACTTTCTATCAGATAACAATAATAGGCAATGCAGCATAGCAGAAATTTTTAACATAAAGCAAAACTCCTTCAAGTACTTTGCATAGTTATAGTAAGTGACAACACACACACACTACTTTGTGTTTGCAGCACTGCCAAACCTACATGTCTCATTCTCCTTATCAAACATTGTGGGAAGCAGGTACTGTATATACAGTCAAACCTCGCATAAAGAGTAACTCGCTTAAAGAGCAGAATTTTCTCTGAATGTTTGCTTCGCTTAACAAATAAAACCAACCAAAAACTCGCTTAACAAATAAATCAGGGTTCGCAATCCCCCCCAAAACTGGTCATTTACAATGGTCATTTCCTGTGGAACACATTATGCTCTTTAAGTGAGGTACAACTGTACTGAGATGCTGCAGTCTATTAAGATATTCAAATGGGAAACCTACTACAGGATGATCCATAAGTCCCTACCCATCCATATGTATTTTACATTCCCCCCCCCCCCGAGAAATATGGCCAATTTATGCCCATTTACATTTGAAGAGTGTATTGTGACAAGTACTTGGGTACATAAGCACAAGAATACTGGTGACACCATGGATATAATAAGTGGAAAATGTAAAGAAAGATTCAATAGGGATTTACAGGACACCCTGTGGATTCAAATCCATACACACTTCGAAAAAACAAAAGGCAGCCTTGAACAAATATATTTCTCTCAGACTAACAGCTTATATCATTGTTGTGATGCTGAACTGCTGTTTAAAGCTCTAAAGGAGGTCAGGACAATAACATGATAGACAAACTACTGCTTTAAAAGGTCAAGAAAAAGAGCTCACCTTATTCTCATAAACTCCTATACTATATCAAACAGAGTCTTGCCAGCCTCTGCAGCTCTTTTAATATACATTTTATACCTCTATGGAATCAACTTTTCCATAAAATTCTACTCCAGAAACAATTACTGTTATTTTCATATTGCTTGAGAATGCTTTTACAGTTTTAAAATTAACCACTCAATCCAACTGCTAGTTCCAACTACAGTGGATCCACTGAATGAATTAAATTTATATTTGTGTAGCTTCTATTGATTCAGCTAGTCTAGAGGAGGAAGGAATACTCTCTGAATTCTTTGTCCTTGTTTATTGAGGCATTCTTGGCATGACAAAATACTTTGATGAAGATTTCTAAAGTCCCATCTAATTCCTTGCCACTGGGAGAGATCACCATCCAAGCTCTCTGTAGCTGGTTGAAAAAGTTTCTAGTCTCTTTCCCCATTGATAAACAATGCACAAGAAAGGAAAGTCTAGCTGCTATAAAAGTAGCAATTAAACCTATCCAGTGTTTCAATTCTTTTTTTCAAAAGCAGCAATCACCTCAGTTTTGGTAATTCATACAATTCAAGAGTTGCACGATCTTGTGTAAAATTTAACTATCCCTGCAAGACAAATTTACGCAAAACATTTTCACCAATTCAAGAAGTTATTTAACTCATTATGTTTAGCCATTTCAGAGAATCTATAATGACTCTTGTTCACCTGTTGACATAATCATGCATTTACAGTATTTTCTAAAGTTTAAAACCATATAGATTCATGGAAGCATAAAAATAGAACCTGTGGAATTAAATGGATATAGTGCATAGCTTAGGTCAGTTTTCAGATATTATGCATCAATTTGTAAAATTCCTTCTGTTTCTCCAAGTAGCGCAACATTCAGCAAATTCCTCTTTCTTTCAAGGATAAGTAGAAAAAACACTCAATGCTTGTGTCATTTTTCATTCTAGCCATATTTGAACCAATATAAAATCCTTTTGTACAAGAAGAAGCATTCCAAACAGAGCAAATCTTGAAGGGAAAGGAAAGCAACTAAATACAGTGTATCATCAAGGAACAAACTCTGCTACACTTGTGATTTTTAAACAAATGTAATTATTTAAAACGTCTATCTTCTACTATCCATTACTTAATACACATACTAAAAGAAGGGATACAATTAAAATAAGCCTAGTAGTTACTATACAAAAACTGAGTAAGCATGAATGATAAACATCGCAAACCAAGATTCACTGGGCTGATTGAATGATCTGTGGTTTTCAGAAATTTAGGTTCTAACAATCATGGGTATAATGACAAAAGGAGCCACATAGAACAGCAGTGTATTTTTAAAGAAGCAAACCAAAGAAAAAATGTGCAACATCCTTCTGCTATTATAACAAAGAGGAGAGGAACAGAGGCAAAAAAAGTTGCCTTAACTACAAAACTTTCTAGTACTATCACCATTGTCCTAGAGTTACCTGCATGCCTTTTAAAATATGAGACAGATTCTAGTAACCGTCCATTGTTTTCCATACATTCCTATTAAACATTCAACACAACATTCAATTTCTCCCTGCTCATTTCATGTTAGTGCCTTGACTATTTACATTTTTTATATTCAGTAGAAAAATGAAATACTATAGATTTTTAAAATGCACCAGATTTAATAATCTAATCATCTATAGAAAACAAAACTGACTTCATGGGTAGGATACAATACCATTACAATTACCATCATAATTACAATAGATAAACATATCATGATTTATAAACAATATATATAGTGTTTTTAAAATTATGTATTATTCAGTATTTTTCTTTTCTTACAGTTTACCTTTTCAACAGTACAATTGGAATATATGAAATGCTCTTCATAATGAGACACAATTAAAATCTATAATCATTCTGTTCTTTCTGAAGTTTTTTTTACTAAGACTGTGTTAAAAGACACAACCTACAACTTGCATCTATCTATTGCAACATAAACAATTGAACTACACACCAGAGATGACATGACAATCCAATGTGTTCATTATGCAACAATTTATCAACTGAAGAAAAAATATTAAATGAAAAATGTATTATTTTAAAATGAAAAATGAGGTTGACTGAAATATTTGTTATCAATTTTTTTTTACTAATTTACAGCTACAATAGATTTTATATTCTGTGTTGCATGTGTGTATGTGAAAAAGAAGGGTTTTAAAAATACAAATGTCTTACAATGAAATTCTTTATAGGTATCACTAAATGCAAGAAAGATTACATAAGAATATAAAATGCAAGCATTGTGCTGTTAATTTATCCAAACAAGTGACAAATCTATGCAATTTGATATTAGATTTTGAACTGTCATGTGCTAAATCCTATGACATCTATGTACATTTTTATCTATTCCTGGTCTGTGAGCCAAAATACTGAGCCAACTTTAAAACTGATCCAAAGTTGGCTTGGGAAAATATTACTTCTGCTCTTGCCAAGGGAACAAAACCAAAATAAAAAAGGACAGCAAACATGGACAATATACCTGCACATACATTGGCATAATGAAACAAATGTTGCTGTTGTTTATTTAGAACATGGATTCCCAACCTATGGCCTGGGGGCCAGATCTGGCCCATGGTGCCATTTCATGTGGTCCCCCACCTCTCCAAGGGGATTTGAGGAACAAAATGACCACCCCTTTGAAGCTGTTGGGACAAAATGACTACCCCCATTGTGTAGGCAGTGAATGGCCATCTGGCCCTCAAAGCTGACTAAGAGAGCATGACTCAGCTCCTGGCTTGAAAAGGTTAGGAACCCCTGATTTAGAATTTCAAATACTGTATAACAAGTCACAGATATTATTGTCTCTATATTTTGGAAGTGAGCCAGCAGCAGCAGCAATTAAATTAGTAACACAATAATATAATTGGAACATTTTGCTTTACCAAATATTTTGCTGAGGAAGGTATCTTTCCAAAGATTTTCAATGTTTCAATTTCCAATTGTTCTACTTGTAAAATTGAAAAATAAAGACAGAATTGAAACAGATTTTAAATATTTTATATACATCTGACTGGACTGAGCAGCCTCAATAGTTTCTAATCAGAAAACTGTTACCATGAATATGAGACTCAAACCAGTAAGAACAATAGGCTGTGCTGATTCAGGACCACATAAATACTTGGGACGTACAATGTCCAAACACGTTGTCAGGCCTCGGGGTAGTACTTTACAATGCCAAGGAAACTTGTGTACTGGGTCAAATTATTTTGATTTTGTTAAAGTAGAGCTTTATAAAATCCATAATAGTTCCCATGTAGAATTACAGGTTAAAACTTGAAAGCTCAAAATGTATTCATAAAACTTTAAAATGATTAACTGTAGATTATGAACCTCTTTGGGAATATTTTTGAAGGCCTGAGAAATAAGTTCTGGTATTATAACCAACACAATTGAGAGCAGATACTTCCTGACTATTATTCTGTGTTATAATCAGTTTAGTAGGCCATTTAAGATTTCACTCTGCTTTCCAATTGTGCCATTTTAACTCCTAAATTGCTAAAACTACATTCATTTTTATGATATTTTCACTTTCTAGCATTTCAATTAAGTTAGTCTGAAAAATAAAAGTTGGGACACTGTTGAAAGTCACAGGAACACTTGCAATCAAAATTTAAGAATTAAGATGTCATTCTGCAGCAATGTACTGTATGTTAAAAGCCCTACTTTTCGATGTTACAAGCTTGCAACATACCGATGGAAGGAGAAGGTAGTCTGTGATGACAATGGTGATACAGTATTACTAATGACACACAGGTATCAGCTGATGCACCACAGTTCAGGTTCAAGAAAGGCTCATTAAATTACCAAGAAAAGATATCTTTGCTTTACTCTCTTTTCCTTCTTCTCTTGGAGAGCTGATCCCAAGACAAAGTGGGATGAGAAACAACAAAACAGGTGTGAACAGAATCAGGACTGCAATGAAATACTACTTGATGTCAGGGATTATGATTCTGTTTCGTTACAATAAGTATCAAAAAAAGACTGACATATTTTCCTACTTCTTTTAGCACTTCTAAAACTTGCACTCAAAGACCTGTATTTGTGATCTATATAGTTTGCATCAATTTTTTTATTTTCAAATTGCTTTTGGGGTTTTCTATTGCTTACTGCACTTCCAAGACTCAGGAAAGGAACAGGCTCCACAGGAGACATCCTCCCATCTGCTGGATAAAGAGTTTTCTTCAACTTAGTAGATAAGGGGTTAGAAGTGTACTTGGAGTTACTGTATTAACAGAAACCATCGCCATCCACAGTTTTCTTTTCACAGACATTGGCTAGTGAATCAACCTTACAGAGTCTCCAAACAAATATATCAGAGCCGTTAACCACATTCTACAAATATGCTGCTATATTTAGAAAATCTGAACAGTCAAAATACATAGATTTAATACCGTTTTCATACAAGAGGAAGGCTATCTTTTGGCTATTTTTTTTCAATGTTCCAGTACAAAATAAACAGCCTTCTCATGAGTGGAAGACACCCACTGCATGCAAAAACATCTCTCTGAATTAAAACCCGTATCTTGTAATTTTTTAAATTATTTATTCCAGATAGTACAGATATGATTATCAAAACTCTAACCTGAACTGGAATGCATTCTATAAAGAAAAGCAGAAATAGAAACTACTTAGAAAGAAATATAATATATGATCCAGTCCCTGTATGACATGAGGAAAGGGTATAGCACTATGGTCAGCAACACTTAAATGGCAGGCATGCACAATAACTCTAGAACAGTGGTTCCCAACACCCCACTGGGGGACTTCAATTTCCAAAAGTAAAAGTCACTACATTGGCTGATCAGTGTTGTGGGGAATTGACTTAGGCTTCTGGGAATTGAAGTCCAAAAACCAAAAGTTGGGAAACGCTGCTCTAGAAAGTGTTTCAAAACGATATTTTTTTTGTAGAGACAAAGGTTCATTTTTAAAATAGGAAATGGTTTATTCTAAAGCCTCCAAACAAAACACCTGACATCAAGTTTACAAATCATCATATTCTTGTTACTCAATATTTTATTACAAGCATTATACGACAAAGGAAAAGAAATGCTGGTTATGTCAAGTCTAACACACTATTGCTATTTCTTGTAAAAGTCACTGGAGAATCAAATACATTGAAACAACAGTGTAATTCAGATTTTTGAAGTGCAAACACTGATCGTGACAACCATTGCAGTGCCACACACTCAGGAAGAACCCAATCTACTGGTTTTCTATTATTTATTACTAAACAGTCTAACATAAAACATCCAAAACAAAGTTCACAGGGCATAGCAGGAATTCAGAGCATGGGCAGTTACTTTTAAGAATAAATATAATGACATAAGAAAGCAGTCCATAAGTAAGTAGTGATAAAGTGATGTTTTAGTACAGGAGTGGCCGACCTTTTTATGCTGTGGGCCCACTTCCACATTTACAACAGCCAACGGTGTGTTTATTATTTATTTATTTTGATTTATATTGCCGCACACTCGCCATGGCGACTGAGGGCAGCTTACAATCAGCAAAACAACACAGCACAAAAAATAATAATTCAGTTTTCTAAATCAATAATAGATTTCTCTCTCCCCTCCGGCTGTTGGTGGGTGCCCGGAGTACACTATCTTGAAAAGTTGTGAGAATCATATAATTACTCTTAAACCATGGTTCAATCATAGCTCTCCCTGGGCTTCTGCGATGGCAAATGGCAGTTGGGATCTTGGTCGCCACCTCCTTCCTGGTCTTGCCCCAGGTGCGGGCACATTTTACGGCTGATGTAAACACTTCCACTTCTGGGTGATGTGACAGCAGCAATGGGCTGGATGGAATGGTGCTCTGTTATAGGACCCCTGTTCTAGAACCACACATGTGTTCCTTAAATGTCTTACACATGTTATTATACTCATTTTTCCAAAAAAGTACGTTTCCAGCTCTGGTCAGTCCCATACACAGGCACTCTCCCTGAACTCAATAATATTTTCTTCCTGGTTACATAGGGTCAATTTATAAACAGATTGAGTTATAACTCAGGATAGGATCTCCCTATCTGTTCAATCTTTATGCAGAACTTATAATATGGAAAGCTTGACTAGTGTTCAGACCCACAAGACAAAGACACCAAGTTCAAGGATCTACAAAATATATTTCAGATTAAAATACCCACCCAATATGGCTAAAGAAAAGTCAATCCAGAAACATAAATACAGTACTTAGAAGCAACCTACTGCAAGACAGACCCAGAAGAGAAAGCAATTATACATGGATGGTTGTCACTTTCAGCCCACAACTGAAACCTTTCACACGCATAATAAAAGATCTCAAAATCATTCTTGACAAGAATACTTCATTCTCCCAAGCTCTTGGGTGTCAGACCTTTATTTGCTTACAGACAATCCCCCTAATCTCAAGCAACTATTGACACACAACAGACTATGCTACAGTGAAATAAAGATGGGAACTAAACCCTGCTACAAACTGAGATGCAAGCTATGCCCCCCAACAGTATTACTGGACCCAACAATGTCACACACAACATTGAGGGCAATTTTGCTTTTTCTTCTAATGTGATTTGCGCCATCTCTTGCCAACACTGTCCCTCTGCACTCTATGTAGGATAAACATGACAAACTCTGTGCAAAAGAGTTAATGGACATAAACCAGACATCAAGAATAGCAATTAAACAGTAACCTGTTTCAAATAATTTCAATCTAGTCTGCCCAAGACTTGAAAGTTGCCATTCTGGAACAAAAAAATTACAAGGTAAGAATCCAGAGAGAGAGAGGCAGCAGAGATAAAATATATGTACATATGCTAGACACCCATCTCAAATGTTTCAATGTTAGTCAAGGGTTTCTGGGACTTTATCAAATTTGAAATGCCACAAATAACAGGTTGTTATATGCTGTAATTTCCCATTTCACCTTTATACTGAAATTTCCCATACCAGAACAAACCTCAGATGGATGGCCAGTGATTCTCATCCACAGCCTCAGGCCACCTTGTAGAACAAAGGAAGTACTTGCTGCCTAGGTCACTCACACCATTGTCAATTTTCACACAACACTGTCAATAGATGCTAGGTCTGAAAGGTAAACTAATTAGCAGATGTGTAAGGTCACAATGTTTATTTTGCATCCATCTACTAACCATTTACAACAGGGGTTCTCAACCATTTCACAGCACAGCTGGACAACTCCACCTTAGACAGTTTAGCAGGCCAGACACATGGTTTCCCTCTGCCAAAAATGCTGCTGTAAATCATGGCAGGCACGTTTGCATATGTGCATCCACATTTATGACTGCTGTAAACACACCTGCTTCTGCTTCTGGGGTCATCACCACAGATTGGATGGAATGGTATCGGAGGGCCAGGGCCAGCCCACAGGCTGTAGGTTGCAAACCCCTAATTTACAACTTCATAGAACCAATCTTCATAGAAATCTGAATATTATTCAGGGATCTTCAGTCATTACCAGGTATAAAAAACCAGACTGATTTGCAACTTTTTCTTTTATACTAACCAACCATTGTATACCTCTGTACCCCCACCTGATATGTATAGATTAATGTCATGAAGTCTCACTTTTATGTTTGACTTCATGGACTTGATCCACAAAAGATAACATTAAGGTGCCACAACATTTTTTGTCTTTTAAAAAATTTACTCGCTAAAAAGCCTGAGTAGATTCAGAAGAAGGATGAGTGAAAATTGATGAAAGAAACACCAGTAATTTAAGATATATAGTTGTCAGCATCTTATTGGCAGAAAGTAGCAATGACCTGAAATGACTCCTGATGAAAATGAACAAAGAAAATGCCAAAGCAGGACTGCAGTTGAACATTAAGATGACAAAAACATGAATACAGAAGAACTCCACAACTTTAAGATTAACAATGAAGAAACCGAAATAGTTAAAACATTTTGTATACTTTGGCTCAATCATCAATCCAAAGGAAAAGTGCAGCAAGGAAATCCAAAGAAGACTGGAATCTGGAAGAGTAGCAATGAAAGAAATAGAACAGATCAAGTATTACTAGAAAATAAGGCCAAAATTGTCTACACTATTGTATTCCCAATCACTATGTACAGATGTGAAATCTGGAAAGTGAAGGATGCTGACGGGGGGAAAATTTGAATCTTTGAAATAGTGTGCTGAATAATGCAGATACCCTTGGCCACCAGAAAGATGAACAAATGCATCCCAGAGCAAATCAAGTCTGAACTATCTTTGGAGATAAAATGATGAAATTGTGGCTGCCATACATCAGGCACATAATGAGAAGGTAAGATTCTTT
Organism: Furcifer pardalis; assembly: GCA_030440675.1. Taxonomy (NCBI): domain Eukaryota; kingdom Metazoa; phylum Chordata; class Lepidosauria; order Squamata; family Chamaeleonidae; genus Furcifer; species Furcifer pardalis. The sequence goes on along the minus strand of CP126896.1, from coordinate 75,640,059 downwards.
GGAAAAGACAACAATGTTATGAATGTTTGAAGGCAGAAGGAAAAGAGGACCACTAAATATGAGATACAGTACTGACAGATACCATAAAGGAAGCCACAACCATGAGTTTTTATAAAAAGAGCAAGGCTGTTAAGGACACTTCATTCATAGGGTTGCCATAAATCAGATGACTAGACAGTTCGTAACAGCAACAACTGGAGCTCATTTACTTTTACCAATGGTCTTATTTCCTAGGGCAGGGGTTCTCAACATTTTCCCGCTGCGGGCCAGGTCACGCCACCTCAGACACATGGTTTTCCCCACTGTAAACACTGCCATAAAACGCGTCCACAGCTGTCATAAATGTGTTTATGACAGTCACAGGTGTAATCACAGTGCATTTTCACCTGTTTTCACCACTCCCACCACCCTGGCGGCGGGGATGAGAGTGAGGGTGGTGCATTTTAGACTGTTTTTGCTGCTTCTGGTGACAGTGGTGGCAGCGGGATGAGGGTGGTGGGCCACATGAAATGGTGCCATGGGCCGGCCCACGGGCTGTAGGTTGTGAACCCCTGTCCTAGAGAGACATCACCTTTAGACTATATGAACAGAAATCATGAGCTAAACTGATAATAAAATGACACAGAGCCAAAAATGGATAGGTTACTTATTTTCTCTCTCTCTTCTTCCACTGTCTCCTTTCTATTAATCCAGTAGGCTGCTTACAAGTGGAGAGAAGACAGAGAAATTGTTCAACAGTTTACACAGCTTTTTTTTTTTTGCAGAAGGCCACATTAAATTAGAACAACACACATCCTTTTTGTAAGCAGCCAGTGAAAATGAAAATCTTTAGCTTTTAATTTGAAATGCAAGGAACCTTGCACAGGAGCACCACCACTTAAATGAACAGCATGAAGTGGAAATGTCATGAAAGAAAAAGAAATCCAACTTCTGCAAGCATCATCACCACCTTCTTCATTTAAATTACTGTACATCGGTGCTCTGACATACATATGCTTAAAAGCCGCAGCGGCGGCTGGACTTCCTCGGTCGTGCACTTCGCGCCCCGCCGCCACGGAACACACCTGCGGCCAGGGGAAGGAGGCTACTGCCGCGCCTAGCCGGGACTCCCGCCACCTGTGTCCGAGGCTATGCTTAAAAGCCGCAGCGGCGGCTGGACTTCCTCGGCTGTGCACTTCGCGGCCCGCCGCCACAGAACACACCTGCGGCCGGGGAAAGGAGGCTACCGCCGCGTCTAGCCGGGACTCCCGCCACCTGTGTCCGAGGCTATGCTTAAAAGCCGCAGCGGCGGCTGGACTTCCTCGGCTGTGCACTTCGCGCCCCGCCGCCACGGAACACACCTGCGGCCGGGGAAAGGAGGCTACCGCCGCGCCTAGCCGGGACTCCCGCCACCTGTGCCCAAGGCTATGCTTAAAAGCCGCAGCGGCGGCTGGACTTCCTCGGCTGTGCACTTCGCGCCCCGCCGCCACGGAACACACCTGCGGCTGGGGAAAGGAGACTACCGCCACGCCTAGCCGGGACTCCCGCCACCTGTGCCCGAGGCTATGCTTAAAAGCCGCAACGGCGGCTGGACTTTTTGATAATGTTCAAATCTTTGTGTAAACTTGATGAATTTTGTAATTTTTGATTGCTATTTGAAATTGATATCTATTGAATTTTTTATGATGTAACGATGTTGAGTTGTTTTATGGTGTTGATACTGATTTTTCTCTCTTTTTGTATTTACATGTTGTGTTTATAAACTTGCTGTTTACTCTGTGCTTGTGAACCGCCCTGAGTCGGCCCAGCCGAGTAGGGCGGTATAAAAATTGGAGTAAATAAATAGAAATAAATAAATAAATAAATAAATTTTCATTACTCCATTTTTGAAAAGAAGTTCCAAAGCTGCATTGTAATGCACCATTTAACTGACTTAAATAAAAGTTACTGAACAGGTTGATTAAAACCTAGAACTGTTTAGAAAAAGGCAAAAGAGTTTGCAATGCTCAAAGCATACAGAACATTCACCATGTACAGTATTCAAATTGTTTAGCTAAGCAGTAAGAAATGCAAACAATTTCAACCAGTTTTTTCCTATTTATTTCATTAAATTCATGTGACAGCCTCCCTCATATTACTACAGTGGTATTTGAACTAGCAATTTACTGCTGGTTCACTGCTGGATGCACTCGTTCAGCTATATACTTCACACTTGAGCAACAGTAGGTTGGCATTAAACTGATGCTGAATGATCAAATCTTGCTTTACTATTTCCCTTAGTAAATATGAAAGACTGTGGCCAGGATCCAAAGTAATGCTTTGGTTTAAATAAAGTTTATAATAAGCATTAACTGCAGCAGCAGTCATTCCTCTAGTACTTGTGTATTACAAACTGCTTCTAAGTCACTCCTAAATTTCAAAAGTAATTTTCTATGTGAAAAGATATGGGCTCCATTTTCATCAGCTGTTAATCTTATTGTGCAAGTTTCACTTGTCCCTTCAATTCTGCTCAGAATGGAAGTTTACTGCAAATGTTAGTTTTGTCATTCCTCAGAAGGTTAAAGTGTGTCCTCTATCCCCCTCGCTTCCATAGTCATTGTTGTGGTTTAGAGAATAAAATATACTTTTCACTGAGGTCATTTACTCTCCAGAGAAATGACAAAATACGTTGTAGTAGTAATGGTTCAGCAGTGAAGTAACTTATTAGTAACTGAAAAGATAAGTAAAAATGGCCATGCTAGTTTTTCTAAGTCCATATTATTATCCTGTCAAAATGATAATTGTTCAGGAGTATAACAGTAATAATAGTTGGGCCATGTCAGAAAGCTATTGACAGCTTACCCAAAGACTACAAAATGAAAGAAGGGTTTAGTAACTACAGGATAAAAGATTCAATCACAAGTTACATAAACAGGACCAAAACAGACAGAATAGATATCAAAGAATTTTTGACATTTCCCTAAGTGATTTTAATACAATCCCTAGTATTCTATGATACATGGCTGCCTACATTATATAGAATTGAACTTCAACATTACAAAGACTTACATAGATCCAGAAGTTTTATTTTAGAAAATCTCAGTGAAATAACTTTCATCAGAGATGCATAGTCGCCATTTTCTATGACCCTGGTATATTAATTTGCTTTTATTTTAAAATGTATATTAAAATGGATTAATTGTCATAAAATCTAATTCAAATCCTATGTGACTCTACCTTTGTCCAGACACTAGGTCACAGGAGCTCATGCTCAAATGTAAACAACCATAAGACAAATTAAATTTATGTGCCAATTTCTATCCAATCCTTTCTCTACAAATAGTATGTTACACTTTTAATTTGTTCCTCCATTTTAAGTGCTCATATCTGTCACCTGAAGAAGTAGGAATTCAAAAGGTAATGCTAGATTTATATAAATTTTCTTTGTAATAGCGTAGATACTGAGGTTAAAAACACTGACTCCTTGCTAGAAAATTAATGGGGAGTTTAGTAGGCAGCAAAGATCCTCCCCCAGAGGAACAGGGATAGAGAACACATTAAACTGACTATAAACCCTAGAGTATTGCATATTCAGAATACTTTTCCTATTCCAATTAATTTATTCTACTTCACTGAAATTAATTCCTCATTTAAATCATTTCTTCAAGGTTTAGAGATGGGGAAAAGACTCTGTGGAAGAACCAGGGTCACAGTAACAAGATGGAGCATTTTATTGGGCGCTCATGCTTCAATGTAATCCTTTGCTCAACAAATGCAGATCCCATCAGAAAGACTAGTGTTTCCAAACAAATATACTTGTTCAAGTGACTGAAGATGTGATATTTGAAACTTTCCTATCAGATGCATTTATATTTAATATTCTGAAGCAACAGAATAGTTATATAATATAAATTTAAACTAGTTATATCAAGAGCAATGATTTTCAACCATGAGACAGAATTCCCTTCAAGATGCAAATTAGCAAAGGGAGACAATTTCATCTATGATTATTCCTTCTCTTCATTTTAATAAGGTCACAATGTAATATGCCAGTGCAACTCCACCCAGTTTGAGGAATACAAGTGCCTATGTGCTCCCTGACAAACAAGACATTTCACACACTAAAAGTATATCCTACTTTTCTACTATTTCTTTCAACTAACTATTATATAAAGACCAAGGAAGCTGCTTCCAAGGTCATTCCAAATTGTATTCCACGTAATGTGTTCAGAATTGTAGTGTTAGTTACTGAAACAGTTGTCTTGTTGCTCTTGAGAAAAATCTAGCAAAGAACAAAAAGCCCAGACAGAAAAATATAAACACATGCTACACCTTGCAAGTGGTTTAATTTCTTTCAAGGGTTCTGAAAATGCTTTTGCGAACCATAAGAATTACTGGTGCACATTGGTCAGATCTAAGAAATAAGAGAGTTAAACACAATTATTAAATAGATACTTAATTTGCTACTAATTTAACTGCTGTTGTCTTTTGATTTTTCTCTAAAAGAGAACTGGGTTACAGTATAGAAAACAAGCACTAAGTAATTAAACTAAAGCAAGTGTTTCATCCAATTCAAAAAGGTAATTTTCCTGAACTCAAACTTGAATAACTGTTGAGAAAGAAACTTCAAAATTTTCCCTTCTTCTATATTTCACTTCCAGTCCTACGGTAGTAAAGAAGCATCATCAATGCATCTTCTCTTTACCTCACTTTCCATTTGTCCTTCAGAATTTATGTGGAAGGACTTTGTGTAGGAGCCCCCAGCAGCAGAGGAAAAAAAAGGATTGTTGGGGACAAAAAGAAATAGACCAATACCAATTGTCCTATGCACCATGTGATCAGTAAAAATAATCCAAATTCATTCATTTTATAATTACGGTAGTGTAAATACTGCAGCATTTGACATGTAGTCACAGGCGTAATTTAGCAATCCTCCTGAATGAAAGCAATTCTTCTACACATGTAAGCATCAGGCTACAAAGGGTTGCATTATCTTCTTGTATTAGTCATAGCTTTGCGATGAGCACTGTCACCCAGCACTCCATGGTCCCAGCACAGAGTTAGCCCTGCCCCTCTGCCCAACAGCCCAGTGGGAGTGCTTCCTCCCTCCCCCAGCACAGAATCCACCCCGCCCCTCTGTTTGGCCACTCAGTCACTAAAAGTGTCGCCATCACTGCTCTAGTCTAATCTAATGCTTTAAGATCACATTTTTTGTTGTTCAGTCGCACAGTCGATTCCGACCCTTTGTGACCCCATGGACCACTGTCCGCCAGGCACATACCCAGTATCAAATATTGGACTACAGCTGCATGGAAGTGCAGCTATGTTAGTGCTCAGCAGAACAAAACAATATTCTACAAAACAATTCTAATAATGGGGGGGGGGGGGATCCCAAACCAAAAAAAAAATGTAACTTTTAAACTAAAGTTTGTATCAGCACCAAACTTGGCATTGATGTTGTCAACATTCAGCTTGGCATCCTATTTCCTGTTGGCAATGCTGGCACAACATTGATATTGGGCTGTTTATTGGCATTTTGAATTGTGGATACAAAAGCACAATATTCCACATTCATAGAGGCTTTGTGTTGTTGTTTTTGTTTAGGAATCGAATATTGTTATCATCATCATCATCATGTGCTGTTAAGTCAACTTTGATATACAGTGACCCTTTCAGGGGTTTCCTGGTAGAGAATACAGTAAAACCTCATATAACGCTAAAACCTGGTTCCACAAGTCTTCGTGTTATATGATTTTTGTGTTATCTGATCCTCTATGGGATCCATAGAGATACATTGTAACCACACAGGCTTTCGCGGTTGTTATCTGAAGCATCCCATAGGATCTTAATGTTATCTGATGCAATTCTTCCCCCCAGATTCCTTGATGTTATGCGATTTTCGTGTTATTCGATACTAATGTTATATGAGGTATTACTGTACTCAAAAATAGTTTACTATTTCTTTCTTCCAGGGACATCCTAGGACTGTGCGTGTCGGCCAAAGTCACACAGGCTGGCTTTTCTGGGGTGAATAGTGGGGAACTCTAAACGTCTGGCTCCACAGCCAGATACATAACTTACTAAGCTCCCCAGATATAACACACATGTTTATCCATATATATGCAAGGAAAATACTGTATTTATTCTGTGTTTATATTTTGGGGCTCCATAGAAAAAGAAAAACAGAAAAACTTAATTCAAGGATAATTAATAGCAATTAAACGACTTGTTCCTCCATAAAATCAATTATGCCAATTATAGAGTATATGGACAGGAAAACCTCAAATTATTCTCATTGTTATTTTCATATTGAGCCCTAGTGGCACAGTGATTAAACTGTTGTACTGAAGCCAAAATGTTGTGAGTTCAGTCCTGATGGAGATCAAAGTTGACTCCGCCTTTCATCTTTCTGAGGTCGGGAAAATGAGTACTCAGTATGTTGGGAGCAAAATGCTAATTACCTGTAAATCACCTAGAGAGTGCACTAACCACTATGGGGTGGCATATAAGTGTAATCGGTATTGCTATCATAATCATAGAATCACTCAGGGGGAAGAGGCCTTTTAGGCCATCAAGTCCAATTGTTTAACTTAGTCCAATTTCTTAATCAATTACTAAACTGCAGCAGATAAAGATAAGTTATATTTTTTTGAGCACCCTGTTGATTGTGACTTCCTAACCCCAGGAAAAGGCAGAGGACTCTGGGCTCTTAGCTGTGCTTACTGAAGTCAAAAGCAAAATATAATCCAAATTCTAAAATTTATGCTGAAATACTGTACACAGACCTATTTTATGCTCTGAACATTATTTAAAGACCGCTATAGAATTTTAGAAAAATGTCTACTAGAATACAATCAGAACTACTATAGCTTAAGATATTTCTAGCATGAGATACATTATCTCTAATTTGATACACTGTTGAATTTTGGAGAATAACAGTTACAAACATTTGTATATACCCATATCGTAGTCCAGGGGTGGCAAACCTATGGTTCCACTTGGAGCCCTGTCTGTGGGCACCCGTGTGCGGTCATCCCAGCATAGAGTTCATCCCGCCCCTCTGCCCAGCAGCCCAATGGGATCATTTCCTCCCTCCCCTATAGTTGTGTTGGCACTTTGTGATAAATGATCCTGCCTGGAAATACTCTCAAAAACCCAATCCACCTTGGACTCTTTGGACTTGGTAATGCTCGGAAGCTGAAAATTTATTTTAAAAAAAACAAGTCTAGGCTCTGGAAACAAAAGGTCTACCTTTACAAGGGTACTGTTCTAACCTTAACTACTTAAAAATACAAAAATCTCAAGTAGTTGGTTGAGGCAAGACCTGGATTTAAATACCACAACCCTCTGAGCTAGAAATCCAAACAATTGTTTGAAAGGATTTTTCAAACAATTAAGGAAACGTTAGGAATGCAGAAGGCAAAAGAAAATCCACAGTTCCAAAAGTCTTCCCAAAATAATGGTGCAAACTACAGAGGCATAATTATAAATACTCCAGGAAAACACACCGGAAAACAACAAAACTAGCCTCACACATTGGCAGAGAGATAGGTTAATTCTGGAACACACATAGTATGGTTCTCCTCCTAGCATAGCATCAAAGAACAGCACAGTAGGTTCAGCCAACATTCTTCCTAAGAGGCAAGCTTAACTTGTGGACAATACCAATCTTCTTTTTGAGTGAGACAAAACCAATTCATTAACTCACTAGTTGCACGATACACTTTAATGGCTTACTCAATTTCCCACCTTGAATATACGTGAGTGGTGTATACAGACAAAGATATGCTTAGCTTCTTCATTTCTCAGAGCAGTAATCTACTGCCTCATTTGCATGTCTCTGGGCAAGGGAGCCAAATGGCTACTGAAGTTACAGGTTAAGTTTGAGTTGAAAGCCTAGTCTTAGACTTCCATTGAAGTTCTTTTTCTGTAGTTGTTAATCAAACTGTAGTACAGTATGTCAATTTGAAAACAGCGTTTCTTTTGTTCTTCGCGCACTCTGGCTTTTGATGACTTCTGGGCAAGCCAGTATTGTTTCCAGTCATGTACTCAGAAGCCTCCGGAGCTTCTAATGGATGATTTCTATGTTCATTGTCTCCCATTGTCTCAACTCTGTCACAACCCTCATATATATAGCTGCCTCTGATGACTTCTTAGAACTGCAGTCAATTCAAAACACAGCCTCCAAAGCTGCTAGTTAGGACTAGTCTTAGGGAATAGTTTTGCCATATTTTCATCCATTTTTGAGAACAAGTGCTAGTGTACATTTTAAAAAACCTCTTTGCAAATAGGAGCTGGGTACCCTAACAACTGCTTTTCCACATGGTTCAGTCCACATAAGAAATGGAAGTTTTCCTGCTAATGTTCTTTTCAAAACTGAGACAAATGGCAACCACATGAAAGTGACTTTACAATGCAATGTTCTCCTCATGACACTGACTCTTCATGTCATTGGGATGCAAGGACAAGATTTTTTTTTATCCCTTAAAACAAATATGGAGTGAATTTTATGTCTGCTAATGCTGTTTTATTCAGATACTGTACTGTTCTTCATTTATATTTTATTATTGAGCCACTTGGAATGTGTCAATATTACTTACTGAATCATATATTAAACTGAGTTAGTGGTAAACTGTCATACCCATTCTCACTTTTTGCATATAGCAAAGGTTTTCTCTGCTCTATCCAAAAAATCATCAAGATACAGCAGATGGCAAATGGTAAACATGCCCTAATCTGTTCAGTGCAATCCCTTATTGAACTAGCTCCATAATAGCTGATCATTAAGACAACTTCAAATTTTTCAAAAACTTTAAAAAGTCTTTATTCTTCATCCTTTTCATCATGTCATTTATATTGTAAACCTGAGGCAGGAAATTCTTTCTTTGTTATTGATTTTATATAAGCTAGTGCTAAAGTCTCCTTAGCTGAAATAGGCGGGATGCAAGCTTAAAATAAATACAGAGTAAGAGAACACCATCAGCTTTATCAGTTACTGTATGTTCCAAATACACTGTACCTTGAAATTAATCTCTACAGTGCATCAGAACATCTACAACACTAGTGAAAAAGTTTCTTGTAGCATTACTTCCAACTTCTATTCTCATTCCTAAGCCTAAATAATTACAGTCAATTGACATAACACACAAGTTTTGTCTTGTCTTATTAAAGGCAACTGAGTGAAGTAAACACAAGATATATTACATGGTCTGCTAACCATGAGATACCTGCTTGCTCCTGACCTAGAGAATCTACCAGTATTCTGTGTAATATCCAACTCATGTACTCACTTTCCTGTGCGATTAGAATAAGGCTCTTTTATTGATCATTTCACAGCTAACATGCAAGAGAACTTGCTTTGCAGTATAGACTTATATGAGCTGAAACATTGCTCTTGCCTTCATGTTTATTCTGTTCTCTACTACATGAATTTTAAGTTTCACAGTGTTCTTTGAGAAAAGTATTTAGAGTCAAGCTAAATATGCTCTCTTCAAAACCACAACCATTAAAACAGTAAGAAAGACAAAGAGCACTAGAGTGAAAAAACCCAAAAGCTAGATGCAAACAACCCCTCTCTCATAGCAAGGATAAATTAAAATATTCTGAAGAATCACATCATTCTGTGTAATACCAGGACAAAACAGAAAAGTACATTAGATATAAATGAGTCATCTTTTTCTATTGACTTCTTTCCTATGAATTAAAAAAAAAACAGCCAGGAAAATGTTTAGTTTTCACTACAACATAAGAGCCAGCACTTCCAAAATAGCCTGAGTTTCAGAAGTCATACCTGCATGTCATGACAGTCCATTATCACAATATGTTCAGAAACTTTCAAACAATTTAATTATCATCTTGTCTCAGGATGCTAAGGTAAAGTTACATATTCTAAGAAGACTATATTTCATCTTAATTTTTACTCACACGGTATTTATAATATTTCAACATTATCTTTGCATCCTGAAGCTCAAGTTATTCAATATAAAAACACTAGCACAGAGATGTTTGAAACTAATATCATTACAATATCAAACACAATAAAGATTTTAGTAAATGCTCAAATATTAATTTCTAGTTTTCAATTAGTATTCAGGAAACAAGCCAAAGCACAGTTACTTGACAGCAAATTACTACCATATAAAATGTAATTTACTTCTAATTAAAGTCTGGCTGTGGAGCCAGGGGTTGGGAGTTTTATTCCTGGCTGTGCCTCCAGGGAGAAGAACCAGCCTATGTGACCTTGGCTAAGCTGCACAGTCCCAGGGTGCTCTAAAAGAAGGGAATAGCAAACTACCTCTGTTATGTTTTATACACAGGTTGCAGGTACTTACATAAAAATTTTTAAATTAAAAAAATATGTAATATTCTAAATTCTTATAGAGTTTTACTTCCAGCAAGGAAAATTATTTAAATGCAACTGTTTCTTTACCAAATATTTTGGGTAAGGGCAAATTTTCAAACCCTATTATGTCTGTAGCATTTTGGGCCAGCATTAGTTTATAAAAAGCTCAGAAAAATGTTTATCCTCTCTTCACTCATTCCATTATAACTGCTCTCAACAGAACTATATCCCCAGAGGCTGAACTGTATTGTGATGGAAAAATACTGAAAGAAAATTGTGTTCTGAAATTTTTACTTTAAGTGTCTCTTGAAGAAAAAAGCAAGATTAACATCAGAAAACATCTGACTTACTGGCAACAAATACACAATTACTCTATGCAACAATGTATCAATGCCTATAATATCTAACAAAACCAATCTAATAATTTCTCCAACAATCCTTTCACCCGTCACAAACACAACCTTTTTGTTTCATTATTTTTAAGTGCTGCACAGATAAAGTAGCTCTAAAAGAGCAACGCAAATTCTTTGCTACAAACTAGAACAAGCGAGGAGATGAATGTCTTTAGATCAAATAGCACCATCTAGCAGTTCCCCTAACTTCACATCAAAAGATACTACTAGATGACTAATCAATGTTACTACTTTGGATTCTACAATAAAGCATGCATCCATATAGCATACTATTTTGTAGCATGCTTTTGTTCAGTATCAGGACGAAAATATAAAGCAGTATCACATTTCAGCCTAATGTACACAAGAACAATGAAGGCAGGCATAGTTCTATACAAGATTCAACAAAAGACTTTATTTTATATTTGTTTCCAAACAAGTTATTTGCAAAACTTCATGTTGATGTATGAATTGTCCAAAGCTTGCAGCACAAGAAGCATAATTCAGAAATATACTGTTGCATAATTGTAGCCGAGAACTATCTAAAATTCTGCTATGCACATAAGAGGGCAACAAATTTATACATACTGTACTTTGTTTTACATCTTCACTAATTTAAGTTTTAAACATTCACAAACAAAATTCCCTTTCAAGTTTTTGTACTAATGTCTTCTGTCTTTTTGGATGCCTTAATATTAGAGATACAAAGAACTGTCAAATGAATTTAAATTTCTGGCCTGCTTCTTTGTCTCTGAAACCAGGAAGTAACTTTCCTCTAGAAACTGATGCAGCAAGAAAAATCCAGAGGTGAAAATTCAAAGTAAACTGTCGCAAATAAAACTTCTCAGTCATGCTTACCCCATTCATTTGCAGGTTGAGTAAACATTTAAGTTATGTACAATGCCATTCTAAAAGATCATGCACACTCAAAACATTTCTGAGTTTAAGTCCTTGACCTTAGGCACTTCGCCCTATAAAGTAGGTAAAATGTATCTCTATCATGAAGCTGTTTGTTCCAGCATATGACAAACTTTCCCTCTTGAAAATCAACCCTCAGTTTCAGTAAGAAAACCAGAAATCATGACAAGCCTGAACAATCCAAACTTATCACACAAAACAACAAAATCAAAAATGACCTTCATGGGTTTTTCTTTCAGTTTATTAACATTGCTTTCTGCTATAATCATTATGTCTCAATTCTTTATTTTCAAAGCATGGAACAGTCAATCAAAAGATGAGATGAAAGCACAGGACAATGTGTATAACAGTGTTAACGACCCTGTGCATCAGCTCAAGATGGACTTTACAAGTCCTTCTCTACTTATTTTTCTAAAAGTTGTTGCTATCTCTCTAACAGGTGACTCGAGATACTACAGCAGCCTTCAGGTATGTGGGAAGTCTATCTTTTTCAGCATTATAAGCTGGTTTAGCAGACAGTAAAAGCCAGCTGACACTGAGTTTTTGCTACCTCCTCATTTAGGTACACTCCCTTTCTGCTCCAGCTTTTACTTCTCCTTCATGCAGACTTTTCCCATTTCACTTTGGAAAATCTGGAGTCCACCTTTCTCCCCACAGCATTCACCAGCCCCTTTTTTCTGCGCACAAGATCAGAAAAGAGAGAATCTGAGAAAGACTTAGTAGTGGCTGCCCCCACCCCAACCTTCCCATGGACTACTAGAGCAGGGGTGCTCAAACTGTTTGGGCTGCAGGCTGGTCATGTGGTTCAGGGGGGTTGGTCACTACGGCCTGGAGGCTGGATTCAGCCCCCAACACCAATTCAGCTGGCCTGCAAAGCCCTCGTTGGTCCCAGAAGCAGAAGTAAAACGCGCCTGTGTATGGGAGCATTTTACTTCTGCTTCCGGGAGCAACGAGGGCTTTGTGGGCCAGATAAATTGGCATGGGGGGGGCTGGATCTGGCCCACAGGTCATAGTAGAGGGCCTGCAACTCTAGGCCAGGAATGTGCCAAGAGGCTCAAAAAGGGTGAAGGAACACCCGGGAGGATGAGGGGGTGGCAGAGAAAGAATGAGACCAGATCCTGACTAAAGGAGAGAAAGAGAAACAGAATGGAGTGGAGGGTGAAGGAGTTTATTAGGCAATGCGAGGAAGCTTCTTTTTTTCTTCTTCTTCCTTCCTTCCTCTCCTCCTTCCCTTCCCTCCCTAGCGGAAGCTTCACACCAGCGCACCATAGGGGCAGACTCTTTTGTTACCAAAGTTACTCCAACACCAACACCTTCCCAACCCCCACCGGTACCACCACCCGGAGGAGGAGGAGGAGGGAGGCGGAAGAAAGGGGTAGCAAAAAAACAAACAAAACAAAACACAGGCCAAAGAAGGCTCTCTCCAGCCTACACGCTAATCCCTACCGTAAGCCTCCCGCAGTGTGTGAGGCTCCACAGAGTCTGTTGTGGTGTGTTGTTGTTGTTGTTTTTTTTGAACCACTTTCTCCTCACAAGACCGACGGAGCTACAGCCTGCCACCGTCTGGGGCAACGTCCTGTCCCTCTCTTTCTCCTACACACACACACACACACACAACAACAACAACAACAACGCGGAAAAGAGCGCCCTGACACCCCAGCCCCACCCCCTCGGAAGGTGCTTTACAACAACACACACACACACACAGTACAGTCTGAACCAGACGGTGTCGCGTACTTCACTTTTGCCACACACACACACACACACACACACACAGGCGCGCGCGCATCTTCCTCCCCCAACACCCCGACTTGTGGCATGACCACCCCCCCCTCCAACCGCCAACCGCCTCTTCTTTTCCCGCGTCGGGGGGGTTGTGTGCTCCTCGAGCTCGAGAGACGGCACCACACACACACACACCCCGCATGCACCAGAAGCGGCAAAGTTACTTTGTGCACAGGGCGTACGCGCGCCCACCTCCCCGCCCAGTCGGGCTGTGCGGTCCGGCGGGCTGTACTCACTTCTCCCTGGCCTGGCTGTCGGACGGGACGCTGCTGTTGCTCTTGCCTTTGCCGTACATGCCTGCAGAGAGCTCCGACTGTCACGCACCTGTCAACCCATCACAGCCCTCCCCGGGAACAGCCCAGTCACCATGGAAACGCCGCCACACACACACGCTATTGGCCCGCTGCGCGTTCGGACACGCCTCCTCGCCCCGTGATTGACAGGCGGAGACCAGGACAGCCTTGCTCCCTCCTCCTCCCCGCTGCCTCCCTCCCTCCCTCCCCCCCCCCCGCACCAGCCTCCGGCTCCTCCTCCCCCTCCCGCTCTCCCTTCCCCGGCGCAAGGGGGAATTAGAAACGGTTCTAGAAGGATTTTAAACAACTGGCTGTTCCGTGCGCCGGCCTCCCCTCCCTCGGCTGCTGCCAGAGTCGGCGACTGCTGAGGAGAGACAGAAACTGCGGACTGGATTTTTCCAGCCAGCATAACAACAGGAAAAATCTCGGGCTTTTCCAATATATTCACGGCGCGGGCTGGGTTTGCCTTCTTCACCAGTTCACCCCCTCAACCCGCTTAGCCAGCAAGATACTGGTTTTTCGACAGTTGGTTCCCCCCCCCCCCACGTTTGCTCAGCTCAGAACCGTTACCAACGGCTCAACTAGGTCTCGGCCTCAGGCTTATCAACCGCCCCTCAGCCCCAGTTATCTCCAGAGCCTCCCCACAGCGCACACACACATACACACAAAATTTAATGCCTTGAAGTCTCACTCTCTTAAGTCCCACGAAGTGAACTTGATCCACGAAAGCGAACATTAAAATAAAGGAGTTAAGGTGCCACAAAGGGTTGTTGTTTTTTTTACTGACAGACACACACATACACACACTTCCTGAGGCAAGGGTGCTGGTTGTGTGAAAAAGTGTCCTCAACCCCTTAAAGCAGCACAAATATCTTCCCTCAGCAGGGAAGGTTCCTGAAGGCAGGTTGGATCCTGGTATGTAACCCACACAACACAGTTGTGAAGGAACACCAACTTTTCACACAGCCAGCTATACAATAACATATCGGTCAACCTGCTACAATAGTAACTAATGGTACTAACTACTACCCTCAGCCTGGGACCTTCCCCACCCCCACCATACAAGCATTTTTGGGCTTCCATCCCAATTGGCCATGTGTCCTACTAAGTGGATCTATTAGTATCTCATTTCTAAAAATAGATTTATTTTTTTTGAAAAAAATTCATCCTCCAAGAAGCTCTTTTTCTTGACAGTTGTATTGCATCATATCTCTTTTGCATTCTGCCCTTATGGAGGCAAAATAACACACATGAAGAGATCTTACATTGGAGAATGTTATTGTGCAGTTGTCATGCCTCATTTGTGGAATATTGCAGGGCATCTTAGCCAATGGTGCCCAAACTATGGCCAGTGGGCCAGATCCGGCCCCATATGCCAATTCATCTGGCCCAGGCAGCCCTTGTCATTTTGCTTCTACTTCTGGGAGTGATGAGGGCTGTGTGGGGCGTCAGGGGCTGGATCTGGACCACTGGCCGTAGTTTGGGCACCCCTGGTTTAAGCAGAGAAAATGGCAGTTTAAAATCTATCTCATCCTGTTGTAAAACAGATTGCATGGCACATTTTACTTCCACTTCCAGTGGGAGGAACCACATGGCCAGCCTGCTGAACCACACGATTAGCCCACAGCCTGAAAAGTTCGGGCACCCCTGATCTAAGCAATATCATCTTCTATGTGTGACCCACCTGTCTTTCCCCCCCACTCCTTTGTCTTCTTTTTACCACAAACAAAACCATTAAGGAGGGAAAGGCAGGGGGACTAGAGATCACATTGCCAACATACATTGGATCATGGAAAAAACAAAGGAATATCAGAAACAAGTCTACTTCTGTTTCATTGATTACACTAAGGCCTTTGACTGTGTGGACCACAACAAAATGTGGCAAGTAATTAAAGAGATGGGAATACCAGAACACCTTATATGCCTCATGAGAAATCTGTACATGAATCAAGAAGCAACAGTTAGGACTGAATATGGACTGACGGAGTGGTTTGGACTAGGAAAAGGAGTAAGACAAGGCTGCATTTTGTCACCCTGCTTATTCAACTTATACACAGAGCACATACTGCGAAATGCAGGGATGGAGGAATCACAATTTGGGATAAAAATTGCTGGGACAATCATCAACAATTTGAGATATGCAGATGATACCACCCTAATGGCAGAAAGTGAGGAGGACTTAAAAAAGCTCCTGATTAGGTTGAAAGAAGAAAGTGCAAAAGCTGGCTTGAGACTCAATATAAAGAAAACCAAGATAATGGCAACAGGCCCTATCAGTCCCTGGAAAATAGATGGGGAAGAAGTAGAAGCAGTGACAGATTTTACTTTCTTAGGATCAAAGCTCACTGCAGATGGTGATTGCAGCCATGAAATAAAAAGGCGACTGATTCTTGTGAGACAAGCTATGAGAAACCTGGGGAGCATAGTGAATAGCAGAGACATCACATTGCAAACAAAAATTCATATAGTCACCCTTTTGAGCCTCTTGGCACATTCCTGGCCTAGAGTTGCAGGCCCTCTACTGCAGGAGTGCCCAATCTATGACCTGTGGGCCAGATCCAGCCCCCTATGCCAATTTATCTGGCCCACAAAGCCCTCGTTGGTTGTGAGAGCTGGACCATTAGGAAAGCTGAGCGCAGAAGAATAGATGCCTTTGAGATGTGGTGTTGGAGGAGAGTTTTGAGAGTCCCCTGGACAGCGAGGAGAACAAATAGATCAATCTTAGAAGAAATCAACCCTGACTGCTCCTTAGAAGTTCAAATTGTAAAGATGAAGCTAAAGTACTTTGGATATCAAATGAGAAGAGAGGATTCGCTTGAGAAAGCCTTGATGTTGGGAAGGGTGGAGGGCAAAAGAAGAAGGGGGCAGCCAAAAATGAGATGGCTAGATGGTATTGTAGAGCTATATGGACACAAAGCTGAGATTGTTGAGGAGGATGGTGGAGGACAGAAGTGTCTGGCGGACAGTGGTCCATGGGGTCGCAAAGGATCAGAATTGAGTGTGGGACTAAACAACAACAACAACAACAAAAATGCTAAGAAGAGTTATTAGTTTTAAAACACCCTGAATCTCCCTGATTTGGACAGTCCCGCACACTTTTCCAGGAGCTCACATATAGTTCTATTGTATGTATCAAAATATGATTTGTGAATTGTAGGTCCTCCAAAATTGGGGAGGAGTGAGTAAGGTTCTCCAGATGATTAGAGGGGACTTCCACAGTTCCTCACTCTTGGCTATGTGGGTGATGGCTGTCAGAATTCATAATCTAGCAACATCTAGAGAGTAAACCTTGCCCATTCTTTCCTGGATTCCATCATGCTAATATTTGTTGTTTAGTCGCACAGTCGATTCCGACCCTATCTATCTATCTATCTATCTATCTATCTATCTATCTATCTATCTATCTATCTATCTATCTATCTATCTATCTATCTATCTATTTAGATTTATATCGCCGCCCACTCGCCATGGTGACTCAGGGTGGCTTACAATCAGCAAAACAACACAGCACAAAAAAATTAATACATTTTTCTAAATCAATAATTTATTAATTTCTAAATAATTTCTAAATAATTTCTAAGTTAATAATTGTGATCCTATGGACCATTGCCCTCCAGGCACCTCTGTCCTTCACCATCCTCCTCAACCTGTCCAGCTCTGTGCCCATTGTGTCTACAATACCATCTAGCCATCTCATCTTTGGACACCCATTTCTTCTTTTGCCCTCTACCTTTCCCAGAATCAAGGCTTTCTCAAGCAAATCCTCTCTTCTCATTTGATGTCCAAAATATTTTAGCTTCATCTTTATTATTTGACCTTCTAAGGAGCAGTCAGGTTTGACTTCTTCTAAGATTGACCTATTTGTTCTACTCACTGTCCAGGGTACTCTCAAAACTCTCCTCCAACACCACATCTCAAAGGCATCTATTCTTCTGCGCTCAGCTTTCCTAATGGTCCAGCTCTCACAACCATACATTACCACCAGGAATACCATTGCTTTGACTATACTAATTTTTGTTTGCAATGTGATGTCTCTACTTTTAACTATGTTCCCCAGGTTTCTCACAGCTTGCTTCCCAAGAATCAGTTGTCGTTGTATTTCAATGCTGGAATATCCATCTGCAGTGATCTTGGATCCTAAAAAAGTAAAATCTATCACTGCTTCTACTTCTTCCCCATCTATTTTCCAGGGACTGATAGGGCCTGTTGCCATTATCTTGGTTTTCTTTATATTGAGTCTCAAGCCAGCTTTTGCACTCTCTTCTTTCAACCTAATCAGGAATCTTATTTCTGCTTTTTCACATTTTACATCTTGCTACTGAATGCACCAAAAAGATCCAGAGCATTGTTGTGTCACGTTACTATAGAATTCCAAATTCAATTCATGTTGACCCATGTAGCAATTTCTGATAGCTAGGATTCTAACCCGTTATACTGGAATTAGAGAAGCTTTTGGGGTCTTATGCAGTGAAGTGTTTCCAATACTTTTGAAGAGTCGTTATGTCTTAATTGTAAAAGAGATTCTGACTGTGCCCCGTTGGCTGTAAATTTATAATGCATCAGTGATTTGTGGAAATTTTAGTACAAAAGGGTAGTTCATGCACAACTAAAATCAACTCTCTATGGGTTGAAGAAATCAAATTGGGGGGGGGGGATGAAGTTTATGCTTAACATATGTTTTACAGTGTAACCAGCATGCGCAAATCTGATGCAGTGAACCTATGATGTCAGAATTCAAATAATAAGAATCTACTATCAGATATCCATCTTTGACATGTATTAAAAACTTTCAAAGGCTGCAGAACTATAATTTGCACATAGCAAATATAGAATCTGCATATAAAAAGTATCTGAGGGCCAAGAAATTATAATCCTTTCAACCTGACCCATGTTGTGTTTTGGATAAAATAGTAAGACTAGAAATGTAAAAATATGAAAGAAGCCTTTCTGAGCAAGAATCAATATGACATCTTCTAAAGGCTCTTGCCCCACTAACGTTTTAGAATTCTTTATTAGTGTCAATAAATAACAAGATATGAGTAATCTGATAGATTTGTATAGTGCTTTCAAAGAGCTTTTGGCAAAGTCCTTGAAAAAACTCATAGGAACACTTAGGAGTGATGAACTAAAATAAAAGTCCTCTCATGACCTGGTAAATGATTTGCTAAACAGGAAGTACAGGGGAGGAATTAATAAACAGTATTCAGAATGAAGGAAAGTAAGGAATAATCTCCCTTAAGGATATATGCTAGAACTAGTTCTATTTTAAAATTTCTGAATGATATATAGGGAGACCTTGAACTAGCTATGTTTGCAGACAATATCAAATTATTCAGGATGATGAAACCCTAAATAGACTGTTATGACCTATGGAGTACCTCTTCAGTCCGGCCTTAAAGGCAGTAGAATTTCAGATAAGATTCAGTGTTACTAAGTACAATCTGTAAGTATACAAAATGATATACATTGGATCAGAGAATCATAACTCAATACACACATTGATGAGGCCTGAATTTATTATAACTATCCAGGGATAGCTAATGAAACTGTTAATACAATAAGGTTGTGATGTATACAACCAGTATTAGGAATGATTAGTAAAGGGATTGAAAATAAAATACCGTAGGTATTAAAATACCATTAGGATGCTCTATGCTTTTGTCACAGTTAAAATATTGGACACAATTTGGGTCACCCAGCTACTATAAAGCTATCCTAGAACATTATAGAGGACAGTAACTGCAATGATTACTTGGTTGTAATATTTTATTATGTCACATGATGATGATAATGATGATGACGACGACTTGCAAAGAATGCTTGAATACATGGGTGCTTCTTTCTATTTTTCTTTGATTTTTGGGGGGGAGTTATAGGAAGAAAGCACAGTATCAAGACCTTTTAATTTATAAAAAATGATTGGATTCCTGACTGAGATGTATAAAATGAAGGACATATCATTTAGTGGCTACTGATCAATTGGCCATATGATACCTTCCGGTTCAGTGGTAGAACAGCTCTGACTTTACATAATTGTGAATGCCATTGTGTCCTACTTGTGGGTTACCCTGAGGCATCTACTTACCTACTGAGGGTGGCCAAGGCATGTCTTTAGTCCAGTGGTTTGCAACTGGACCCAAACATAGTTGGAGGAGAACTTCAATTCCCAGAAGCCTAAGTCAGTACATTGGTTGATTAGTGCTTTGAGAAATTGACTTAGGCTTCTGGGAATTGAAGTCTAAACACCAAACATTGGGAAACACTGCTTTAGTCTCATCTAGCAATGATCTGAAAGAAAAAAAATGGCATCTGTAACTAGCTCTAACCATAATTAACCTATGGAATGTGTTGTGGTTTAGAATGACTACTAGCTCAAAAGGCATCTAAAGATGATTAGAGAGGCTCCTGGTGGGTAGGGCCATTAATGACTATTAAGTGAGATAAGGAAAGTAACATTTCCATTTTAAGATATAACACAGTTTTAATTACTTGAGGTTTGTGTACCAGTTAGCAATGATCAGGCTTTAGATTCAACTGACTAGGAGGCTAATATTTCATTTTAATCTCACTGATTTCCTAAGGTCCTAGAGTGCTGCTGGTATGAAGACTTAAGGTACCAAAGACTGACAGCTGGAAGGTATGGTTTGAGATCTCTTTCTGCAGCACAATACATGTTCTTATATCCATGACTGATATTCTACATGGACATCTCCTCCTCCATGTTTGCTGCCCTGCTCTGGACTGCATTATATACACAAATTACAAATGAAAAAATTAAACCCTTTTTGATATGTGCAAGATATTCATTATGCATTAATTTCATTTATTCGATTTGTATGCCGCCTACTCAGCTATGTGACTCAGGGCGGCTAACAATAATCACAATATTTATTATTATTATTATGCCACATGATAACAACAATAACAGCAGCTATGGAAACAGAATTAGTATTGCTATTTAATTTGGCTTAAAATTTGTGAATGTGTCCTAAACCTACAGAATCATACCTAACAAATATTTCATTACGTTATCCAATGTTCTCTCATATTAATTGAGGAATTTCTGCTAACATGCTAGCTTTAACTGTTGGAAAATGCTTTACTACATTGACCATAATGCATTGTTCTAAGAGAAAAGTCACTCAGAACAAGATTTTGGGGTTAAAAAATGATTAGGCGTAGTGTAATTAGGATGGCTGGAAGATCAGCACAATGGTGGAACAGTGCAATAACCTCAGGCACCAGGAAACCTTGCAGTGCTTATACCAACTGAACATGGAAAACAAACAGCATTGTTGACAAGGTGGGTGTGAATCTGGGCAGACGCCAGAGGATGGTGGATGACAGAGGAGTCTGTCATGCTGTGGTCAAAAAAGATAGGACTTAGCTGTGCTACTGAACAACAACAACACCGAGGACAAAATTAAAGAGGCAGAGCAGAGAGATACTACTTCTGGAACTGAGGTGCTAGATTGGAATGAGATCATTGGAGTACAATACCCCAAACTGGAAAGTCTATGCATAAAATTAGATCAGCATGGTCAGTGATGCTGAAGATTTCTTACATATTTTGGATTGCAGTCTTCCTATTTGTTTTCTTGCCAAACTGTCATGCTGAAATGGATCATATTTGGAACATATTTTCCACAACTATTCAGTTAATAATTTGATGTACCAATTTAATCTCACAAAGACATCACTTCACCTTTTTTTAAAGAGTCTTCTAATGACTCTAATGATAGAGTGGCAAATGAAAGACCTTAGAAACAACAGGAAACATATTCTCTTTATTGACAAATTCTCAAGGAGAAAGATGTATTAATAAATGCTCATTTATTTGCATTTTCACACTGACATTGCCATATAATGGAGGCAAAGAGAGAACTTTGAAAATAATGTTCTTGAGGCTCTAACATTCCACTCTGACATAATCCTTCTATGTGGCAGCTATTTAAAAAAAAATTCTTAAATGATGCTATTTAAAAATCTAATGGTAAATCACAAATAGAGTAGATTCATTGAATCTGTGAGGAATTGGTGAGTTAACACCTATGTAAATTACTCTGATTCAATGTGCCTACTCTAGTTGCAATTTATTACTGGATTTCAGCTGATACAGTATATACTTCTAATGAAATTGACTGCTTGGGGCTAGCATTCATATGTCTTTTTTTTACATATCATTAAGATAATATATAAAATATATGATGTTGAACCACAAAGCAGTTGCTGTGTTTTATTCAACCACACCTGTGGAGAACCAGAAGTTAATTCCTTCAGTATAAAATTGTGTGAAAAAACTAAGTTTTCCATTATATGGTAATGTAAGTTACTATTATTAAATGAAGGCATCTTACCTTGTTCCCATTTGCTGTTTCAATACTTGCTCCCTTACTTATTTCATTTCATCAACTGATCTGCAGCCTCAGTGATGATTTTTCCCCTGAAGGGGAAAGACATAGAATGGTACAAAAGATTCAGAAGAAAAGTCTGAAAGGCTCACTAAGGTTCACATACCATTCCACTTCAGTGAACCTGAACTAGTTTATGGTTCTACAATTGCAGCTAAACTTTCTGGGTTTCAATGTGCTCCAGTTTGGAAAATCAGCCAACCCTATACATATATAGGGAGAGGAACATGTGCTACATGGCCAATATATTCAGAATTTCCCTGTTTTTATTGATTGGTCTTAGGTGATATCAGACTATAGAGACATATACACTTCCTGCCAACATTTAATCATTTTGCAAAATTATTTGGATACGTTAAGACTAGGCTTTTATTATGCAACTGCCTGCTTTAAAAAAACAAATTTTAGAAGAACACACATCATTTCCCTTTCACTTCATTAATAGTATCCTGCCCCTTCAATGTTTCTTCTATATGTACTTTTCCTACTACAACACACACGTAGACAAGCTGTCTCTCATTAATGGGGCCAAAGTAGCTGCATAGCCCATTTTGCTTGGTAGCACTGAGGGTATACAGTACAGTATTTCCAAAAGCACTCTTTGTAACCTTTGGAACAAAATATCTAGCAAGACCCCTATATCTGTATAGTATAATCCCAAGTATGTGTAATCAGAAGCAATGGTGCAACTAAGTAATATTAGGTGCTGTTTCTGGAAGATTGCAGTGAGACTTTAAAGAGTCGTGTATATTGCTTCAGCAGTAAAGCACACAATTAACATTTTACTTCTCGTTGTCTTCAACCACTATTCCATGTTTTACAGCTGCTTCTGTATTTCTAGATGGAGTAGCACTACGTATTTGTCAAATCAGTGTTAAATCAGATTGTATCCAGTGAGCCTTCCTTTACTTCACTGATACATGTTTATCAAGTCAATGAAATTTAGTACAGACTAGAGGTTGCAATCTACAGCACACATGCCTAAAAGGAAATCCAAGTAAATGTAGTAAGATTTACTTCCAATTCCAGAATCTCCAACTGGATAGACACATTTATGGATTGCATGCTTAAAAAAATCTCTATTAGCAGGCAAGACCCCTCAGGTGGCTACTTCACTAGGATTCCGCTTGGAGGTTCTTCTGGAGGAACATCCACTCTGGCTTTGGTTCGTCCTCTGTCCAGATGTCTGGTGGAACTTCTTTACCTCCATTTGGACCTCTTCTCTGGCTCCCCCTCCAGTGACCTCCAGGGCCTCCTATATATACTTCCACCCACCATTCCTAGGGTTCCTTTCTCTGTCCCTACCCCAGTACCACCTGAAGGGGTCTCCTTCCAGGTTTCTTCTTCCTTGAGTCCCCCCACACTCCATTCAATAGGTGAGCCCCAAGTCTGAGGTTCATGAGGCTCTAGGGTATTCTCACCAGTCCTCAGCTTACACTCTTTTGATTATATAGCATTTGTATTTAATATTAAATATATAAAGTTTGTGTTTGCACTATTCATTTAGATATATATGTAAGTACAGTACAGTAGAAGCCTGCATAACGAAAAAGCTCCATTCCATGGATCAAATGTGCGATACTCTGCATAATGAAAAAAATGTTTGTTATATGGGGTTTACGTTAAGCATGGTATACCCTGGTTAATGAAAACCCCATATAACGAAATTTTTTTGTTATGTGGGGTCTCACACAGTGCACACGAATGCTTCATTGTACAGATTTTTTGTTACATGAAGCGTTCGTTATGCAGGGTTCCACTGTATTGCAAACACGAGAGAGAGAGAGAGAGAGAGAGAGAGAGAGAGTTATGTTGTCATAAATAAAAAATGCACTTTTTGGATGATGAAATCCAATCTATTAATGATTTCTTCTGTTCTGTGATTAGACTGCAACAAATGAATGGGCATACATACTCACACCCACACATGGAAAATGGACTAGTGCAAGATATTTCCTTCCCCAAAGGAAAAGACAAGATTCTCTCCACAGCTCAATCTGTGCCATCACAATTTCACATATAGAAACCAACCAGACATGTCTACATTAGTGGAAGGGGTGGACAGCATCCATCAGTGCAGCTGATGGAGGCAGGCTAACTTAGGAAGTGCAAAATGGGTCACCTGGTACATGTAGCTCTCTCTTGCAAGACATTGCTACCAATCCTTGTTCTACAGCAGCTGCTACATGGGACACCTGTCTCCTATTGCCTGATGGAAGAAAAAACTCTGTATCTGGACAAGAAAACAAGCAGTATTTTATTAGATGCTGCTATTAATATACAAAAATCTATAACTACTGTTTACATTTAAAGCAACATACAAATTATTCCTCCTCCTCCTTCTTCAAGTGTCATGTCCATTCCAAATATTGGCTTTAATCATGGTGATAATCTTCTTGTTTTTAACTTCTCAGAGCAGTTCTTCCAAGGACATACCACACCAGTGGTTCTCAGGTTCTTTAGCCACAAAGTCCATCTACATCCAGGGCCTCTCATCCCAAGGAGATTTCCTTGCATAACAAGTTGGAGTATTCTATACTTCATGTCATTCCTCATGATATGGCCAAGGTATCGGAGTTTTCTTTGTTTAATCATCTTAAACAGTTCTTGTTCTTTATCCATCCAGTGCAACACATCTACATTAGTCACATGGTCAACCCATGATATCATTAGCAGCTGTTGGTAGATCCACATTTCAAAAGCTTCGATTTTCTTTTCAGATGCTTTAATCAATGTCCAAACTTTGACTCGTTATAGCAACATTGGATACATAACTTCTCACTATTTGGATCTTTGTAACAAGAGTTAGATTTCTACTACATAACAAATGTCACATTTTTATTAAGGTGGATCTTGCCTTTTCTATTCATATTTTAATCTCTACCTCAAGATCCTACTTTTCATTTAACATACTCCCCAAATAGACAATTTTATCCACACTTTCAATTTCTTGTGTTAATGGCATTAGCTTGTTGTGAGTTGGTGCTCAGCTTATAACAAGATATTTAGTCTTCTTGGTGTTGAACCAATTGAGAGGTGTTTCAGGGCAAGGGGGTGAGCAGAAGAGCTAAGTTTGAAAGGGATGCCCCATAGACCCTGGCCCGAGGAGGAGGAGGCTGTTTGCCCCAGTGGCCCGGATTCCCCCCATTCCCCCCCATAGGCACACCCCAATGACTTCTGCCAATGCCCCCCAACAGTAGCCAGCCCAGGCCTGTTCACAACTTTTTGGTTGCAGGACAGCAGTTTAACCAGGGCTCCTGTTGACTTATGGTGATCCTGTGTACAGAATACACAGAAGTGACATACCATTCCCCTTTTCTGGGTGCACCGTAGGACTGTGTTGTTTGCCCAGAGCCACACAGAAAGGCTCTTCTCTTGGGGACATTGGGGGGAATTGAATTCCCAGATACCCAAACCACAGAGCTATCCAGCTAGTGCAGTGAGAATAAGGATTTTAAACCAGCTTTGGATCACTATGAAATTAACCTCTTCCTGTTGAGTCTATCTCCTGTACCACCCAGTCGCTCAGTATAGTTGTAAGAATAAAGCTCCATTGAGATATTATGAAGTGTGCTTTAATTGTGTTCCTCAGTTTTGTTTTCTCAAACCTCATAAAAGAATTAGACAATTTAGATATTTGTTTACAGTTATTCACATTGACATCAACAGTCACCACACTATGCCTAATTCCCATGGCTCTGCTTTTCTAAGGTCAAGTCTACACTGCACACAGATGCTTCTTTCTTTTTTCTTTTCTTAAATACCTCAGATGAGATATGAAATCAAGTATCACAAAGAGGTTCCAAAGATCATCACTGATTTCAAAGGGGCAGGATCACACAATAGTGAGGATTTGTTCAGCCAGAGATGTCAAAATGGAATTGGGTAGGAACACTTTCAAACATTTTTTAAGATTAGATGTGAGAAACCTGTGACATCCAGGAATTCATGAATGGCTATTCCTCTGACTTTCTATTTGTTAATCTGTCTGGCACTGAAATTATTGGAAGTTCAACAACAGCAAGAGTTCCACAGATTTCTCACCTCTATATTGCAAGTAAATGTAATTCATAAATACTGGAATATTACAGGCTCTAGTCCAGTGATGGCAAACCTTGGCACTCCAGGTGTTCTTGAACTTCAGTTACCAGAAGCCCAAGTCAGCACTCCTGCTGATCAGAGCTTCTGGGAATTGAAGTTCAAGATCATCCGGAGTGCCAAGGTTCACCATCACTGTGGTCTAGTCCTATATATACTTACTTGGAAATAAGTCTTTTAGAAATCAGTGAGGCTTCCATATATGGATCACTCTTGTGATTACTTGATTATCTTCTATTTACAACAACAGAAAAACAAACATGGGGAATGTTACTCTTTTGGACTACATATCCAAGATTCCCCAAACCAATACAGCCATTGTCCTTGCTGGCTGGAGCATTCTGGATGTTAGAATTTAAAAAAAACCAACTTCTCCCATCTGTGGACAAAAGGTTCTGGTACATTGTGAAAAGAAGATAAAATAATTAAACAAATATGGATCAGTCTGATACAGGATGACTTTTGATAACCTCAGCAGGCTCATACACTAAATGAGGCGTGCTGTTTGTTTTCTTTTTGGGTCAAGTCCAAGCATGGCTGGATTCCCAAATGAGGCTGCTTATGATTAGGAGCAAGATTGGGGTTGTCCAGGTGTATCAGAATGTAGCATTTGGCTTGTACCCAGTAAGCTATTATTATGAGGATAACTAATCTCCTCACTATGCCTACATTTTTAAATCTATTAATCTGTATTTACATAAAAGATTCTGAAAGAAGTAGCAGCATTTTTAGATAGAAAAATAAATGGCCAAAGCAACCATACAGTGATAAATTTTAAAAACCTTGTTTCCTCTTTATAAAATAAATGTTGGGTGGTTTTTCTGTTCCCCAGGTAGCATTTTACTATTAAATATCCATACCAAATATTAGAGATGAATGAAATGGTTCCTGCTTTGCTCATATTTACTTAGCATGTATCTGTGAATTAAATAATATAACAGTGGCAAGCCATATCACTCGTGCTGAACCAACATGTTTAAACATAGTATGACTTTGTGCAGCTAGTTTGTCCTTCTTGATTTGACAATTTTTAAAAATAAGCCATGAGAATTAATGTGAGGTCATTTCTGTCTGTTTTATGAGTTCACAATTCACACTCCATCATCCTTCTGTGTCAGAGGATAGTTATTATACTAGGATTTTTGCAAACTTCAATAATATCAATTACTGCATTCCATCAAGTCAATTCTGGCTTATGATAACATTTTTCAGGGCTTTAGGTAGAGAGTACTCAGATATGATTTAATGCCCCCTTCTTCTAGGGGGTACCCTCGGTCTGGGCACTTACCTAAAGCCACATAGGCTTGGTCTTCTGAGATGTACTGGGAGGAATTGCCAACCTGTGGCTTTGCTGCCAGATACTTAACTCTTTCATTATGCTAATGTAATCAAGAAATACTTGCTGCTGGAAATATATTTCCAGGAGCAAAGCAGAAAGCAAAATAAGGCTGGTATATGCTATATGAAATTGATAAAAGAGTTGTGCAATTTGTGATATTTTCCCTGTAAAACAAGCCTCCCCCCCTTCCCCACAATACAGTTGTAGTGTTGAATTTCAATGATTTGAAATTCAGAACATACAGCCATAGGGAAAAAAGTATTATTTTCATGGGCCAAAATATTAACAGAATGTAACTATTTAACTAAATATATTCTTTAATTTGGCCTATTTGCATCACTTATTATACAGTCAATACAATAAGTGTATGAGTTAAAAGATGTAGTAAGACTCAAAACTATATTTTCCTCTTCATGTTGCTGTGTGACACTGAAACAAGCAAATTTAGATTTATGTAGCTTTCTAAAGAGACCCTGATGGGGATCAAGATTGACACAGCCTTCCATCCTTCTGAGGTCAGTAAAATGAGTACCCAGCATGTTTGGGGCAAAATGCTAATTAACTTGTTAACTGCCCAGAGAGAGAGTACTAAGTGCTATGGGTCGGTATATAAGTGTAATTGCTAAATTGCTAATTGCTAAATTGCTTCACATTTATGAGATGTGTTTGGTATAAGGAACACATTGCACAAAAAAGGACAAGTTCTGTTTGCTATTCATCTTTCATTCTTAGGGGTTCCACAATTAAGCAAACCAAGCAAAACATTAAAATGAATGTGTAATTAAGATTCCCACACTATTGACTTGTTTTGTAAGTGAAGATACCACATAAACTCTTCTCTTCATCTCTTGCTCATGTTTATTGTCGGTTTTTGGACCTAAATACATACGCAAGGAAGCGCCATTATTTTTCCTGGCATTGTTGCCTTTTAACATGAAGAGCAGTGATATGAAGACTGGGGGGGGGGGGTGGATGGTGAAGAGGAGAAACAATGGCCTGTTTAAGTGGGACAGCCATACCTTTAGGCTGATGAAGCAACTGCCTCAGGCAACAGCTGCAGTAGAGCTGTTCTTTGCTGGAGATGTTAATGCTACAATACATGTCCTGATCATAAATGCCCTCTTTTCTGGCAATGTGTAACCCCACCCTCTTTGGAAGGCATCTTCATTTTGAGGAAAGATTGGAAAGGGATCACCATCTCATCCTTTGCCTAAAATGTCTTGGCCAGGCTGTGCTACTCAATATTTTTCCTTTCCTGAAATTTCTCCTGGTTTTCTCACCTGGAGGGAAACACAATATGAGAAACTCTTGTCTTTTCTCTGACAGAAAAGCAGCATGTTAGAGCAAATTTTAATTTATTTGTTTTACTTCAAGGGTTTTAACCTCACTCTTCAGCCAAAAGAGGCTTATGAAGGTTAATATTAAGACAGCACCTACCCTTAGGTTTGAAATCTAATGACACACCACAAAAAGAGAAGGAGGAGAGAGCAAAGAAGCTAAAACAACCACTAATATTTAGCTCATTCTTCATCTGCATGATCTCCAGGGTAGAGTGTTGGACTAGGAGTTGGAATACCTGGGTTCAAATCCATGGTCACTTTCTGACACTGGATCAGCTACACACTGTCAGCTTGAACTACCTTATAGAGTTATTGTGGTGATAAAATATGGCACTTTAAAATAATTGGAGTAAAGATGTGAAAATTAATTAATTTTAAAAATTAGAAGTATTATTAGTCATTTATTAGTCAAACTTATCAACCGCCCTCCTCACCGAGGTGACCCAGGGCGGCTCACAATTCATTAAAAAACAAACAAGCAATTTGTTGTTCAGTCACACGGTCAATTCCGACCCTTTGCAACCCCATGGACCACTGTCCGCCAGGCACTTCTGTCCTCCACCATCTCCCTCAACTCGCTCAGCTCTGTGCCCATTGCATCCACAATACCATCTAGCCATCTCATCCTTGGCCGCCCCCTTCTTCTTTTGCCTTCAGCCTTTCCAAGCATCAAGGCCTTCTCAAGTGAATCTTCTCTTCTCATTTCATGTCCAAAGTACTTTAGCTTCATCTTTACTATTTGCCCTTCTAAGGAGCAGTCAGGGTTGATTTCTTCTAAGTTTGATCTATTTGTTCTCCTCACAACCATACATTGCACAGGGAATACCATTGCTTTGACTATACGAATTTTTGTTTGCAATGTGATGTCTCTGCTTTTCACTATGCTCCCCAGGTTTCTCATAGCTTGTCTCCCAAGAATCAGCCGCCTTTTTATTTCATGGCTGCAATCACCATCTGCAGTGAGCTTTGATCCTAAGAAAGTAAAATCTGTCACTGCTTCTACTTCTTCCCCATCTATTTTCCAGGGACTGATAGGGCCTGTTGCCATTATCTTGGTTTTCTTTATATTGAGTCACAAGCCAGCTTTTTCACTTTCTTCTTTCAACCTAATCAGGATCTTCTTTAGGTCCTCCTCACTTTCTGCCATTAGGGTGGTATCATCTGTTTATCTCAAATTGTTGATGTTTCTCCCAACAATTTTGATCCCAAATTCTGATTCCTCCATCCCTGCATTGCGCATTATGTGCTCTGTGTATAAGTTGAATAAGCAGGGTGACAAAATGCAGCCTTGTCTTACTCCTTTTCCTATTCCAAACCACTGTCATTCCATATTCTGTCCTAACTGTTGCTTCTTGATTCATGTACAGATTTCTCATGAGGCATATAAGGTGTTCTGGGATTCCCATCTCTTTAATTACTTGCCACATTTTGTTGTGGTCCACACAGTCAAAGGCCTTAGTGTAATCAATGAAACAGAAATATACTTGTTTCTGATACAGTAATACCTCATATAACATTAGTATCGAATAACACGAAAATCGCATAACATCAAGGAATCTGGGGGGAAGAATTGCATCAGATAACATTAAGATCCTATGGGATGCTTCAGATAACAACCGCGAAAGCCTGTGTGGTTACAATGTATCTCTATGGATCCCATAGAGGATCAGATAACACGAAAAATCATATAACACGAAGACTTGTGGAACCAGGTTTTAGTGTTATATGAGGTTTTACTGTATTCCTTTGTTTTTTCCATGATTCATCTTATGTTGGCGATGTGGTCTCTAGTCCCCCTGCTTCTTCTGAAACCCGTCTGCACTTCTGGTAATTCTCTTTCCACATGCTGTTGCAGTCTATCCTGTATTATCTTGAGCATCACCTTGCTAGCGTGTGGGATGAGTGCAATTGTTCGATAATTTGAATATTCTTTGGCATTTCCCTTTTTGGGAATTGGAACATATACTGATCTTTTCCAATCCTGTGGCCATTGTTGTTTTTTCCAAATCTGCTGACATATAGAATGTAATAATTTGATTCCACCATCTTTTAGGGCTTTGAAAAGTTCAACCTGGATACCATCACCTCCGCTGGTTTTGTTGTTTGCAGTGCTTTTTAGGGCCTTTCTGACTTCACTCTCTAGGATGTCTGGCTCATGTTCAATGTTCTCATCATTGTGATTATCAGGGGTGTTGAGGTCCTTTTTGTAGAGTTCCTCTGTGTACTCTTTCCATCTTTTCTTAATCTCTTCTGCATCTGCTAACCCCTTGCCATCTTTGTCCATTATCATAGTCATTTTTGCTTTAAACGTTCCCTTGATTTCCCCAATTTTTTGAAAAGATCTCTAGTCCTACCCCTGATATTGTTTTGCTCTATTTCTTTGCACTGTTCATTCAGGTAGGTTTCCTTATCTCTCCTTGCTTTTCTGTGAGATTCTGTATTCAAGTGATTGTATTTTTCCCTTTCTCCTTTGCATTTTGCGTCCCTTCTTTCCTCTGCTATTTAAGAGCCTCATCGGACAACCACTTAGCTTTCTTACTCTTCTTTTCTTTTCTTTTGGTATGGTTTTCTTTGCTGCCTCCTGCATGATGTCCCGCATCTCTCTCCATAATTCTTCTGGCACTCTGTCTATCTGGTCCAAGCCATTGAATCTGTTCCACACCTCCACCATGTATTCCTTAGGGATGTTGTCTAGGTAATACCTGTCTGGCCTAGTTGTTTTCCCTATTTTCTTGAGTCTAAGCCTGAATTTTGCGATCAGTAGGTTGTGATCTGAACCACAATCTGCTCCTGGTCTTGTTTTTGCTGACTGTTTGGAGGTTCTCCATCTTTGGCTGCAGAGTATGTAGTCAATCTGGTTTCGATGTTGGCCATCTGGTGATGTCCATGTGTAAAGTCTCCTTTTGTGTTGCTGGAAGAGAGTGTTTGCTATGACCAGTGCGTTATCTTGGCAGAACTCTATCAGTTTTTGGCCTGCTTCATTCTGTGTTCCAAGACCAAACTTGCCTGTTATTCCATTTACTTTTTGATTTCCTACTTTGGCATTCCAGTCTCCTATGATAATGTGTACATCATTTCTTAGTGTCTGTTATATGAGGTGTTCTAGGTCCTCATAAAACTGGTCAATTGTGGCTTCATCTGCACTGGTGGTTGGTGCGTATATTTGGATTACAGTGATATTGAATGGCTTGCCCTGTATTCTGACTGACATCATTCTATCATTTTTGAGATTATATCCCATTACTGCTTTTCTCACCCTTTTATTGACAATTATGGCTACTCCATTTTTTCTGAGGGTTTCTTGTCCACAGTAGTAGATATGATGGTTTCCAGAGCTGAATTCACCCATCCCTGTCCATTTTAATTCGCTGATTCCCAAGATGTCAATGCTTATTCTTTCCATTTCCTTTTTTATCACTTCCAGTTTTTCTTGGTTCATAGATCTCACATTCCATGTCCCTATACAGTATTGTTCCTTGCAACACTGTATTTCTCCTCCCCCTTTCCTGTCCCTCCCCTTCTTTTGATCTGCTGTGCTAAGCATCCTGTTTCATCTAAATTGCCCCATTTGTTTTGCCTTTTGTTTTGGTCCATAGGGTTCTCTTGGCAAAATTCCTGACGTTGGTTTGCCGGTTTCTACGCCAGTATCCTCTCATTATACATGTTATCACAGTTTAAAACAAAGTATTATCATCCACATTATCACAGTTTAAACAGTATCAGACTAAAATTGAGCTAATTAGTGTTGGTTATATGAAGTTATGTCAGAAGTATCCTTGTTATGAAGTCCAATATATCAAGTCTCTACTGTAAGTTCACTATAAGTCTCTACTGTAAGTTCACTATAGTGTAAGAAGTGGGAAGTAAGAAGTTATATATGTAGTCAGGAATTGATAAGTATCTCATTAGTCATCATCCTTGGTATGAAAGAAGAAGAAAAAACAAAACAAAGCAAGCAATAAAACACTGTTAAAAACATTCCTAACAAACCCTCAATTTAAAGCTTTAGAATCAAAATCTAAAAATTAATTGAGGGCAAGCAGGACTTAAATCAACCAGCAGGCTGGGGTCATAGTCCCTCCCGCATCCCAAACCTGCCCTGCCAGCCATGTTTTTAAATTTTTCCTAAAAGGCAGCAACTCTGTCTGGAGATGTAACTCCATTGGCAGGAGCCTCCATATGGCCGGGGCGGACACCGAGAAGGCCCTCCGTCTTGTGCCAGAGAGACGCGCCTCTCTGGCTGATGGAACAACTAGAGAGCCTCTCCGGTCCGCTCTGGTAGACAAAGTATGAAAATTAACCAACCCATTTTCCACACTAATCTTCAGAAGAAGGAGCAAAGAGATGTCCTTTATGTACAGCTAGATTGTAGTCCATAAGGTATCTATGATATAGTGACTGGAGGTCCTGAAGATTGTAGCATTGGAATTGTTGCACTGAGTCAAAACACCTCATTGTAGAGCTGAGAACCACAGATTTATCTTTGTGTTTCCCGACATGTCTAATTATCCTTGTAAAAATTAAATGCCAAATGATGATTTCTGAGTTTTGTGTAAGGTATGGAAAGGGATGGTTAGACCTAAGAGAGGGGTGGTCAAACTTGGCTCTCCAGCTGTTCTTGGACTACAATTCCCAGAAGCCCTGATCAGCAGGTATGCTGACTTGAGCTTCTGGGAATTGAAGTCCAAGAACAGCTGGAGCACCAAGGTTAGCCACGGCTGACCTAAGAGAACTAATCTGTGATGAACTGTAATTGCAATGGATAAAAAAAATTATATGATGCTATTATGGACCAAATCTTTATTTTGGTAAATCTCAGTCAAGTAGACAGAGGTGGTCAACTCATGGCTGTTCAGATATCACTGGACTGCAACTTATTGTCACATTTGATATGCTGGTTAGTATTGGTAGGAACTGACTTCCTCTGATATATAGTATTCCACCTAGATCTTTCTTTTATTCCATAAAGCTTCAGTCAGCATACCGACTTAGAAAAGCTGCTGCATTCGAAGTTCCAGAACATAAAGAATGTTTTCTACCATATTTTTTTATGGGGGAGATAAATCACTATAGAAATCAGAATAAGACTTTGGTTTGGTTACCTAGATATAGCATGTAAGCACATATGTATATGCACACAGATAGAGCAAATGAACTATACAGTATATTCTTTTCAACAGTTCTGGATGTAATTCAGCATTGACTCCTTTGGGAGGAATTGGGTGAAATGTTGTCATCTCCTAGCTGTCCTTATCCAGAATAGTAGAACCACTAGTGTATTAATGAAGTTTCAGGAAGGGATTACTATATCTATGTGTTGATACACCAAAATTGTGATCCAAAATATGGTTGGTGACCTCTAAATGTGGACAGCCTGGTGTACTTTGGAAGCACACACTCTCCTCTATGTGTGCCCATTCACATGCCTGTACTGTACATTTTTGTTGTGTTATATGAACAATATAAAATACTTTCTAATGTACACAATATTTTAGAGCACATTTTGAAAGTGCATTCCTGTTTTTCTAGAGCTAAAGTGAAGAATTAAATTCCAACTCACTGCTTTTTTCTGTTTTTAGTGCAGTGCCTGCCTAGGAATTTAATGTGCCTTTCTCATAATAAAAAACTCTAGCATATATTGGGCAATGAAGTATTTTAGTATTTGCCTGTAGGCTTATTCATTTTGAAGTCTAGTCACTCTTCTGCTCAGCTAACAACACTGTTTATCAGAAAAGATTCAGCAAAAACTATTGCTAAAATTATGCAGTGGTCAGTCATGTTGCTTGAAATTTATGTTCAGACTGAGGACGCTGCTGCTGTGGGTACATTGAAGCAGTAAATGTTGCTTGACACAGGTATTCAAGAACCTTTTAATAAACAAATGGCACATAACTATATGTTTGCTTATGTACAAAATGATTTAAATTGACTCTGTTTCTTTTCCTCTAGATTGGATTAGAATATATATATTTGCAGATTTATCTAGCAGTGAAATTATTATGTAACTAGAAAGAGATAAACTGGACCTCCAACAGCAAAAGAAATCTGCCTTATAGCAAGTGATGCAATCAATCATTCATAATTGAAGAGTTTATTGGTAGCAAATTTCAGTGTTGCTGTAAATATTTGTGGCCATCCTTTTCCTATGCTGAAACCTCATGTTAATTTTTATAGATCAAAGTACTGTACTGAGTAGGCAGCAAGTTAGAAATTATTATTCAGATCCAGAAAAGAGCAGTGACATGCTGAAGAAGCTGCAGTGTAATTGGACTAATTGTTTATGAGGTACACAACAATTATTTAAACCTACATTTATATTGCTTACCAAGATATCTGACCTTTTTGAATGAGGAATATAATGCACAACTAGTTTAGTGGCAAATAATATACATCTAATATGTAATGCTAAGTTTTGCATTATGACTCTTGTATAATGACTACAATGGATAGAGGTCCTACCCATGGAATAACACTGTGCAGGAAGTGAAAAAGAGCCACAAGAATTAGAGAAAGAATCCATCTATTTGGAAATTGATATATAAAGAGTTAAATTCTAAGGACTGTGTGACAGAGAATAGAATGTGATTTTTTTTTCATGCTTGAAAAGCTCATCTTCCTGTTGTGGTTTAAAGCACCATGAAGAAGTTACCTTCATCTGCAAACCAAACATGATCTTTAAAAAAATAAAACATTTTTTTTTTAAAAAATCAATGCTAGATAATCCTGATATTCTGGGCGAAGAGTAGAATTTGTCCAGAATTTATAGAGCTGTTATGTCATAGCTTCATTAACCATAATGGCCAAAAGAGCTGATCCAATTAACTGCAAAACTTGCCTTGGTTTTCTTCAAGATCTTTTGTTTCATTCTTCCCACAATATTCAATCGATTATTCATTGAGACTTCTTTCAACATTAGTTTTTATTTTTGTTCTTTATGTTTCTGCATATGCTGTAGCACCATAGAACATCTCCTTGGTGTTTTTCTTGGGTTTTTTCCTTCTGGATTTCAAGATTTCAATTCAATTTCCTATGAAGTGTTGACATTTCATAATAATTAACCTGCCATTTTTTAAATTTGGTCACTATCTTCTGAATGTGGTAATCACAAAGTTTTGCAGCACAGTAACATGATAGAGTACAATTAAATTGCTGAAGCCAAATAAATTAAAGCATTTTAAGGATATACAACCAACTCAAGATTGGACCTGAAGGATTGATCTTTTGTGAGTGCCTGATTTGAATATTTATGAAATGTTAAAAGATGCTAGTGCAGCTCTTGGCTCATAGCCTTCACTGTTCTGGCCATGGTATGATCCTGACCCATAAGGGCCCAGCAGGGGGCAACTCTGATAAAGGCAATCATGGCTGCTCTCATGGAACAGTCAAAGAATGTTCTCCTACTAGTCCTAGGTTTACTGGTTCCATTGGTTCCTAGAGGAGAATGATCCTAGTCGTTTCCTTTCTGCTGGAGAAGAGTCTATCCAGAAAGTTCCAGCTCCCTCCCAGAGCCCTTTCAGAAATCCCTCCTCACATGTATCAGTTCCTGGCCTCCCCACCAAATGGCTTCTCGGTAGGATGACTTTTTGACCTTTAGCAGAAGAATAGCTCTGACACTTGGAGCTACAACAGCTTTGATTAGGGCCAAAGGAGTTCCATATATAAAATATAAAATCAGACATCAAGACACCATTTTTATAAGAAAAGATTTCTACATTATACAGTACTCTAAAATAAGATAGAAAACTTTCAACACGTTATCATTTGCTATTTATTTTTACAGCACATAAATAATGAGTTACAAATCATTAGTTCTCCTTCATGTCTCTTCCTAATAAAAACAATAATAACAATCTTAGAGCTGCTGAGCTGAATGAGACTCTATGGGTCTCCTGGAAAGAGACACAGTGAGGAATCAAACTTGTAGCCTTTGGTTCTACAGCCAGATACCTAAATCCTTGAGGTATCTGTGTCCTATGCAGCTATAAGGTCAACAAATACTGCTTTAGTTATTTTATGTGTTTCAAAACTGTTATCTATATAGATTTAAGACTTAGCTGAGTAGAGCTCTTGCCTTGTCTAAAGTCTGTCTGTTCTGAACATAGAAGAGGTACATTTTTAAGGGCTAGATGACTTAATATCATCTGTTCAAATACTTTGTGTAAGAGGCATAGTAGGGAGATTGACTTGCAGCTTTTGTGATCTAATGGTTCTTTGCCTGGTTTCAGTATAGTGATTACTTTCATCTTCCACCATATTTTGGTTTTCTATCTTGGTTGACTTCTTAGAGCAGAATGGTGTATTAGTTGATATATAAATTGATATTACTAGACACGCAACCAATTCAGCTGTTAAGATTTCTATGTTGTCCTCTTTAGTATAGTCCCTTTACATGGTTGTAATACTGTACTTGTGTTTACAAAAATGTTACTTCCATGTTTCTGGAGCCTCTCAGCAACTACACACATCCCAAGAACCTTTGGTCAATGCTGATCAGTTCTTCTGTGAGTTTCTTTAATACAAACAATGTCACATTTATATTAAGGCAAAGTGAAGCTAAGAGTTTTTTCTTTGGATGAAGACATATGTTTTATATTCATAGATATTGTTATTTATGGTCCAAAAAGGACCATTGGGTCATTTCACCTGTCAACAGTTTACAGGACAACACTTTTGGGATTAGCTGTCTGCGTGCTTTTGCATTTGACATGCTTAATGTTTGTCACCAGAGCTTTGTTGTAGTATTGGTTAAACTTGTGTCCTATTAGGTTGGCATGCTTGGGTGAAGGTAGAGAATTGGTGAGGAACACCTGGGTCTGAGCAATGTATGGTATGATCACCAACTGTTGTGTTTTCTTCTGCACAGGGAGGAACAACTGGAGATGGATATCCTGGTGCTATTTGAAGACATTATTTGAAACAGATGGATGAAGGAAATGGTTTCTGTATGAAAATAAAACAGATGGGATTGTTGGGTGGGTGCGAAAGGGTGGAGAGATGACCAATCATCACTTCACAAGACACACTCACAAACACTAAGGAACAGCATGAATCAACATGGTATTGTGGTCCATATGAGTAGATCTTACACTGGTACAAACTGGACCAAGGTGGAACCAAAATACACCACAGGTAAAATATGTCTATTTTTCCTGGTTTGACACTGTTGATACCAGTTTCAACTTAGTATAATAAGGCCAGGAGGAAGAATAACTTTATTAATTATAGTAATGGCTAGCTACTTTGGTGAATTTTGAATCACAACTAATTCTTTCTTAAATGTAATTTTCCAAGCTGTTGTACTTTTGGAGTTATATTTCAGCAGTACCAAACAAGTTTTTTATGATGTTGCTGAACTTTGCATGAGCTTACCTTTATCAGTGAACTACAGCAACACAAAGAGTGTTGCTGTAGTACTGGTGTTGACTTCAGTACTAAGTACTACAGCATGTATAAATGCAAGGGAAAGAATTGCCCTACAGAAATTTTACTATAAGTAAAATGGTAATTTTTTTACTTCAAATCCTTTTTTATTGTTACCTGCTAAACTTATTGGTTGAATAACCTTGTTTTAGTGGATTTAATCCACAATAATGGATTAAAGGAAATGCACTTATTTTATGGAATAGTCTGAAGAAGGTTTGAGACAAAGTAATGCAAAACTGCTTACATTCTCCCCTCCTCATTACTCTATTTTCAGTACAGGCAAAACATTTTACTGTAAGACAACGATGTGAACCTTCCTTGCTTTCCTAAACTTTAACTAAATCCAGACTTTTGCAGGGACTGAAAAACTTGGCTTAACCCTAAATGAATAGCTGAAAAATCTTATGCATGTTCTTTTTTTTTTTTTCTAGTGAGGCCCAGCATGGATATACCAAAATACTGAACAGAAACTTTCTCCTCTTGTATGACTGCATTGGGGGGGGGGGGGATAATGACACAAATGCTGTTTATTCTCACAAGGCTTCAAATCCATTCTTTTGTACAAAGACGGTTGAATAAATCTGGTCATATCTGACTTAGCTTTCACCCACAGATGAAGATAAATTAAAATCTAGGAGCCTTAAATATTTGGCTCTGTATGTTCCAGAGACTTTTTTTAAAGAAAAAAAAAGGAAAGAAAGCTTAGTATCCAGGCCTCCTAATGGTTCAAAAGGGCACAGGGTGGCACCTCTAAAAGTCCAAGGAATGATGATGCCTAATGCATTCAAATCTATTTTGATGATAAGTTTGGTAAGTATGTGATGGGAGGGGGTGAGTGAGGAATAGGGAATGTTGGTAAAAATAGTTCTGACTGGCTTGGAGAGATTCTAGATAAGGGTGGGAGGGTCTTTGGACATCCCATAGCCTGCATCCCAAGCTTTCTTTCACTCTCTCTCTCTTTTAAATGTGTCTAGCATTCATAGAACCAGATATATTGTATAAAGCTAAACTTAGAATTAATGCTTTGACTTAATGTTTGTGAAGAAGAAACCTTTCCCTATGATCACCCAATGAATGTAGCTATCCACAACTTCACAGTAAATGTTGCAAAGCAGATAATACAGTTATGCTTTTGCATACAGCTGAAATCTGTTTGTAAAAGGGTCTGCAAAATGTGTAGTGCATAGAAAGCAATTAACCTGGAGCAATGGATGCTGGCAGGAGGATTATGGAAGCTGAAATCCAAAAGAAGAAACTTTCCAAAGCTCTACAGTAGTGTGTTTTACTGCATTTCCTGCAATTTGCCACTGCGACTGACATAACCCCTGCTATGCTATCATAGCTGTGCAAGAGGATATGATCCATTGGTAGAAAAATTAGGCAACAATTAATGCAGCTAAATTGCATAACATGAAGAACTGCATTAATTAGTATATTATGCAATTTTTACAGTATCAACATTGAATCATCTAACTTACACAATATGCAAAATAGACTGCCCTGACTTTGAGAACGAGAATATGGCAACCTGTTTCAGAGGATACCTGTATTTAAATACAGTGTAGGCCTTTTCAGATATCAGTTCAACTTGGCTAAATAAGTAATATTTTAATACAGAAGAGACAAAATCAGTCTAGCTGACGATCTTCTTATTTCTGGAAGCAAACCCTGTTGAAAAATGACAAAGCCAATGTCCACTTGAACATTCTTAACACAGATATTGTTTTGGGAAAAAAAACCACACTACCCACCATGGTACTGCTTCTATGCACTTCAATTCTGGTAGCATAAGTATTTTTTTCCTTAGCGACTTTTACTCAATTATAAGCAGAAAATTATTTTGCATTTTAAAAGCCTTTGGCAAAGTATTTTCCAAGATATTATTTTCTGATATCTTACAATGCAAAAAGAGAATTAAGTCTAGTAGTGTACTTTCTCACTGGAATTCAGGCAATGCAAATCAAAACATTAGAATCTTGTTACATTTGTGAACCTCTGTGGACTCCTTGTTTTCTTATTACATATTGCCCCAGTTATCTACATCTTATTAATTTTATCACAAATACCAAGGCATATTAAAATATTCTTGTTCTAGTCAATGAGAATGGATCATTTTTAACATGTTAGTGAAAAATACCTATTCAAATCATAGCAAGCAACAAATCCACAAAATGTAATCCAGATGTTTATTTCTTAATATGCTTTACATCCAAATTTTCTCCCAAAATGAGACCCAAGGCAATGTGCAGTAAAATCAAAAGCAGTACAATTGAAAACACTGTAAGTATTAAAAGCACAAGTCAATTGTCATATTAGACAGAATAGCATTAAAACCACTTGAACATATCTCAATTAAAAATAGCAATAAAATGGTAAAAACGTACAGTATATCCTTTAAAGCCTCTGTCCTTAGCTTTCAGTTGCTGAACACCTGCCTGAATAGGGATGCCTTTCTGTGCCAGTCAAAGGACACTAGAGAGTGGCCAAGTTAATCCTCTTTGGCAGGGAGTTCTATTTTCTTAGAATGGCCACTAAAAATGCCCTTTCTATGCCCTCACCAAAAGTGTCTCTAAAAATGGTAGGATCTTGAGGAGTGCTTCTCTACCAGATTTCAAAACTTGGGCAGGCTTCTGTGGGAAAACATTGACTTTCAGATAGCCTAGACCCAAAGAGAAAGACAGTAATCAGTGCTTTAGTTGATGTGATACAAATTCTCCACCTGGAAGGACTAGGAGGAATATGACAGTGTGGTCTGATGGGCCACCTTGATGAGCAGGTTCAGTTGGCATGCTAACTTTAATTGTGTAAATTCACTCTTGGCCACTGTTGAACCTTTGGGATCTCAACTCAAGGATGAATTGAGTGCTCTCAAGCAACAAAACTACATCTAATGGTGAGTGTAACCCTTTCAGTGCAGGTTAAATCAATATTTCCTGATCTGCCCTCCAGTTGACCAGAAGTACCTCTATCTTGTCTGAATTAAGCTTTAATTTGTTCATCCTCATCCAGTCCATTACTGGTACGAGGCATTGGTTTATAGTCAGACTCATCTTTTTCAGATTCAGAAATTGAGTTGAGTATAATCAGCATATTGAGGGCACCAAACTCCAATTCTCTGAACATTCTCTCCCAACGGCAAGTATGTACAGTCTGTTTACGGTCTTCACCAACACATTTTTAAAAGTAATAGCTGAAACCAATATAAACAATGCAAAGTAATGGGGGCCTAAATGGCAAACAAGAAGTTTACTGCCCATAGGATACATAGGATACATAGGATACATGAGCCAGACATCCTAGAGAGTGAAGTCAGAAAGGCCCTAAAAAGCACTGCAAACAACAAAGCCAGCGGAGATGATGGTATCCAGGTTGAACTTTTCAAAGCCCTAAAAGATGATGGAATCAAATTATTACATTCTATATGCCAGCAGATTTGGAAAACACAACAATGGCCACAGGATTGGAAAAGATCAGTATATGTTCCAATTCCCAAAAAGGGAAATGCCAAAGAATGTTCAAATTATCGAACAATTGCACTCATCCCACATGCTAGCAAGGTGATGCTCAAGATAATACAGGATAGACTGCAACAGCATGTGGAGAGAGAATTACCAGAAGTGCAGGCAGGGTTCAGAAGAGGCAGGGGGACCAGAGACCACATCGCCAACATAAGATGGATCATGGAAAAAACAAAGGAATATCAGAAACAAGTCTACTTCTGTTTCACTGATTACACTAAGGCCTTTGATTGTGTAGACCACAACAAAATGTGGCAAGTAATTAAAAATATGGGAATCCCAGAACACCTTATATGCCTCATGAGAAATCTGTACATGAATCAAGAAGCAACAGTTAGGACTGAATATGGAATGACTGAGTGGTTTGGAATGGGAAAAGGAGTAAGACAAGGCTGCATTTTGTCACCCTGCTTATTCAACTTATACTCAGAGCACATAATGCGCAATGCAGGGATGGAGGAATCACAAATTGGGATCAAAATTGCTGGGAGAAACATTAACAATTTGAGATATGCAGATGATACCACCCTAATGGCAGAAAGTGAGGAGGACCTAAAGAAGATCCTGATTAGGTTGAAAGAAGAGAGTGAAAAAGCTGGCTTGAGACTCAATATAAAGCAAACCAAGATAATGGCAACAGGCCCTATCAGTCCCTGGAAAATAGATGGGGAAGAAGTAGAAGCAGTGAAAGATTTTACTTTCTTGGGATCAAAGCTCACTGCAGATGGTGATTGCAGCCATGAAATAAAAAGGCGACTGATTCTTGGGAGACAAGCTATGAGAAACCTGGGGAGCATCACATTGCAAACAAAAATTCGTATAGTCAAAGCAATGGTATTCCCTGTGGCAATGTATGGTTGTGAGAGCTGGACCATTAGGAAAGCTGAGCGCAGAAGAATAGATGCCTTTGAGATGTGGTGTTGGAGGAGAGTTTTGAGAGTCCCCTGGACAGCGAGGAGAACAAATAGGTCAATCTTAGAAGAAATCAACCCTGACTGCTCCTTAGAAGGTCAAATTGTAAAGATGAAGCTAAAGTACTTTGGATATCAAATGAGAAGAGAAGATTCACTTGAGAAAGCATTGTTGCTGGGAAGGGTGGAGGGCAAAAGAAGAAGGGGCAGCAAAAAATGAGATGGCTAGATGGTATTGTGGACACAATGGGGACAGAGCTGAGCGAGTTGAGGAGGATGGTTGAGGACAGGAGTTCCTGGCAGACAGTGATCTATGGGGTCGCGGAGACTTAAGAATAGGATAGACTAAACATTAAAAAATCTAGGAAGCACAGGGAAGAAATCACTGGTAGGCCTACAGGTTTTTGTTTACATCCAACAAAACCTGCCAGGACAACAAGGTCAGATATCTCTCTGAAAGCACAAATCCTGTTGCAGTTTAAGAACGTGCTTTTTGGCTTGGGAGGAACCCACAAACTTTATATGCATGGGAATTTACAGTAATTCATGTAATCTATAACTTGGAAATTACTTTGAAGAGTAATTTATTCTGTCATTCATTGCAAAGCCCTCCCCCTTTTGTACTGGGGTGCTTTATTGCCTAAAATGCCATTAAAAGGAAGCTAAAAACATACTCATTAATGTTTGTTTTGAAATGCAACTTTGATCCTAAAACTGTTGATTTGTTATGTTACTATGGGAAAAATCTTACCTCCAAGTTAGGAACAACTGAGATTAGTTTAAATAGGACACAAATCTCTTGTGCCAACACAAGTGCCCTTAGGCTGGCCTAAATCCTTGTACTGGCTGTTAGCTGCTGATTGGTAGCTGTCAATTCAGGTTCCTTGGTGATTGTGCTGTGCTTGTGCCCCCCCCCCTCTCCGGTCCGGTGATATTTCCCCCTTATGCCAGCTAAAGTTCCTCCTCAAGCAGAGAGGGGTTTGTATATAACATAGCCTCAGCCAGTCTAAGTCTGTTCAGGTACCTAAACTTAGCCTAGCTAGTTAGGACTGTGCCCTATATTATGTTGCTTTTGAAATGTAACTTGGTCATACCTATGTTACTAAAACAACTAACTTGTTACACATTAATTCTATGACTTGGAACTCATTACTTCAAAACTCTGGTATAATTAGGTTTGCAACTGTTTTGGAATCCATCCATGAAAGCTTGAGAGTGTGCAAAACAATTAAGAGATGACAACTCAGTCCTGTGTTAAATTACTAGTTGTCACATACTCAAGCTTTAGGACAAGTGATACCTTGAAAAATGATGATCTGGCTTTTTTAGAGAGTTAATCCAGGACCTTTCCCTCTTGGAGGAGATACCCAAACTAAAAGCAAGTAGCAGTTGCAGAGCTTCCACACAGGTTCATTGGCACAAGTCCAGTGATGGGATGTAACAGGTTCTCACCAGTTCTCCAGAACCGGTAGTAACTTTTCCCAGTGTCCCAGAGAACCTGTAGCAGCTTTTGGGGGGAACCACCTTCAGGGCTTACCTTTTCACTGGTTCCCCCACTGCGCATGCATGCCAAGCACTTGGTGTGCATGCACGCCTAGTGCTTGGCACATATGCATGGCCCTGCCTCCTTGCTGTCCTCCCAAACGGGGAGGAGGAAGAGAAGCTGCTAGCCTGAAGATCTCTATAGCCTGAAGCTCCCTATTTTTATTATTTTGTATTTTTTTCTTTGGTCCCACCCATGACATGACATCATGATGTTAGCTCCGCCCACACTGTGATGACATCACGGTGGAGTAGTAAAATTTTTGACATCCCACCACTGCACAAGTCTAGCCTTTTTATGAACCAACAATTTTATCTCCAGGTGGAGCTCAGGGCAAGCTGGTTATAAGAGCCTTCATTAGATACTAGCCGTGCTCAACGCAAAGTGGGATGGTTTAGCAACATCCCTCACAAATAAGTCTCTCGTTGTTCACACAGTCATAGACCTTTTTTTAAAAAAGACAAAATATGTTTAACTCAACAAGAGTACATAATACTTTAGATGTAAAAAAGAAAGAGAACCCTACATAAAGAGTAGAGCAAGAAAGATCAATTGAAAATAGGAGAATTTTAATCTGCCCCCCCCCATAGAGCAAAGGAAGGTTGAAGCTAAGCTTACCAGTGGGAGAAAGTAATGTGGCATG
This sequence comes from Furcifer pardalis, assembly GCA_030440675.1. NCBI lineage: Eukaryota > Metazoa > Chordata > Lepidosauria > Squamata > Chamaeleonidae > Furcifer > Furcifer pardalis. Next base: position 75,595,145 of record CP126896.1, on the reverse strand, counting down.
TTATAAAGATTCCTTTATAAGCACTCTGTACATTTAAATAAAGAGAGCAAAGAATTACTTATTTTTAACAGCTATTATGTTAGTTAAACAGTATGGAAACTGGCTTAAAGGCAGTGTCTTTTTCAGACAACCCAGGATGCTTAGATTACTTCTTAGATTACTTATAGCCCAAAGCTAGTAAGAATAGTGGGTTGACCCTTTTTTCCCCTCCTCGCGTTGACTAAGATCAGCATTGAGAAGAATGGTAGATCTGGGGAAAAGGGAAAACTATGGCTGTGGCTTGTTAGATGACATTTTGTCTACTCTTACCAACAATAGCTTCCAGGTGAGATGCCATCTTATTCTGCAACAGCAACAAGACAGAGCATGGGCTCATGAACTCCTGGTACTTCCAAGGACCTAGTGAACTGCTATTTGTTAAAAGTAACCAAAGCCACTCACTTTCCTCTTCTTCTTCAGGTGCCGTATCCATTCTGGATATAGGCTATTATCATGGCAATAGTCTTCCTGTTCTTAAATCTTCAGAACAGTTCTTCCAAGGACATGCCACACCAGTCTCTCAGGTTCTTCAGCTATGAAGTCTGTCTATGTCCAGGGCCTCTCTTCCCAGGGATCTTTCCTTGCACGGTGAGTTGGAGTATTCTATATCCACTTTCCTCACAGCAGTCACTACTGAACAGTATTCCCTGTAAATGTGCTATGATTTTATGCCACATGGTAGTTCTGAGTGTGAGGACAGAATGGTGGCATTCAGTTCATGTGGACTATTTTTGGATACATTTTTACTCTTCTTTCAGGCTGAAGTCAGGTAATAAATAACATGGATGTGTTTTCATCTATGTTATTTATTACCTGACTTTCTCCCCAGAAAGGGACTCAAGAGACTACTCTCAAGGGAGCATATTCTATGCATTTGCATGGATGGTTACCTTTCCAATATGCCTCATGAAATCAAAGAGTTTTATAGGCATATGTTGTCCTGCCCACTCTAGCCCCATAGAAAGAGAGTTATGGACTTCTACATATGCACATTAATTTCTTGCCTGCATGGTTTTTGTATTCAGCATTTCTTCTGTTCAGATCTCCTAGTACTGTACTTCCATGAACCATGTTCTCCTTTGGCAGTTGTATTTGAACCAGACATGAATAAAAATACACTAAACAACAACAACAAAATTTCCACAAAGTTATGCACTGCTATGTAGTTTTTTCAGACTTTACAAAAAGTTGACCAGTTCATAGCTGTACTGGTAGCTAAGCATGTATTGGAAATAATGATAAAAAGCTAGTGAATCCCTCGCTTTTGTCATGGGAAGACCCTATTTTCTTAACGTTCTCAAAATGGAAGAACCCTAGTTTCCTAAAAGCCTCCAAAATTCATTTCTTCTCTCTGTGTCAAATAGACTGGTTGTTTTTCAGTATAGTGAAATTCCATTCCTTATCTCTTAGCTAGTAGAAGAAGCCTTGTTTTGGCTTACCAGAGCTATGGCTCTACAGGTGTGTAAACAATTTCATGTTATGGGAAAGTTCTCCTGGAACAGCAAGGAAGAACTCTGATTGGTTGTGTGTAAGTCACGCTGGTCAGCAAACTCCATTTTGGGGGAGAAGGGAGACAGTTCTGTTTCGGATGTCTATGGAATAACATGTCTGGGGATATTGGTTTTTGTTCCAAAATGATTACCTAGGCCTAATGTTTTGCTTTTTGACTGATTCTATGCAACTGAACTTTATCTACGCTTGTTATCGACTATGCTAATGGACTATGCTTAAGAAACTTAATAAATAAACTACATTTTGCTTCAAGAATGTCTCTTTTGTGGGTAAGAGGTAACACAGCACAAACACAAACAGAACACGCTACCAAATATATCCCTAATCATTTTTAATTCCTCTACTGGTCGTTCATGGTTTTGAATTGGACCAGAACTGAGGTGCAGCTATGTTTTTAGCTGGAAAGAAGCCCAGCCCTTCTATTGGAGGCCCTGGGGAAGTTCTTAAAGTGGCTTTTGAAAGATAAAGACCCCAAAAAGGACGTGGGGAGACTTCAGGGTAGAGTAGGACAGCTGGAATAAGCTGACAGCTTTCCAGCCAGGTTGACATCCTGCACTGACTGGAAATGGAGGAAGAAATCTGTTTTCTTCATACTCACAAAGCTCATTCCTTCCTCTCCACTTTTCATACAGAGGTCTTTCCAGCTTCTTGACTGGAAATGGCAGGGATTGAGCCTGGGACCTTTGGCAAGCATTGATGGGGTAAAACTGAGGAGTAGCCTTCTCTTCCAATTCCAGATAACCATTTCTAACTATGTTAATGCACCTATGCAGGAAGAAAAAAGTGACACAGGAAAACCGGGTGTAGAGACCAACCTTTCATGCAGCCAATGTGATTCTCTTGCTTCTGCCCTTGGCATGCAGACATTGTACAAGTCAGTACTGGTGTAGACAGCCTATGATTCAGCTCTGTGGGATTTTGCAATGCAGGTACATGCCTGGCACATAGCTGGCTCCAAATGTCTGTTTAGTAACAGCAATCATAGTCATAATATGACTAAAGAAGGTCTACCGCTCAGTGAGAATGAAAGCAGTGTTGTGCTATTGCCTTTGGCTTTCCCTTTCCTCAGCAAAGCACAAGCTTCCCTTATTTTAAGAATAGTGAATTATAAAAAATTAGCCATTTAGTCTGCTGCAGTAGATAAGCTTGAGCACATTCATTTTAGTGTTTTATTTCATACCCTGAATTTCTGCATTTTCTTATACTTAAAGCTGCTTACAATATCAGATAAATCAATGGCAACAACCATTTAGTATGAGCCTCCTACTGCCCCCATGACCTGACAACCTACATCAGAGTTGGACAAAGGATGGTTCATTGGCCACACTCACAGCAAACCTACTCCCAATTGTCAATTTTTTAAAGAAGGAATTATAATGAATACAATGTTGCACAGTGACTTTCAGATTTATTAATATTAAACATTTCAGAACAGCAACAAGTGACAGGTGGGACAAGAGTGACAGTTCTAGAGAGTTGACAATAGGTCTATGGAAAGACTGTTATATCTCATGCATGTTCTGGTTAAAAAACTATTAGATTTTGTTCCTGTCATGCAAATGCCATTGCTATAAATGTTGTCACAACAGAAGAGGTGCTTGCAGACCCTTTCTTTCACTAAAGGGAATTTTAATGCATATCAGAAAACAAAACAAAACAAAATAAAATAAAAAATACTGTAGCACTTTAAAGACTAACTGCTTTATTTTTATTGTTAGCTTTCGTGGATCAAGTCCACTTCTTCAGACAAAGAGTGAAACTTACAGGCATAGGTTTTATACACCAAATTCAGGGGGTCAAAGGGAGATGGGTGTGATCAAGCAAGATGACAGACAAGCAAGCACAACAATACAACTTCACACAGTCAATAGCAACAATAGATTAGTTGACAATAGAATACAATCAGTGGTGGGATGTCAAAAATTTTACTACCCCACTGTGATGTCATGATGTCATGGGCAGGGCCAAAGAATTTTTTTAAAAAAATAAAAAATAATAATAATAAATAAAATAAGCGCGCGCACATGCACACACCACAACCAACCCACCCACAACACAAACCCGTAAACAAATTAAATACATACATAAATAAAAAAATACATTAAAATACAGCCAGCCACCCAATCACCCACTCACCCCAAACACAAATCAACCAGAGCTTTTAAACCAGAGTTTAAAGCGTATTCTGGCTAATCTTTCTCACACTAGGTCAGATGGAAGGAACTACAGAATGAACTCACCACAAGATGGCTTCATTTTGGCACTTTTCAATAGTTAAAAAAGTTAGGTACTAAGTCTTTACCTAACCAGTTCTCTAGGATAATATGCCTTAATGTAAATGTAAAACAGCTGTACCTCCTTAAGGGTTCTCCAATTGGAACAGCAATTGGAACAGCACAGGTGTAGCTTATTGATGAGGTAACTCCAAGACTTTGCTTAAAAATCCCAAGCCAGGTCGCCATGCCTTTTTAGGAACTGTAGTAGTACATCAATATAGGTAAAGGTATTAAATACACATTAAAATACACACAGACACACCACATCCAAAGGTGAGTCACTTACCCTCGGGAGCAGGCTATAGGGAGCTTCAGGCTAGCAGCTTCTCTTCCTCCTCCTTGCTTGGGAGGACAGCAAGGAGGCCATGCATACGCGTCAAGCACTGTAGGCATGCATGCACACCCAATGCTTGGTGCGCATACGCAGTGGGGGAACCAGTGAAAAGGTAAGCCTCGAAGGTGGTTCCCCCAAAAAAGCTGCTACCGGTTCTCCAGGACACTGGGGAAAGTTACTACCGGTTCTGGAGAACTGGTGAGAACCTGTTACATCCCATCACTGAATACAATAGTTTTTTATTTTGTTTTGTTTTGTTTTGTTTTCTGATATGCCTGAACCACAGACTAACATGGCTACTATTCCAAAAAAAATAAAAATAAAAAATGGGAATTTTAATGTCTCTCTTCATTGTAGCCTTTAGTTGTTGTTGAAGATATCCACATGGGTTCTGGTCTTGAGAACATTGTGGAAATTCAGGCCCATACATGGGTGGACATATTTAGAACCCAAAATATAGTTTGATGTCTGCTTCTGAGTACACTGAATAATCTACAAGTTCAAAATGCACAGGACAGAAACTAAATATCTTTAGGTTTAACTTTTAAAGCAGCAGTTTGAAACATGGGGCCCGTGTCCCACAGGTGTTCTTCAATTCCCAGAAGCCTAAGTCAGTACATTGGCTCAGTGGTGGGCTCCAAAAATTTTTTACTACCACATTGTGGGTGTGGTATGGTGGGCGTGGCCAAGGGGAAAGCCCTGAGTTGCACCCGAATTAGGACTACTTCATTTCAAAACCTGGATGGGTGGAGCCAGCCAGAACTTCTGCTACCGGTTCTGGCAAACTGGTGTGAACCTGCTGATGCCCACCACTGCATTGGCTGATCAGTACTTTGGGGAATTGACTTAGGGTTCTGGGAATTGAAGTCCCAAAACCAAAGGATGGGAAACACTGGTCTACTCTGTTAACATTGCAGGATAACCTGGCCAGACAGATAAAACTAGTCACTCTAAAGCGGTGGTTCTGGGAATTGAAGTCCAAAAACCAAAGTTTTGGGAAACACTGTTTTAAAGCCTTAAACAGTTACCAAAAGGACCATCTATCTCATTATGAGATACGTCTTCAAAAAGGGTTCTTCTAAAAATGTGAACAGTTCCAGAAGCACATGGAAAAGGGTCTTCCCTGTTTGACTTCCAGGCTTACCTCCAAATTGTGGTCTGATTTTAGGAAGGGAGTTCTTCTTCCATATCTAAGCCAGATGTGAAGCTGCTCAAATGAAGCCAGTTTTTGGTGAGTTCATTCTGCAGTTCCTTTGAGAAAGACTAGCTGGCATAAGGTGGCAGTTGTCCTGGGTACGCCTGATTGTGATTCAAATATACCACAATCTTCAAGGAGGCTCTTTTTGTGTACCCCAGACTGGCAAATGATATTCTACCCCGCAGAATTGTTTTACTCTTTCTTTGTGACTTTTAATTGTTTTTACTATGTTTATTTGATTTTAATGGGTTTACAGTAGGGCTGGTTATATGATTTTATTAATGTGATTTTATTTGGTTTTTTAAAATTCTTTTAAGGTGTTTGTAAGCTGCTTCTTTTAGTGGAAAAGTGGGAAATATATGTAAAACAAAGGTGAACATGATTCAATATTCTTGTAGGAAGATGCTGTTAGCTACAAAGCATGGCAACTGGCTTTTAAAATAAAGCTGATTTCTTCAGTTGTCATCAATTTTGTGAAGGAAATCAAGCAGGCAATGAAAATAATATGCCATCTGGGTCCAGTTATAAAATACAAGTAATTCAGAACAACAAATGGGAAAAAGGAGGAAGGTAAGCTAGAGCCATCAACCATGATAATGTTCTACACTTGATGTATTTGGAAAGTGCAAATCCCACCCACCCACACAAACATCAGCAGCAACAGCAACAACAGAATAAATGTGTCAAACATCTTTTTTTTAATACAACAAATGAATATTATCCACTACAAAAATGACAGTAATAGATCTCTGTCACACATTCCCCATATTATCCCAGTGTAGCCCATGGTTTTCTGACGTATGAATTAACTGATGTATGAATTAACTGTTTATGCAATGCAAATAGAAACAGGATCAGGATTTTCAATTAGAAGTCAAGTCATAAAAGCAAGAATGAAAACAACAAACTAGTGTTCTGTCTTTTTAAACACCAAAACAGCTTAGATTTACACAGGTAATAATATGATTTGCAGTTTCAAGATTAAGGTGATAGCTATTCAACAAGCTCCTAACCTGTCTCTTAATTTTCATTAAGCATCACCACTTGCATGCATAGTAACGCAGGTTCCCACCTAGGATGGCTGATTTAAGGGCAGCCATCCCTCCCCCCACCTGGCATCTGCATCTGTATCTGTTTTTAGTTGTTTTATCTATTTTATTGCTTTAATGTTTTAAATTTTTCTATGAACTTTTAAGGTTTTTATATATTGTTATGACCATTACCTATGGCGGTAATGTATGTTGTAAGCCGCCCAGAGTCGGGTCTTCCCGATTGGGGCGGGATACTAAATACGAATAATAAATAAATAAATAAATAAATAAATAAATAAATTGTTAAACAATATTTCTTATATTTACAAAATACACTGATTTTTAAATAGATGCTTCTTCTTCTTCTTCTTCTTCTTCTTCTTCTTCTGATGGAGTAGAACTGCAAAATTCATAACCTAACTTTTTTAAAAAGTGGAAAAGTCTTCCTATCTGATTTACACAAATGTGGATTTTTGTTCAGCCCCCACTTAAAATTAAATTCTCAGGAGAAATGTACTTTCTGATGTAACAAGAAATCATTTCTGGACAACATTAGGAAACAGAACTAAAGCTCTTTCAGACATTTGTAACATGAGGAATATATATTCAATTACACAAGAAATGTCTCTTGTGTTACCTTTTCTTTTCTGTTGTATAGGGGTAGAAAAGCCTTCTGTTCCATAGGCAAGGCAGATAATTTTCCAGGTTTTTGAGTTCTGACCAGTTTGCAGTATGTTAGATTCAGACTGTATGATTTCAACAGGAGAGCACCAAAAGGGAAAAGACACAGAGGATAAAGAGCAGTCAGGGAACATTAACTGTCTACATTCATAATTATTACTACAGTGTCCTGATGGAAATTCTGTAAGGATTTTAAAAATACTTATTATAATCTTAATTCTAGCTGTGTGATTGCTCAGCTGTAATATGAGACACATTAAAAAATTAAATGGCTTTTTCTTTCTTATATATATTTGTCTCTGTGTTTATGTATAAACTAGACTAGTTTATACATAGTTTATACATAGTTTATGTATAAACTAGACTAGTGGTTTGGAATAGGAGTAAGACAAGGCTGCATTTTGTCACCCTGTCTATTCAACTTATTTACGAAGCACATAATGCCCAATGCAGGGATGGATGAATCACAATTTGGGATGAAAATTGCTGGAAGAAATATCAACAATTTGAGATACACAGATGATACTACCCTAATGGCAGAAAGTGAAAAAGACCTAAAGAAGCTCCTGATTAGGTTGAAAGAAGAAACTGCAAAAGCTGGCTTAAGACTCAACATCAAGAAAACCAAGATAATGGCAACATGCCATAACAGTCCCTGGAAAATAGATCGGGAAGAAGTAGAAGCAGTGACAGATTTGACTTTTTTAGTATCTAAGATCACTGCAGATGGTGACTGCAGCCATGAAATTCTTGGGAGACAAGCTATGAGAAACCTGGGGAACATAGTGAAAAGTAGAGACATCACCTTGCAAACAAAAATTCGCATAGTCAAGGCAATGGTATTTCCAGTGGACCAGAGCTGGACCATAAGGAAAGCTGAGCACCGAAGAATAGATGCCTTTGAAATGTGGTGTTGGAGGAGAGTTTTGAGAATACACTGGAGAGTGAGAAGAATAAATAGGTCGCTCTTAGAAGAAATCAACCCTGACTGCTCCTTAGAAGGTCAAATAGTAAAGATGAAGCTAAAGTACTTTGGACATCAAATGAGAAGAGAGGATTCACTTGAGAAAGCCTTGATGCTGGGAAAGGTGGAGGGCAAAAGAAGAAGAGGGGCAGAAAATGAGATGGCTAGATGGTATTGTAAACACAATGGACACAGAGCTGGGCAGGTTAAGGAAGTTGGTGGAGGACAGAGGTGCCTGGTGCCATGGGGTCACAAAGGGTTGGAATCAACTGTGCAACTGAACAACAAAAGACTAATTAATTAATTAATACAAAAATTAAATACAAAGTCTTATGTGTACAGGTCTGAGGGAGAGGCCTGGGAGGAGTTGGTATTAACTGCCACTTGCCCTTGAGCTAACCAGACTTGAACCTTGGGCTTTTTGCAGGGGGGGGGGGGAATAGAAGGAACTTCTGCTCCTGGGTGGAAGTTTGTTGTTTGTTCTTTACATGCTCAGTTCATTGTTGTAGTTAATAAATAATTGTTTGCAAGAACTTGGTGTTTGTCTGATTCCAAAATGGAGGAGGGGGCCCTGCCACCACATGAAGTGGACATCCATGACAAACAGATATATCCTGTTTATTTGTTCATTTTGGCTTAAAATCAAAGTATTTGCCCACCAGAGCTGAGAGAAAGAGAGAGAGCCTATATATAATTATTTTGAGCATCACACTCTATGTTCTGTACAATTAAAATATTATAAGATAAGGTAGTGTTATAGTGAGGTTAATGTGCTTAATCTGCCATCCACTTGACCATAGTCTTGTGTGAGCTTGTGTTTGACTCTTTACATCTTATGTCTGCTGTCAAAAAGAAGTTCCGCTAAATAGATATAAACTAAAGCAATGAGATTCCCTAGAAAATGCAACATTGATTTGATTCTGAATGTAATAATGCCACGTTTTCAAAACCAAAATCGGAAATAATTATTTATGTTTGTTTGTTCATGCGTCTGTAGTGTACGTGGCCCTTGCAAAATCTTGAGGGCAGAAAATTACCCACCTCTGATTTCTAGAGAAGAAATCAGATCATTTTATTGGGCAAAATACTACTGTAGTCCCAATCCTAGGAGCCATGGCACAGTGGTGATTTTTGACTCTCTCCCCACCTCATCCTGAAGTTTCCAAAGGCTTCCTTAGAGCAAATGAGAACCCCAGGAAACTCAGAACCTGAAGTTAAACAGTTCTTGTTGTGATAAACAGAAAGCTGTCACTAACATATGACCAGAGATCATGCTGGCTGAGAGATTCTGGGTTCTGTAGTTCAAAAAAGTAATTTTTAAAAAAAATGACTGAAAGAGAGTGTAATGCTATAAAAGAATAATCCCTACTATCTGCACAATTGGTGGGGCTTCATTTGTATGGTTAGAATCCAGTTATAGTGCCATCACTTAACAGTTCCAGTTATCCATAGACAGTAAATAGCTATCTTACTTCTTTATAACAAAATAACTCCTCGTAGATTTGAAGTGATGACTTGATTCTGTCACCAGAAAGATATGTGGATGAATAAAAATTTTCTGTGTATCTTGTAAAAACAGCTCAGCTCTTGTGCATGCATGTGTAGAACTGTAGCTGATTTTATGAGATACTTGGGAATGTGTGCCTGCTTATCTCAGAAGGGAAAGTGAACAAAGAGAAAATATCTGTCTCCTCGCTCCTGCTTGCCTGCCAAGCTTTAACGGTTGGTTTGCATCTTTTCTCCTCCTCCCTTTCTGAGCTGTATGCTAAGTCTCATCACCTGAGGTAAGAGTAGGAGCACTGTGGCCATCCTTCCAAATAAAAGCCCTTTGGAAAAGAAATGATCAGGAGAATATAGCTTTTAGTTGAAGCCAACTGCAGGAATGTCTTTCTAATGTTTAGAAAAGAAATTCTACTGAGGCCATGTTTGATCAATGTGCAATAGTAAACTGGTTTAAAATCAAGCCAAGAGGAATCTCCCACCACTAGAGGGGAAACATGCTGTCCAATTTATAAGCTAAGCATCTCATAGGTCAGTGGTGGTGAACCTTTGGATTCTAGCTGCTCTTGGATTTCAATTCCCAGAAGCCCAACTCCCTGTGAATCCAAACATATGGGTTTACTGCACGTACACACAGTAAACCCATCTATGTGTATTCACAGAGACCTGGGCTTCTAGGAATTGAAGTCCAACAACAGCTGGAGTGCCAAGGCTCGCCATCCTAGCCCTAGGTCTTCTTGTTCTGTGACACAACTTCAGTATGTCAGCAACTACACACCAGCCAGGTTCTCCCTCTGCTGGCCTCACCAATTCCTTGTCCAGGCAGCTCCCACTTACTTTTAATTCTGTCAGGTGGTGTGAGGTTTAGGGTAAAGCAATGCCAGACTGCGTTCCACTTGACCCACATGGCTGGCACCTATTCCCTAGAAAATCTTTTGCTTGTATAACAATTGATCCTATAGCAGAGTCAGTAAAATGTAAACAATGAAGCCAAAATAACCAAATGCCTAGTTTTCCAAATTTTCATGGTACTGGCAGAAGCCTGAGCATATGGCTATGTGTCTCACTGGGTCTCCTGATAGGGAAACAATTCAATCTCAGGGGGAGCAGTACTTGGGCCATTTGGCCATTTGGAGAAAGGTAAGGAATCAAAGGCTTACTGGTTGAGATGTTGAACATAGTGACTGGAAGGTCAGCAGGTCAGCAGTTTGAGACCCAAGTGCTGCATGATGGAGTGAGGTCCCATCTCTGTCCCAGCTCCTACCAACCTAGCAGTTTGAAAGCAAGAAATTGCAAGTGAATAAATATGTACCACTTTGGCAGGGAAGGTAACAGCTTTCCATGAGCTCTGGTGTCTAATCATGCCTGCCACATGACCACAGAAATGTCTGCAGACAGTACTGGCTCTTTGATTGTAAACAGAGATGAGCACTGAACCCTAGAGTCGGATATGACTGGCTTTCGAGCAAGGGTGACTTTTACCTAAGGAATGAAGTGCCATGATCATGACTTGTAAGCCTTCTTGTTGCACAAGTTCTGCCAGTAATAGCAGAGGCCTGCAGGATAATAAGCTTCTCATGGGGTGGCCTGGCAGTAAGCTTCCTACAAGCCCTAGCATCCTGGGAAATATTCCCCATGCTGTACATAGGGCCACGTAGGATATGATCTTTAGCATGACTAGCAGTAACTGTGACAGCTACTGGGTGCATATTGCCACCTCCCAGCTGCTGAAAATTACTTCTCCTAGTTTTTTGTTGCCAATTTTCCTAGTTAACCAAGTTTTACTCAGATTTTGGTCCTGTTTACTTGGATTCCACTTGTGCAGATTTCCATACTGAACTGCCCAGAAGGAATTACATTTCCCACAATCTTTGCCTTCCACACCTTTGTGATATCAGAAGAATGCTCCCTAGTTTCAGACTTTGTTGCTAAATCTCAGGGAACATGATACTCAACAGCTGCCATGGGAACTGTGCAAATGACACAATAGCCAAAATCCTTGTTAATAAAATTAATTGAAGGCTTCCTATCCCTCAGCTTTCAGGTCTCCCTCATACTGTCATCGAGTGGTGATTTTTGATAATGAAAGGCTTCCCTGCCACCACATGGAGACTCCTAAAGGCTTCCCTAGAACTTCCCTAAAGAGGTGCAAAACCTGAAATTGAGATTTCAATTAATGTAAATTAAATTTTACCAGCAACAGTTGATGAGATCACAAACTTCCACTGGTGTCAATACACACAATAGGATTTTGCCCAAAGGGACACAAAAATGACTGCTTTACATGATGAATTTCAACTTAATATCAGCAGATGTACTGGATGAACTTTCAGTCTCTTTACCAAGAGATGGGAGAAAGAGACATGTTCAATTAAGCACTAATGCTGAGCAATCTTAATTTCAAACAAAGAAATAGCACTTGGTGCTTCCTTCCCAACAAGAACATATTTAATGCAGGGGTGGGCAAACCTGGTTCCCCAGATGTTCTTGAACTTCAATTCCTAGAAGCCCTGATCAGCAGGTGTACTGACTTGGGCTTCTGGTATTTGAAGTCCAAGAACACCTGGAGAGCCAAGTTTGCTGACCCCTGATCTAATTTATCCAAAACATTAAATCCCAAGCTGTGGACCAAAGTGATACCCATCAAAAAGAAAAGGGATGGAGCAGAAATTTTAATGAAGAAAAAGATGGTGAACTCTCTCTGTTTAACTGTTTGAATGTATGTGTATAAATACAGTACCATGAAATTCATAAATGCCATTGATATGGTAGAAAAAAACAAAATACTCTAAACTGAGATATTTTCTGAAAAACTCTCATTTAAACTAGTGATTCAAATATTTCCAGTCTTCCATCTCATCAGTTACTTTGTCAAAGAACTTGGGTCACCTCATGACAAAAAATATACATAAACCCTCTTCTTATGGGAAGGATATTTATGAGTTTATGACATTCTATAGTTGCATTTATCATTTAGAGGCTGAAAATTTTCTTGCTCTATATTTCAACAATGAAATATACTGTGACTTCTAGCTGCCAATGAGTCCCAGCTGGGATTCTTCATTGGACACCAAGACAACAAGCATGTGTAACCCTTACAATTCCAGCTGCAACTCATTAATTCTCAGCTAGAAGCAACCAAATGCTCCACCAATTGCCTCTTCCATGCATTACGAAGCATCAGAATTTCAGCCATAGTGAATTTGAAGGACATAAAAATTACATTAATATTGTTAAGAAACAACAAAAATTAAAATAAAGAAAACAAAAATGTTGTGATATATTTTATATAACAGTTAATGCCACAATCTTTTTATCTTTTGTTTTTTCTTGTCTGATACACCTGCACAGATTAACACAGCTACCACTTCCAAAACTAGTAGTATTGTCAGAGGTCAACATTCAGAAACAAAATTCCAAACAAATATCTATACTATAACTATTATTTTCTGATAAATTGATAACAATTTTGTAATGCCAACTAAGACCATTCTTTACCACCTTTCATCGAGTGGATTGGGGTTCAAATATATTTCTATTTACAATGTGAAACAGGAGGTTAATTTTACTGCCACAGATAGAACAGAGTTCAAACAAATGAGACATGCAGTCCATTTTCTAGATCAACTTCTCTGTATGTTCAATTTAATGTTCCTGGAAAAGAACTCTTGTGCTTTCCCTACAATTGCCATTTAGAAAAAGAGCTATAGTTAGCTGTATTTTATCCATAAATGTCTTAATATCTGGTGATTGCATCCATGAAATAAAAAGGTGACTGATTCTTGGGAGGCAAGCGATGAGAAACCTGGGGAGCATAGTGAAAAGTAGAGACATCACATTGCAAACAAAAATTTGCATAGTCAAGGCAATGGTATTCCCTGTGGCAATGTATGGTTGTGAGAGCTGGACCATTAGGAAAGCTGAGCGCAGAAGAATAGATGTCTTTGAGATGTGGTGTTGGAGAAGAGTTTTGAGAGTCCCCTGGACAGCGAGGAGAACAAATAAGTCAGTCTTAGAAGAAATCAACCCTGACTGCTCCTTAGAAAGTCAAATTGTAAAGATTAAGCTTTGGACATCAAATGAGAAGAGAAGATTCACTTGAGAAAGCCTTGAAGCTTGGAAAGGTCGAGGGCAAAAGAAGAAGGGGGTGGCCCAAAATGAGATGGCTAGATGGTATTGTAGAGACAATGGGCACAGAGCTGAGCGAGTTGAGGGGGATGGTGGAGGACAGGAGTGCCTGGCGGACAGTGGTCCATGGGGTCACAAAGGGTCGGAATCGACTGTGTGACTGAACAACAAAAAGCTCATTGCTGAGTTGTGGGGTGGCACATACTGAGTCAGCTTGATGTTAAATTATCTTCTTGTGTGCAGAAGTACTGTAACTGCAGAATTATGAAATATGCACAGCTCTATTATGTCAGAAATATCATGGGAGAATATATGACCAGCAAAACATCATCTCTGCTAATCAGTTCCATCCAGCAAGAGAAAGATACTACATGTCTGGAATTTTCTGGCTCTTTTTAAAATGTGCTTTCAAAACATGAGTCCAGAAATGTAATGGAGGTTTACAGACAAAGGATTTCACTAACTAAGTTGTTCTTGTGCTGCAAAAACAGACAAAACATCATTTTATTTTATTTTTCATCTGTAACACAGGTCTGAAAGATACAGGAACTTGGCCCAAAATAAGTGGGAGACCCTTTCCCATCCAAGTAATCTGAAAACGCCCTTAGAAACTTCTGCCTGAAAGACTGACTACCTTTTTGTAAGACCTGACTGATACATTGCGTTACCAAGGAAACACATACTACCCTCTCCTAGCACTATTTTTGTCTTAGTTTGCTTTCTTTAAAAAAAAATTTAAAAGAAAATTCAGTCAGAGAGAGTGAGCAGATTCGTAACCAAACATAATAGGAGTTTTTAAATGGATACTGCAAAAGTTTTTAAAGATTTTTTTTGCCTCAGTGCTATCTGATGGCCCTTTATTAACTAAGAGTTTTTCCTAAGCAGACTTCATTGTGTGTCTGTCTGCTTATGTTTTGTACCTTAAACAGATATGGAATACTTATTTATAACAAAATAAAAAAACTTAAGAGATTAAAACAATAATATTTCTTTTAGAAAATAATAAAAAGCAATACTATGTTATCATATATAAACTGCAATATGATGTTTTGAGAGCAAAATGATTTGTCATAAGGTGTGTTATACTCAAAGTAAAGGAACATTTTATATACTAAATGATATTAGTACTAAAATGATGAAAGCAGAAATCTTGTCTAATTTAATTTTGCTGACAGAAGATGTATAATGAGAATGTATGGAACATGAAATATAAACCTTTTATTTTGTAAGAATAGCTAATGTCTTAGATCTGCTCAGCATAAAACCCATAATTTAATTGTGAACCTCTTTCTTCCTAAGGCAACATTAATCTCACATACCAGGGATGATAATACTGTTTACTTGATAGAGAATATACACAAAATAATATTTTAAAATGGGAACAGAGATGCTTTACTAATAACAGAAATCAGTTCATTCATTCATTCCTCTAAATACTTTGCTAATAAAAATTTTGTGAAGAATGGTAGAAGAGTTCTTGACTTCTAGCTCTTGTGCTTTCTTAACATCTCAATTCTATTCTTAGCTCTCTCGCTAGTTCTTAAAAATTCTTACATATCTTCTTTGCATGATTGTAATCCCTGTTGATATCACTTTCTAGCAACTACGGACTGTTAAAAATAAGTGCAGGAATGTTTGCATGAAAAGTAACCAGTGGGGAGCAATAGGAGCAGTCAAATTGAGTTGAATATATTGTCTTTCACCTTTTGCTACCACAGGTAGACCATTTTTCTTACCTTGGTAGCATCCTGTCTAAAAATTACATCTTTGAACAGGATGTGATGAAGAGAATCAGTGCTGCCCATTCTGCCTTTGGTCATTTACCACACTGGGTCTTCATGAACAAAGATTTAACAGTTCATACAAAGCTCATGGTATACCAAGCTGTTGTTACCTCAATGTTATTATATGACTGTGAAACATGGATCCCCTATTGCTAAGACATAAAAAGCTTGAGCACTTTCACCAACAGAAGCTAAGGTCCATCCTGAATATCAAGTGGGATGACTATGTCACCAACATAGCAGTTCTCAAGAAGGTACATGTAAATAGCATTGAAGCTTCCATTATAGGCCATTGTTTTAGATGGATAGGGCATGTCCTCTGTATGGATGGTTCCAGGTTTCCTTGTCAAAATTTTTATGGAGAACTTAGCTCCAGTACAAGAGCTCGTGGAGCTCCTTTGAAGTGTTATAAGGACCAGCTGAAACAAACTATGAAGATGACAGATGTAAACCCACAAACCTGGGAGGCAGCAGCCATAGATCACCCACTTTGACACCAAACCATCTCTGCTGCTACCGATCACTTTGAAGGAGAACATCGCAGACATGAAGAGGCTAAGCAACGAGCATGGAAGCTTCATCAAACTCAACCATGCCCTCCACCATCTATTAAATGTAATGTGTGTGGTCACATGTTTCATGCCAGGATCAGTTTATTGAGTCACCAGAGACACATCCATCAACTGAGAAAATGACGTCCAGGAAAAAATGTATGCTCAGATACTAGTAGCAGCCTACTACTAGTTCCCCATCAGTTTAACTCCCCTGTTGTGTTCCAGGGTAGCAAGTGTGCTTAAACAAGAGTGAGAAGGTGTCAACAGTACTGGTGAAACACCAAGTTTTATGTAAGAACTGTGCAGAGATAAGAGCAAGTAATCCAGGTGTGTCCCATGAAATCAAGATATATTATATCAACAGCATTCCCACTGTCCACTATGCAAGTTACCTGATCAAAAAGTGAAATCAGATTGGTCTGGTAGGATTTGGTTTTGACAAATCCTTGTTGCCTTTTAGTTATTATTTCATTGTTTTCAAGGTACAGTCAAACCTCGAGATAAGAACGGCTCAACTTAAGAAAAACGTGAGATACATCTGGAAATCTCTGAAAAAATCAGGTTCGAGATATGCATTTTTAATACAATTTTTTTGATATATGAAATTAAATGCATTCTTATGGGAAATTGCATTCCATGCATTCCTATGGGGAAATCAAGATAAGAATTTTTGGAGGTATGACCAACCTTGAGGAACGAATTAAATACATATGTAGAGGTTTGATTGTACTTGCAGAGTGACCAGTTTATAATCTGTTCCATGATTTCCCCTAGGAATTATGTCAGGCTTACTGGTCTGTAGTTCCCCAGTTATTCCTTTTTGCTCTTTTTGAAGATAGGGATAACTGTGTCCCCCTTCCAATCTAAAAAAATTAGATAACATTAGTCTGGCAGGATTTGTTCTTAACAAATCCATGTTGGGTTTTAGTTATTACCGCCTTGTTTACAAGGTGCTGGCAGATTGGCTGCTTTATTGTGTTGTTTTTATTTGTTCTCTTCTGTCTCCCTCCTCCTACAAAGGAGCATAAATCATTAGGATTCCTTTATGATGCCCTCCAGCACACTTGTATACATAGAAGCCAGCTGTAGATGTTCCTGTACTAGTTTTTATCCTATCGTATTGTGAATGAATGTACAACAGCATTAAGTGTTTTTCTTTATACTTTACTACAGGCATCCAGAGTGATTGCTTCTAGTTATAATCAGAAGCTCACCTGGTCAAGGTCAGATGTTCGAGCCTTGAACAATACTGTCAGAGCACTATGGAACTTTATATAATCTTTTGGTAGTTTGAATCTGTGGTGGTTTGTTACAGGTGACATTTAACCTAGAAAAGGTTAAATACCAATGTGAGTCATATCAAACTTCATCTGAGTATCAAGGTATATGTCATTTACTTGTACCTGCAAGGCTCACCAGGAGTGTCAAGATGCAGTAATTAATCAATCTGGCTTCCTGCCTGGCTTACCAAAATCATAGCTTCCATACTTGCTCCTTCAGAGGAAAAGAATAGATCACTGTTTCCACTCATGGTGAAATAAACACAGAAAAATAGGTCCAGGCAACAGTAGCTTGTTTAATTCTACAGGCTTTATGCATCCACATTGCTTCTATACATATAAGACTGAAGATGGGCTTGTCTGGTTTGCACTCATTTGTGGAATCTTTTTCTTTTTTTGTGAGCCGCCTAGGGTCAGGTTTGCCTGATTGGGTCAGGATAATAAATCTAAATAAATAAATAATAAGATATTTCAAATTGGTTGAAAATATGTAAAAGGCATGTTGCTTCACAAACCATTCTTACAGCTATGAACAAAGCTGTAAGTACATATGCTGAAAAATATATGAAGCCTAAGTGAACTTAACTTGTAGGCAAATGCTAAAATTAGACAAATATATTTCAGGTATAAGTTTTTGGCAAAAAAGTTACAAGCAAGAACTTAAATCTTAGTTTATTCAAAAAAAAAAAAAACTCCAACAACACTGAGCCTTAAAAAGCACATCTTCTATAAATGTGAAAACTAATAAAAGTAGAAATCTATATTTTAGTTTTTTAGTATATATGAACATGTATTTGAAATACTAAGTTTTCCACATGCTTACCTAGCCATCTGCCAGTTAAAATCAATGGAGGAAAATCCATGATTTCTGTGTGTTGTCTTTCTGTTGCTGTCACTGCAGCAGCCTTTACCATTTATTTTCCTCAGCTTCGTTTCTTGTAGCTGTTAGTTTCATGCTGGCTATTGGTATTCCCAGTGGTAATGTATGGTTGTGAGAGCTGGACCATGAGGAAAGCTGAGCACAGAAGAATAGATGCCTTTGAAATGTGGTGTTGGAGGAGAGTTTTGAGAGTACCATGGACAGCGAGGAGAACAAATAGGTCGATCTTAGAAAAAATCAATCCTGACTGTTCCTTGGAATGTCAAATAGTGAAGATGAAGCTAAAGTACTTTGGACATCAAATGAGAAGAGAGGATTCACTTGAGAAAGCCTTGATGCTGGGAAAGGTGGAGGGCAAAAGAAGAATGGGGTGGCAGAAAATGAGATGGCTAGATGGCATTGTTGATGCAATGGGCACAGAGCTGGGCAGGTTGAGGAGGATGGTGGAGGACAGAGGTGCCTGGCGGGCAATAGTCTATGGGGTCGCAAAGGGTCGGAATTGACGACTGAACAACAACAAACTGATATCTTGCTGGCTGGCAGCTTATTTACATTACACCAGCCCTTTTATAGACATGGGATGTTTATAACGTTAATCTACCATTTATATTTTCTCCCTAGCAAGGAAGGTTCCAATAGTAGAAGGCTAACACAAAATCTCCTAGGCTCTACTTTTCTAGCAGACAATTTACTGATTAGGGAAACAAGAACAATCTCCTAATCTTCATTCTGTCCTAAACTATCAAAGTCAATGCAAGATCTCATTGAGCCTGCTTCTACAGCAAACCCCATACATTCTCTATGGGAGTTGTACAGTTGTGGACATAATGGATTTTTCCATATGCTGTTATTCACACAGATCCAGTACCTTGCTATTTGCAGTGTTACTTTTTTCTTTCCTTTCCTTTTTCATTCTCAAGGTTACATCACTTTAGCCTGAAGTAACCTCTACAAGGTAGTCCTTTATTGTACAGTTATCTATGGTATATTTTGTATTTCCAGGGTTAGATTTCTTATAGACGTACTCATTTAATATGTTATTTATACAAAATTCAAACTGTGACAGGATTGTCCAGACAGAAATGAAGTATGGACATTTTGGGATGGAATTTTCTGCTGTTTTTTTTTTTTTTACAGCATCCATACTTGTGGAATGCTGGGGTGACTCCATGTCACTTCCAAAGGGACTTTTTGAGACCCCATCAAAGGGTTCTGGTGCTTTTGTTTGTTTGTTTGTTGTTGTTTTGTTTGGGGGGGAGCTCCATTTTATTCTGCTACCAGCAAAAGTGGATGCTGGGAATGAGGTAAAAAGAAGTCTTGCAGCTTTGACGGCTGTTTCTACTGTCAACGTCAGGTACCAGTGATGTGGCAAATCTGCTTCTGCTATTGCATTTTAAAAATGTTTTTAGATTATTGATCTTGCACTTAGATAGTGGTAAAAATATTTCCCTTTCCCGTTCTTTGTATTGTCGATCCGCAGAAAGCAATCCAAAGTAAAGTAAATAATTTTAAAATTGTTTTTAAATTGTGCTTGCCACAACCATCTGGAGAATTTCTGGGGAAGTTTTCAGTCCCATTCTCATGAGAAGACTATTTCTACTGGCACACTGCTATTGTTCCCAGTGTTTTTCAGAGTGATCCAGCCCACACGTAAACAATTTTACAGCAGTGACAACCTCACTAGCTTATTGCATGGCCAGGTTATCCTGCTATGGTAATAGAGTACAGTGTTTCCCAAACATTGACTTTGGGCCTTCAATTCCCAGAAGCCTAAATCAATTCTCCAAAGCACTGATCAGCCAATGTACTGGCTTAGGCTTCTGGGAATTGAAGTCCACCGATGTTCCGCAGAATATAGTTTGGGAAATGCTGGAGTAGACCATACTGCCAGTGACTCAACATGGTTAACTAACCTGACAACCCTGAGGACTTATGGCCTTGAGTGACAAGGTCCACAGGGAAGGGTGATGGTCCCCGTTTACATCTATTTTGTAGGTTTGTAGCAGTGGGTTATCTGTTGCTGACTTACTGGACCTGTCACAACTTCACCAGAGTCCCTTTGGCCAGGTCTTTTTGGGAGAATTGAGGATGGCCTTCATGGATACCATAGCAGTCCTGTAGTGCAAACCTATGCCATACTTTGCCCAGTCCTAGCAATCCCTTAATTGGACCTGTTATCACCTCTCACCTATCTACAAGGAAGGGTGAAGGTCCCCAAATGGATTAAATCCCACTTGATTCCATCTTGATGGAGGGCAGCAGCTTCATCATTACTGGTCTGGGGCTGATGAGGACTTTGTATGCCAAAAGGCCTCAGGATCAGAAAGTGACTTGCAGGAATGGATCAGTGATATTGGTGTCATGCTGCAATGTGAAAGGCAGATGAAAGACTACTACATTACTGTATATTGTTCCCAGGGCAATCTTCATGGCTGATTATCAGGATGATAGGCAATATCTAGAATCAGATATGGCACTTGAAGAAGAAAAATAATTATCACAAACTGGTGCACAGACTTGGTATAGAAAATTTTGCCAGAATGGTAATAGTTTAAGATAGTGGTGGTGAACCTATGGCACACATGCCAGAGGTGGCATTTGGAGCCCTCTCTGTGGGCACCCGTGCAGGTACCTGAGCACAGAGTTTGCCCTGCCCCTCTGCCGAGCAGCCCAATGGAAGCATTTCCTTCCTCCCCTGTTGCTGTGTTGGCACTTTGTGATAAATAAATGGGTTTTGGGTTGCAATTTGGGCACTCAGTCTTTAAAAGGTTCACCATCACTGGTTTAGGAAAACTTTCCCTTGCATCAACAAATATCTTCAATTGTCTGTCCATGACAGAACATCCAATATGCCATAACTCAACATACATTGTACACCAATGCTGCTTTTATAAATGGCATACTGAGAAAGCATAGTCCAGATGATAGCCCCATGCTGTTCACCCAATCTCTGTGCGTTACCTCTGCTGTTCCCTGAATTCTGTGACATAACTCCTCCTTTTAGCTGCTTATTGAAAAGGTCTTTCCATCCCTTGTTCAGCATTCAACCCTTGTGCCAGAAGACCTCCATGTCCATTGCTCTCCAAAGGTGACTTGTTTAGGAATGTACATCATGGCAATGTTGTTTTACTTTCTCTTATTTTCCTTTGTGTGTTCCGTGTTCACAAGATAGTGCCTGTGATACACATGAGTGGATTTCAAGCCCTGAAACTCTGATTGTGAATATAAAATTGGTCTGCTACTGTGCTTGTCAACATGGCTTGAAAGATATAACAACACCAACATGGCATCTCCTTGAAATTCTGAGTTTTCTCTACACTGTTTTTAAAAATCCTCACTTTATCCTGTAAAGATTCTGACAGCTTGGTTTGGATTTGGGGTGAACTCTACATTATGATAAATCAAACTATAGCCACCTACATTCTATTAATGTGTGTGTTTTTGTGTCAGAGAATACTTTGGCTTGAAAGGATTTTTTGCAGGGGATGGCCAAATGAGACTCCTTTCATGTCCCCTGTCATGGAGCTCTCGGGGAATCGAGCCCTGTGCTTTCAGTCTCCAAACACAGTGCTTTTACCCACTGAGCCACCGAGGAGCTGTTAATAATTAATATCTACTTGTGTTTTATTACAGACAGAGTTAAAGCAGAATCAAAACAGAGAGATAGCCTCTGAGAAACACCAAACTGGTAGAATTTAGTAATGCTGAATCACAAACCGGAAATCTGAGTGCTGTGAAAGATGTTGTGGAAATACACTCAAAAGGATTCATGTACAAGCTAACATGGATCATTGAGTCCAGCCCATGTCAGGGAGACTCTGAATTTTCCAACCTCCAGCTTCACAGCCAGAGTTACAGAGCTATCTAGCAGTTAATTAATTCAAAACTCTATTTTATTATTTGACTTGTTTTCCTCTTTTGCTTGAATAATTTTTTGCTTCACAAGTACCTTAATGCAGAGTCTTGTTCTTTTATTTTAGATGTCCATGGTTTGGACTGTGTAAACCCAGTGATGGGATGTAACAGGTTTGCACCAGTTCTCCAAAACCAGTAGTAACTTTTCCCAGTGTCCCGGAGAACCGGTAGCAGCTTTTGGGGGGAACCACCCTTGGGGCTTACCTTTTCACTGGTTCCCCCACTGCGCATGCGTGCCAAGCACTTGGCGTCCATGCATGCCTACAGTGCTTGGTGCGTATGCACAGCCTCCTTGCTGTCCTCCCAAGCGAGGAGGAGGAAGAGAAGCTGCTAGCCTGAAGCTCTCTATAGCCTGCTCCCCAGGGTAAGTGACTCACCTTTGGATGTGGTGTGTCTGTGTGTATTTTAATGTGTAGTTAATACCTTTACCTATATTGACATACTACCACAGTTCCGAAAAAGGCCTAGTGGCCTGGCTTGGGGTTTTTTAAGCAAGGTCTTGGAGTTACCTCGTCAATAAGCTACACCTGTGCTGTTCCAATTGCTGTTCCAATTGGAGAACCCTTAAGGAGGTACAGCTGTTTTACATTTACTTTAAGGCATATTATCTTAGAGAAGTGGTTAGTTCCTTCCATCTGACCTAGTGTGAGAAAGATTAGCCAGAATAAGCTTTAAGCTCTGGTTTAAAAGCTCTGGTTGATTTGTGTTTGGGATGGGTGGGTAGGTGTATTTTAATGTATTTTTTATTTAATTTATTTAATTTATTTCTTTAATTTGTTTACGGGTTTGTGTTGTGGGTGGGTTGAGGTGTGTGTGTATGTGTGTGAGGTGTGTGCGTGTGCTTATTTTTATTTTATTCTATTATTATTATTATTATTTTTCTTTGGCCCCACCCACAATGTCATTATGTCATGATGTTAGCTCCGCCCACACTGTGATGACGTCACTGTGGGGTAGTAAAAATTTTGACATCCCACCACTGTGTAAACCTATTTAAGAGTTGAATTGCTTATCCTAACTTTTGTCATGATGTTATTTACCTTCCTTTCTTCGTTGTACATGACTCATTTATTAATGTCCTCAAAATGGCTTAAGTAATTATAGTCTGAACATAAATTTACAAACCTTTAAAAGTGAGAGTGGACATCTCTGCTGCAGTTTCCAAGCAATGCAAAGTAATCCTCAGACTTACTAATATTACAAAAATGCAACATAAAACTGTCTTTGGCCCCAGGACATCATTATCTCTTTGGTTTTGTTATTAAGATGTAAAGTCACCTGGTGATCCTGTGAGTGAGTTATCTTAATGTTCTCTGTTTAAGACCTCTAGATGCTGTGGTGGCTCAGTGATTAAGAAACTCACTTTGTTAGCTGGAAGGCGGTCAAGTTGGTAGTTCAAGACCCAGGTACTGCATGACAGATTGAGCACTTGTTGTCTGTCCCAGCTCCTGCCAACCTAGCAAACTGAAAGCAAGAAATTGCAAGTAGATAAACAGGGACCACTTTGGTGGGGAAAGATCCTGGGGACATGAAAGGAGCCTCATTCAGGCATCCCCTGAGCGGAGTTTCTCCAGCAAAAATCTGCTCAACCCAGAATAATTTCTGACACGAAATTATTATTATTATTATTATTATTATTATTATTATTATTATTATTATTATTATTATTATTATTATTATTATTATTATTATTATTATTATTATTATTATTATTATTATTATTAAGAGCTCTGCTCAGCTCTTGCAAACTCACCTTTTCCTATATCTTCCCAAATTGTCTTAATACTAGGAATGCATCTTCAGACATCTTAATTTACTTATCTGGCAGAAAAGATAATCATGATCATGACGGTAGTTTTTCTAGGGCAAGGCTCACCCATTGTACTGCAGGAATGCTAACTCCTGCGATTCCCCCAAATGTTAGAAACTTGACTGCATAATTTACGGTTTGAGTTGCCACCCATAGTAATGATTAAATGGGCAGGACAGACAGACGGAAAGAAAAACCAACATCTTTGAAGTGTATGAATCTGAACTGATCATTGGATGGGGAAACTGTGGTATTCCAGATGTTTTTAGACTCCAGTAGTCTGAAAGATAATGGAAGCTAAGTAGTCAAATGGTATTTGAATTGTCATAGCTTTGTTCTCTCTGCAATAAGGCAATACATTTAAGGGAATTCAAGTTTTTGTCATTTCTCCACCTACATTGTTCTATTTCATCTCTTTTTCTAAACTAGGCATGATATGGTTCTTGTGTGTGACCTAAGCAATTCTGGCCCTGTTAACTACCAGGATGATAAACTGCTGTTGAACTAATTAAGATAAATACCACCCTCCTGTCTGCCACATTTTCTTGCTCAAAGTTTGAATGCATTATTTATTTATTTATTTATACTCTACTGCCCTGTACTTAATGGATAAGTTACTATGTAAATCTACACAATAGAAGCAATATTAATCTTTTTGTCAAATCCTTCTTTTCTCTTAATTTAACTATGTGGGTAAGGAGAGATACATACTCTTCCTCTGTTTTCAAAATGCATCCTTGGCAGAGGTTTTCCATTACTTGCTTATCAGGTTCTGCTCAAAATGGTCAACACTTTTTAAAACTGAAAGAAAGAAAGAAAGAAAGAAAGAAAGAAAGAAAGAAATTTTGCTTCTTGACTATTGTATTGTGAGGGAAGAAGTTTAAAAAACTCTTCATTTTGCGTGATATCATAAACATCTGTTAATAAAAGGAATAGATGAAATGTACCTTTGAAAAATGTACCTTTGAAAAGATATGGTAAAATTATGTAGAAAAAAGAAATAAATATTTGGTTAGGGCTAAATGTTCTCTCTGAAGATCAAGTAAGAAACTTGTATGGATCAAAGCAGAGGAAGACTATGCCTAATCTATATCTAGCACTCACCTCTGTCTCAAAAACTGCCCATGATGTGATACAGACTTATCTGAGCTACTAGGACTGCCATCTGTAAAACAAGTACTGTATAGTAAGTTATAAATATTAGAATTCGGTATAACATGTAGTCACCCTTTAAGAGGTTTCACAAATGATAGAAACTTTGCTACGGAATATCTTTTCCTCACAGTACATTTAGCAACCCTAGTGCATGGAAAAGAACTCAAATGAAACTGTTTGCCATCTCCGGAACCTACACAGACTTCTTCCTCTAGAACAGTGTTTCCCAACCTTTGGGTTTTGGACTTCAATTCTTAGAAGGTTAAGTCAATTCCCCAAAGCACTGATCAGCCAATGTACTGACTTAGGTTCTCAGAAGTCCCTCTGTGGGGCCCCACATTGGGAAACACTGCTCTAGAAAAAAAAGACAGCAACAGTGGCATGTTCATTGAAAGTGACAGATACTGAGTTAATAAATTAATAATATTTGCACTGTGAAAATAATTATCATAATATAGAAAAGTGTGGGATATGTTGGAAACAATTGGGAAGCTAGGAGGAGTTGGCCTTTTGCAGAATGGAACCATCATGGAGTTCTGGTTCACTTTCCATTTCCTGTCTAATACCATGATGGCCCATGCTTCTTTAACAATACATGATGTAAGATTTAGATTGTTTTTCTTCAGCTAAATAATGTGAAAAACAAAAGCATGCAGCATATTGCCAGAAGTGGGGTACTGCATTTACCTAACTGATAATTAAAAAGGACACAATTTTTGCCCCCAAACTCTGAAATCTCATATTACCCGTTAACTTTATTTCACCCAGATTCTGGGTTCATTTACTAGAATTCCTCTTAAGCTATTTCCTACATTTTGATGGCTGAAATAGATTATTTCTGAACTCTTGCCTACCTAGTTTCTATAATATTACCAGTGTCTCAGGTTTTGGCTCTGATATCTCAGGGAACGTGGTGCCACTCACCTGGTGACCCAAGTTTTAGAATCTAGTGGCTTAGTGTGAAGATTTTGTGTTTGTGCACTGTTACCATGCCAAAAAGCCTGAGTGAGGGAAGAGTTTGTCTGTATTTGTGACATACCAGTACTGTCTGACTTGTAGCAAGGCAGTTAGTATTAGCATTTTGACTCCAGAACCTTCTTGTTGCACAAGTCCTGTCAACAGTGGTCCAGGGCCTGAGGGAGGGGGATATGAATTGTGAGCTGGCAGTGAGCCTTCCATAAGCTTCAGCTACAGCACAAACTTTAGAGAAGTCCCCCACCTACCATCAAAGGCCAGAATCCTATTGGTGTTTTAAACTTGCATAAGGGGAATCACACAGGCGAATTGCTGTTCCTTGACAAGGAGATGGTTGTATTTCTGGGTGTGGATACAATTGTGCAAAATTGTGTCATTAATAATTGCTAATAAGTAGCAATTTGTTACCAAGAGGCACATAATTTCCCTTTTGACACTCGATTCTGGCCATTGTAAGGACTCGCGGGATGTGGCCCTCAGTGAGAATGAGGGTAACCCCTGTATCTAATCAGTGCATTTTGTCACCTATTTCAAAACTGAAATATTGCCCCCCCTCCCGACCCCATGCCAGTTACCATAGAAAACAATTGCCTGGGTTTCAATTAGACATTGAGCCTATCATGTCAGGTTCCTGCCACCTTTATATGATCAACTGCCCTAGAAGCCACCCCTCCCTCAAACTTGGCTTTCTTCTCCATCACAAGCACTCACCCCAAAGCCCTCAAGTTTCATGCTGATGGCAACTCTAACAACAACAACAACAACAACAACAACAACAACAACAACAACAACAAACAGCCAGATAATATTGTTGATTATCAATGGATGTTTACACTCTGCTAAGATTAAGTGAAGTATTAGGTAGCAGCCAATTTAAGGCACCTCACACTGAGTTTATAAACATATTTCAACAGTGTGCTGAAACCATCTGTAACTGAAAAGCGGTAGCATGTCTAGGTTAGGATCATGTTTGTCACAGTACATTCCTTCTCCTTTCAAGTTATTCCTAGCATTTGCCGTTTCATATGAGAACAGTGCTAAGAGAAGAGCCTACAACTAATTGATTGTGTTTAAATGTTCTGCTCTCTCTACATCTTTGTACAATGTAATAGTAATGCAGTTGGGTTGCAGAATGTAGTAATGTGTTAACTTCATGGCTGAAGAGAAACCAAATGGTTACATACTTAGGAAGCAATTCTATGTTGTATCAGATCACACTGGAAATGAATAAAAAAATACTTCTATGGATTTCAGTCTTGGGTATAAATTCCCGAGCATGAGATGCCTTCATAGCATAGTGACACAGTATGAAGATGACTTATTTTTCCAACTTAGCTTTGGAAGATATGCTTCTCTTTTAAAATATCTGCAGGGCAATCCATCAGCAGTAGAGGGGGGGAAACACCCAAGTAAAGGTGTGGGTTCTAGGATGTTGCTGAGAAGTAGAGACTCCTGTCAAAAGGCTCACAGCCCCAGAGATAAGTGGTAAATTGCTAAAGACAAGAAGCTACAGGCAGAAATGGACTGCAGTGAAATTACTTTATGGTCCTAAATATGATAATGAAACTGCTTCAGAGAAAATAATACCATAGGTGGCTTGATTTATTTATTTAAACTATTTCTGTCCTCTACTTTCTGAGCTCATAGTTGAGCACAAAAACAACAAAATGTTAAGAATGATACATCTTGATATAAATTACAACAGTTTTAAAACTTTAAAAGCATATTTAACACTCAAACAATTATCAGGAAATGCTGGTGTCTTCCTTTGTTTTTCCACTACCAACAGCAGTAAGAAGGAGAAAGAACTCTGTATCTTCTCTGGAAGGGACACAAAAAGAATAAGGATGAAAAGCAAAAGGAAAGGAAGAGGAGCCTAAACCCTGAAGAAAACCGACAGAGATCCTGCTCTGAGTAGTTAAAGACATTTAGATCTTCTTCTTCTTTTCTGTCCCAATCAAATGCTGGACTGTCAAAATGAAGCCACTGTCTTGGCTTTGTCATTGGCCAAACGTAAGTCCTCATCAGTGCATGTTTCTAGCAGTAATTGACAGACCAGTAAATGAGCTGGATTCTGTATCTCTCCACATTCACACCACAAGGTGTTGTTTGCCAGCAGCCCCCACTTGAGTATGTTGATCTTGCATTTAGAGACTCCAATCCTCAGTCTATTCAGCGTCCTCCAAGGGACGAAGGGGAGGCTGAGTTCCTCAGCTATAGCTTCCTTTAATGTTGTTCCTTGTCCAGTGAGCTCCTTCGTCCATCTTATAATTTCATTTTGCTCTTGCCATAAAGCTCTTCCTGGATCTGAGCCAGCAGACTCGAGACACATATACATTCAGAGGATGAGGAGGATCGTCCTCTTGCTTAGTTCTTTCTTGCACTGTTAACGACCCTCAAATTATAACTCTTTAAATCCTTATATATTGTATATACTTGAGTATAAACTGATTTTTTTCAGCACCAAAAATGTGCTGCAAAAAGCATACTCGGCTTATACTCGACTCATCTCCTGCCAGGCAGCAGTGCTGGGGTCAGGCCAGGTGAGAGAGCTCCTTTTGGAACTATCTTCCTCACCCGATCCTTCCCCCATCACCTCCTGGCAGCTGGCAGTGGTGGCATGGGGGGGGGGAGAGAGAGAATGGACTTGAAAGGAGCTCTCTTTCCACCCCATTCCACCCCACCCCCAATGGGCTACCCCACCCCACAGCCACTGGCTGCTAGCAGCCGGAGTGGAGGAAATGGGGTGGGAAGAGCGCTCATTTAATGTCCATTTTTCTTTCTTTCTTTCCTTCCCTCCCTTCTGTGCAGGGAAGGCAGGCTCAGCAACAGATTTCTCTGGCTTCTTTTTCTTTCTTTCTTCCTTCCTTCCCTCACTCCCTCTCTCCCTTCTGTGCAGGGGAGGGCACGCTCAGCAGCAGATTTCTCTGGCTTCTTTCTTTCTCTCCCTCCATTCCTTCTGCACACTAGTAACTGCTGCATTTCCCACCCTCAGTTTATACTTGAGTCAATCAGTTTTCCTAGATTCTCAGGTAAAATTAGGTACCTCGTCTTACACTCGTGTATATACGGTACGTCTTTAAAGTACAAGAAAAGAAGATCCCCTCCTCAAAAATCTTAAACAAACCAAAACTAGTAATCTATTTATAGTCCCTCTCTCCCTCATTCTCTTTCTTTTTGGATAATTCAGTGAGTCAGGCTAAAGATGTCAGTATTTTGGAATCCATGATAAATAAGGGCAATAAACAGTTTCAACCACTTTGTTCTTGAACATTAACAAAATAAAATAAAAAGTGTTGTGGTAGTATCTACAGTTGTATTATAGACATTAAAATCAAGTGGAGTACTTTGGGATCAAGAACCTAATAACCAGGCAGAGTTAGGCTAACTGGAGAGGAAAGCTCAATGATCAGAGATGAAATGCATAAAGCCCTCTAGAGTTTAGATTATTATTTTTAAGCATTAATTGTGATTATGTATCTCTAACCAATCAAGGCATTATCCAATTTAGTTAGCAGAAATAAGAGAGTAATTAGAAATGAGTGGCAGAGTTAAGAAAAGGGTGCAGATAATAGGAACAGAATGAACCAATTTGAGACTCACCACCTCAGGATTAACTTCTACAGATAAAAATAAGGAAAATGTGAACAAATCTGAATTATGAGAAAGGGCTGACAGTTCATCTTGGATTTAAGTTTACTTTGCATGTTTCCTTTGACTATGATATCACTGTAAGCTATGTTTTGAGCAAATTAAAATTGTCCTTGATTGTCACGTTGAGTCCCCCCCCAAAAAAAAAAAATCAGGAGAAATGTGGCCTATTAAAAAGACAAATAAATATTTTTTTTATTTATTTATTTAGATTTATTATCCCGCCCTAATCAGGCGAACCTGACTCTAGGCGGCTTACAGAAAATTCATAAATTAAAACCTTGAGGTTCATAAATTACTTAAAAGTCAATTAAAAAAGAATTAAACCATGAATTTATAAAAATCTAAAAGATTTAAAAAGGTTAAAAGGTTTAAAAAGATTTTAAAAGTTTAAAAGAGTGAGGGAGGGGTGGCTGTCCCATCATATCAGCCACCCAACATGGGACCCCATGTTCCTGGACCCCCACACCTGCCCTGCCAGCCAGGTTTTTAGGCCCTTCCGAAAGGGCAGGAGCTCTGTCTGTAGACGTAACTCAGTTGGCAGGAGGTTCCAAAGGGCCGGGGCGGCCACGGAGAAGGCCCTCCTCCTGGTGCTAGAGAGATGCGCCTCTCTAGCCGATGGAATGATAAGAGAGCCTCTCCGATCCGCCCTGGTGGGACGGACAGATGTCCTTGGGACGTCTATTAACAATAGCATTCCTCATGACACCTCTTTCATCCCCCTTAGACCAGTGTTTCCCAAGTCATGATTCCATTTTATAATAGCCATGTAACCTGTGACCCCAATCATATTTGCATAAAAAGACATTTTAATGAAGTAAAGAAACACATTGCAAATATATATTTTTACCCCAGTGCAGCTGTTTTGCCACACAACCCAATTCACAAAATGGTAGCATCTCTCTAAGCTCCCCCCACTCCCTCCTCCCAAGTCTCTTCGTCAGTGTGCAGTTTAGCATAACCGCAGCTACCCACCAGAAACATGAGGTTTAGACCTTTTATGATAGATCCATTCTTTACATGAGGGATTCTCAACATGCGGTCCATGGGCCAGACGTGGCCCATGGCACCATTTCATGTGCCCCACACTGCCTCCGCAACACCACGAAGTGCCATGTGGTGGAGGAAGGGCAAAATGGTCATCCAGCCCCTTAAGCTGTCTGAGGGAGCGTGACCTGGCCCCTGGCTTCAAAAGGTTGAGAATTCCTGCTTTACATGATCAATGTAAGCTTCTTATTGGCTGTTGCAAGGAAGTGTCATGCAACCAATAATGAAGAAGACTATATATCTGGTGCAGATATATGAATGAGAAGAGTATGTGCTTCCTTGTCTTGCAAGACATCTCTAGTCAGCTAAACTATTGCTGGCTTGTTTTATCTGTAAGTAGAGCCAGGTTCATTGAACCAATGCAATTTATGGAGGAGTTGACTCACCAAATCCCGACTGATTCAGTGGGATTACACTAGTTGCAAGACAGCATTCAAAGTGATAAGATTTCAGCCTCTGTGTTCTCAAGGCAGCCAAATAAATTTAATAGCTAAATGAAATATATAACTAGATCTTATGACATACATTTTAAATACTGACAGAAAACTATAAAGACATGTGAAACAGCAATAGCGATAAACAGTAGAAATATAAAATGGAAGAAATGGAAGAATTGTAAACATGTTAAACAGTCTGGTCAGCATAAAAGGAATATGATATTTTACACAGGGTACCATCCTATACTGAGTCTGACTAACTGTCCATCCATCCAGCTGAGTATTATTTGTGCAGACTGGTAGTGCTTTCAAGGTTTCCAGTCCTATTGGAAATATCCGTTTTTAAACCTGGATTTTCAACACAAATTGAACAATAACATTTTTACATTATCACAAACAGAGAAAATTGGTCTGTAAACAACAAAGCAAATCACCTTCTATAGCTGTATAATGGTCAGCACTGATCTATGACATTTATTTGTTTATTTGAGTCTGAAGCACTAAAATTTAAAACCAACACAATTAAAAAACATTAATCATCTAAAATATATGCATATATCTATGACATGTCATAAAGAAAAGATCAAAAATGTGCAATATTCAATGTAGTTTCTTCTCAATGATAAATTCACGTAAAAGTACTGTACTGAATAGTGTGTATTGTTGGCTTGTAAGTTCACCTTTCTACATTAACACCAGAAATCACTGGAAGTTACTCTGTACAGTTTCAAAGGAAGGAACTTTTGCTGATGCTTAAACATCAAAAGGATGGTATGGGAACCAACTGTCCTTCAAATTGGTAGTTCTCCACACTCATTGCGGGACCCCTAGAGTTCACCTAAGAAAATAATTTTTCACATTTAAATTATAACTCAGTAATTAAACTAGAATTATTCAGCTTGTTTGAAGTGTTTATATTCCTCTCTTCAGTAGGGCTTCCAGGATGGTTTCTAAAACCATGATTGAATATATTAATAAAATGTAATAAACAACGTGTGAGAATAAAAGATAAATATTAATGTGAAATACACTAAAAATTAAATCAGGATCTCCTCAAAGCTTATCATACATCAAGGAAGCTATATTCAGAAAGTTCCATTTGGGGAAATAGACTTGTTGTGGGGTCTCCCAGGGGTCAATCATCTTCCCAATTTGGAGCATGTTGTCACCTTGCTCCTGTACTTGCCTCCCTGCAGGGTAGCAGATTCCCTGCCTGAGCTCCTTGAGGCTGTCACCATGTTGGTGTTGGAACCAACCGGATTTATGGTCCTGGGGGATTTCAATCTGCCTTCATTGGGGACTGGCTCCAAGGTGGCACAGGAGTTCATGGCTTACATGGCAGCTATGGGCCTGACTCAGGTAATTCAGGGCCTTACTAGGAGCAGTGGCCACACCCGGATTTAGTTTATGTGTCGGAGCGATGGCAGAGTGATCTGAAGTTACAGAACTTAGACATTACTCCTATGCTATGGTTGGATCACCATCTGGTGACTCTGGACTTTCTGGGGGTGATGCCTTACTACAGGGAGGTAGGGCCAGTTAAATCGGCCCGCCCCCGGCATCTGATGGAACCGGATGGATTCCAAAGGGAACTGGGGTGTTTTCCTCTGGATCAGCAATGCAATTCACCTGAGGCTCTTGTTGACCTCTGGAATGAGAAGGCAACGGCTGCCTTGGACGTGATCACACCACTACGGCCTCTCCATGCCCATGGGCATCGAACCTCCCCTTAGTTTACAGAAGACCTGAGGGAGCTCAAACAGGCAAAGAAACGCCGAGAGTGCCGCTGGGTGAAGGCACAGAGTGATAATACAGCCAGACTGCATTCCAGTCAACCCCAGCTCTACATTTTCTACACCGGGGTCAAACTTCAAGTGAATCTGAGTGATTTTCTCTGTTAGATAATCAGCAAAAGCCTCAGCACATCCCTGCCAACTGGGGCCCGACCCCCCTCTACCTAGGAGGGATCTGGTCACCTGAAACAGGGTTGCTGGGCAATTGTCCGTAGAGGCAATGAGGGTGGTGAAATAACAACGTTTCACCACACCATCACCACAAGGTAGGCTTTAATAGCAGCTCTAACCAGTGTTCGATCCTTAAAAAACCCATCGCTCGACCCTACAGTTTCTCAAATGGCTTTGGAGGGGTAGGGGGCACATGAAATGGTGCTGGGCGCTGGATCCAACCCATGGGCCTTAGGTTAGGAACTGCTGTCTTAATGACAGCTTGCCCTCAATAATTGAAATCCAAACAATTTGAAACTGCATCCTGACAAGACAGAGACCCTGCTTGGGGGTGGGGGGCGGAGGTATCTGCCTGACTAGAGATCCTAGTACCTACTCTGGACAGAGTTGTCCTTCCTTTGAGTAACCAGGTCCACAGTTTGGGGGTGACTTCTGGTGTGTGTGTGTGGGGGGGTTGCAAACCCTGATTTATTTGTTAAGCGAGTTTTTTGTTGGTTTTGTTAAGCAAAGCGAACATTCAGAAAAAATTCTGCTCTTTAAGTGAGTTATTCTTTAAGCAAGGCGCTCTTTATGCAAGGTTTGACTGTATGAGTCAACAGCGTGATATGGATGCACAAAAGGCCAATGCTATTTTAGGCTGGATTAACAGAAATATATTCTCCGAAACCCAAGATATACTAGTCCCCCTTTATTTGGCATTATTCAGACCACATCTAGAGTATGGTGTCTAATTCTTGGCACCTCACTTTCAGAAGGATGCCAACAAAGTGGAACAGGTTCAAAGGAAGGCAACAAGGATGAGCAAGTCCTATGAGGAAAGATGGAAGGAACTGGGGAGACTTGGAGGGGATATGATAGCACTTTTCAAATACAGTATTTCAAATATAGAGGAGGTGCAGCATCTGTTCTCAATCATCCCAGAGTACAAGACACATAACAATGAGCTGAAACTAAAGTAAGCCATATATAGGTTGAAAAGTAGCCTTCTTAACAGCCTTCTTAACTGTTAGAGCAGTACAACAATGATGATAGTGAGCAGTCCAACATTGAAAGCATTCAAGAGAAATTATCTGTCATATCTTTTTTAATTTGGATTCTTGCATTGAGCAGAGTATTGGACTCAATGGTCTCATAGACCTCTTCCAACTCAGTTATTCTGTGATACTATGGCTTAACACCTAGTAGTTAATCTAAAACTATTTGATTTTGCATTTAAGACTATAACCTGGCTGCTTGCTATACTGACCTAAACTTATTAAACCTTCAACTTTTATTTGACTTTGAATCTCCCTTACTTAATTCATCCTCACTCTCTGGCAAGATTCTCTTTATTTGGATGCTGGCATGTGTCATGACTCTCCTCCTCCTCCACCACCTCCTCCTCTTCTTCTTCTAGGCCACTTCCTGTTATTACAAAACAATACTGGTGTTTGACCTTGGACTGTAGATCTTGCTACTAGGTCCTGCTGACCCACAAATAGTACATAAGCAATTCTTAGGCTCCTCTGTCATTGCTATCCTCTGGAGCCTGCCCATATCTATGTCAACTGCATCAACAATGCTGTCTAACCATCTCATCCTCTGCCACTCCTTCTCCTTTTGCCTTTGATATTTCCTACATCAGGGACTTCTCCAATGAAAACACCAGTAGGATAGTGGTATTACTCTCATGTCCACTTGGGAGTATCTGCCTGGACAGTGTGGAAACTGATTAACTGAAGTAAATAAGTATTTGGTCTGATTTAGCACAGCTTCTTTTATGCTCTTATGTAAGAGGCCTCTGTGTTTTGATTAATACTAGAGCCAGAAATTCGTAGCCATTGGTCTTATATTTACAAAGAAAGTACAGTCTTTCTTTTCTGCCATGGTAATCTTTAATGCAACCAAAGATCTGTTAGCTCTTATTATAGATGAACATGTTTAAAGGTCACCCTTGCTCAAAAGCCAGTCATATCCGACTCTAGGGTTCAGTGCTCATCTCTGTTTGTAGCCGAAGAGCCAGCACTGTCTGCCTCTGCAGATGTTTCCGTGGACATGTGGCAGGCATGCCTAGACACCGGAGTGCATGGAAACATGTTTACACCTCTATTAACATTTCCATCTTTCCATTCTGAATAGTTTCTAAATTGCAAACCAACTTTGGGTAACAATCACATTTATTCTGCTTCTGCCTTAATTTGATGACACTGAATATTTGTTTCTCTGATATCATTTTACTATTTTTTAAAAAAGACACATTACTCTCATGCCACTTTTGATTTAGTATAGAACATGGAAATGTGACACCTGATGGAGTAAAAGAAGAAGCAAAGAAGAAGACAACCCCCCAAAAGCCTCTAATACAGGGGTGCCCAAACTATGGCCTGTGGGCCAAATCCACCCCACAACCCCAATTAATTTGGTCCTTGCCGCCCTTGCCACTCCAGGAAGCAGAAGTAAAGCATGCATGCACAGGTGCTGAACGCACCCAAGCATGCACAGAACACTGCCGTAAATTACCTGCAGCTGTCGTAAGCACTGTAGGTCATTTATGGCAGTGTCCGGCACATGCACAAGAGCTTTAGGTGCCCATGCATGCACGTTTTATTTCTGCTTCAGGGTGGGAGGAACCATGTGACCAGCACATTTGACCACTGCTCTAATAAGTTTGGGCACCCTTGTTCTAATAAATATTGCCAAAATTCAGTACTCACTCATGACCATGCTGCCTGGGGATTCTGGGACTGGTAATTCAAAAAAGGTAAAAGAAGAGGACTATTTCCAATAATTTGAAAATGACTCTTAATAGCTCAATGGTTTAGATATCTACTTGGGAATTGTATTTCCTACTGTGTCACCATGGACACGATCCAGCCTATGTGACCTTGAGTAAGCTACACAGTCTTAAGGTGTCCCAAGAGGATGGGATTGGTAAACAACTTCTGTGTATTCTTTACCTAGAAAACCCTGGGAAGTGTCAGCTTAAGTCAGAATTGATTAGATGGCACACAATTTTTATTAAATAGAGTTCATGGCAAGATGCATGGGGTGACCTACAGGAGGCAATGTGAAGTATCATACACAATGTTACTCTAAGCAATAGCATTATGACATAATATGTTTGGGGCTAGGTGTCAGGTTAGTAAACTGCCATCTGACAATCTTGGTGTTGAATCACTGGCAGTATGGTCTTTTCCAGTGGTCCCCATGCCCCACAGGATAACTTCAATTCTCAGAAGCCTAAGTCAGTACATTGGCTGATCAGTGCTTTGGAGAATTGACATAGGCTTCTGGGAACTGAACTCTAAAAACCAAAGGAAGGGAAACACTGGTCTACTCTATTAACATTACAGGATAACCTGGCCAGACATTACTAGAGAAAGCTAGTCACTCTAAAGTGGTGGTTCCCAACATGGGGCACATGCCCTACAAGGGCGCAATTTGATTTTTAAGAGGGGCAATTCGAGAATGAGTTATTAGCAGTCAATGGCCTTTTAGGGCTCACTTTTTGAATAAGAATTGTATGTCACAAAGGAGGGGGTATCAGGATTTAAAAGTTACTTAGGTGGGGCATGGCCAAAAAAAAAGGTTGGGAACCACCGCTCTAAAGCAGGGGTTCCCAAACTTTTTGGGCCATGCGCCAATCACGTGGTTCAGCGGACCAGTCACATGATTCCTCCCATCTTGCAATCTGTTTTGCAACAGGATGAGATAGATTTTATGTTGCCATTTTCTGTTTAAACCAGGGCTGCCCAAACTATGGCCCGTGGGCCAGATCCAGTCCTGGATGCCAATTCATCTAGCCCACACCGCCCTCTTCATTTTACTTCCACTTCTGGAAACGAGGGCAGCGTGGGGTGGATGAATCGGCATTAGGGGCTGGATCTGGTCCATGGGGATGTAGCTTAGGCACCCATGCTCTAAACTAAACCTATGTGGTCCTTCCCAGCAGCTTCACGAGTGTGAACCTTCCTGGAGAGATGAAACTTGGCACCTGAGTGAAACATGCGGAGAGTTCACGTTTGTCCCTCTGCCACAGAAGAGGGCAAAGTTTTAAGAAGGGGGGGGAGGCTTTTCTGCGTCACCCTCTGGCGCAAAACTCATTCCCCTTCGAGGGCGCACGTGTGGAAAGAAGGGGCCCCTCAAGGTTGGGCACTCCCTCGTCCCCCTCTCCGGCCGGGCGGGAGGAGGCCGCCGAACCGGCGCTCGACGCAACCTGCGCGGCCTTCCCGCGGCCCCTCGCTGTCTCCTGGCAGGGCTTTCCAGGGGAGAAAGAAACCTTAACTCCCACAGCTGTTTCTTGACCCCGGCTGTCAGTCTGCCGAGCACAAAAATTTATTTCTCTGTGTGTGTGTGTGCAGAGTCCTATTCGGGGAAACAAAAGAGGGAGTTTAGGGCGCGGGGAGGGGGGCAGTCACAGCCCCCACAGCAGCAGAGGCGCCGCCGCTCACTCTCCACAGGCAGCCGCGTCCGCCTCTGCTGTGCGCAAAGCTGTGGAGCGAAGTAACTTGAAAAAGCTCCCAGCTCGGCTCCCTCGCCTCCTGCAGCCTCCTCGCCTCCCCCTCCCCGCTCCTCCCGCGCTTCCTCTTCCCGACGCACGCGCTTGCTCGCTCTCTCCCCACACACACACTCATGCACACACACATATACTCGCACACAGCCCGCGCCAGGGCTAAGAGCCGTAGCTAGACTACAGTAATTCCCCAGCATGGGCGGCTTGAAACTGCTCAGGCTGAATAGCATTTGCTGTTCCGTCCCCACCACCGCCTCCCGCCGCCCTTACAGGAGCCGTTCTCCCTCTCATTCTCCTGGAAGTTGTGCTGACACAGTCTCGCTGCCACAAGGAAGTTTGTCAACATCAAACTTCTCTTGCGCGCGGGAGCAACGCTCTCGCCTTGCCATGCGCATTTTTCCCCGAGCGGGTGGCAAGCGAGGCGCTGCGGCGAAGAGTGCGTTGCGCAACACACACACACACACACGGGGGGGGGGAGGATAGAGGGTGTACACTCACGAACACACACACACACGTTTTTCCTGTTATGCATGAACACAAGTAGGTCCCTAGTTTAGGAGCGAGGGCACAATGGTTTGGAAAGGATGTGCTAGAGACCAAGCGGATTCACTGTGTGAAGTTTTGGAAACAGAGTTTCTACCGGGTCGTTATGTGCACATATGGGGGGGGGGGGTGTCACTAGGAACTAGGCGTGCTAAAAGTTGCTAGGCATCTAAAACGACCAGGGAGGCTTGATAGTAAATAGCAACGTTGAGGAAGCTTCACATGCTGATTCTGGGCAAAGTAAAAGTGATAAGAGAATTGGGCAGTCAATTGGAACTGAAAGGAAGAGTTTCAGCAGTAGAGTGGCAAGCTTCAGCAGTGACTGAATGGGAAAGGACTCCAAATTCCTAGTTAGAGGGGAACAGTCTGTGACTCTGACACCTCGATAAGTTGTACTGTCCCCAAAAATGTCAGCTGACACCTTTCATTTACTGAAAGCGGTCTGGTTCACATTGTAGTTGTGTGATTTTTAAACAGCTCTTTCCTCAATAGCTTTATTATTCTTGGAGTCTAACCAATTAGACATCCAGAACTGTTTAGTGAAAAGTGGAACCTTATACAGTAATACCTCGCATAACGAATTTAATTTGTTCTGCGAGGCTGCTCGCTATGCGAGTTAGACTCGCATAGTGAAAATTCCAATGGAAAAACACATAAGCTTTTTTAGGGGGAAAACTCGCATAGCAAATTTTTTTCATTATGTGAGTTTTCCCCATAGAAACGCTCGTTATGCGAGTTTTCTATTGGAAAAGTCTGACTCGCATAGCGAATATTTTTGCTATGCGAGTCGGATTCATATAGCGAAAAAAATTCGTTGTGTGAGTTTTCCTCCATATCGCTTTTTGAAAAACCTGCTCGTTAGTGAGGTTTGACTGTATATTTATTCAGATATTGAGGTTCTTTTTATGAGTTTTACAACCACTACCATCATCTACAAACCTGAGACCAGTTTTTGGCTTAAGTCTGAGACATTGTCATAAATAGGCTGGTGAAAGGCAGCAGCCAGAAGGAACCACTCATTTCTTCTGAAAATCTCCACTACATCTTTCCAAATGACTCGGTTGTAGCAGTGTACAATCTTTTAGAACGGTTTTTGTTTCCAGATATTTTTTCCTCTTTCCAGAAACATTTTTTTACCCAAGGCATCATCTAGTTGCTGTATTCATTGACCCAATCTTTTGAACCACCTGCCTCAGGACTTGTGAAAGACCTGCTTAATTTAAAATACATCAGTAGTGGTGCTGGCAGTTAATACATAGTAGGGCTGTCAATTAATTAACATTGTTTATTACTATAACCACATATGCCTTTTTGAGGATATCAAAGGGGTAGAAATTAATTGTATGAAAACTTCAGAGTCAAGGAAGCAAAAGTATAATGAACTCATGGCAAGAAGTATGAGCCGATTTTAATGTCTCCTAGTTTACAAGGTGCCTAGAAAATATAAAATTACACATCAATGTTGAGAATTATTTTATGAGGGCGGGGGAATGTTGATCTCTTCAGTGATGTAGAAGATTCTGGGGAAAACATGTAAAGCGGTGCTCTGAATTGAGTGGGTGTCAAAAGTTGCTAGATGGGGCAAATGGAAATGCTAGTACTGTACTGTATTATTCCTGCTCCCAGACATGTTCATCATAAGGGCCAAAAGATGTGACATAAGTGCTGTCATAGATCATGTAAACAGCAGAGGTCAGCCCCACCCTAAAATACTGAAGTGCTTGTCCCACAAGCTGCCAATAACAAACTGTTTTAAATTTGGGCTTTGTACACATAGCTGGGGACACCACCAAACAAAGTTTGCTTTCCTAATAACTGATCCTATGCATATGTGTTGACATTCACACAAGCTCTTTTAGACATTATGTTTAACATGTGTAGGGGAGAATCCTATCTACCACTTTATAAGCATTCAAGCACCTTATTCTTATTGGTAGAATGAAAACCATGGCAGTGGTGCCTTTAAATACAAAATATCTTAAAGCTAAGACGATGAATTTGAAAGAAATGCCATTATACTGCACAACAATGATTTTGCTACTGGGAATAACCCGTGATTTACATGATATCGAGTGTGCTGATTCCAAATCTGAACTCAGAATTTGCCTATCACATACAGATTTTGTTATAGGTGTGATATAGTTGTTCAAATTGTATTGGGTAATGCATTTTTTTTACATGGGAACATTATAACAGTTGCAGCTACCACTATGCCTGCTGCCGCCTCAGCTGAACCACGTCCCCTGGTGGCATGCATGTTTTAGCAGCGGCCTGGCATGTCTGGGCAAGTCAGTGAGCTGATGCCAGAAATAGGTATATAAGGCGAGATGGACCAAGAGCTTGTCTCTAGTGCAAAACCATCTTTATTGGATAGTACAGCTATGCCATAATGAGTCTGTTTTGAGGTAAAGATGAATAGGCACAGCTGCATTAATAAGCCAGACATTTTTGCTACATTTGTTGCAGATATACCCTGCGTGTGTATATATTTTCTTCTTAACTTTTAAAGGTTCTGTTTAACACAGCAAAATGAAAAAATGAGCACAATGTTTAAGGGGGAAATGTGGAGAGTCAGTACCAGGAGCTGGCAACAGTATGTTAAGATATATACTATTCAAATTAGAATAGACTAAATGACAGGGAGAGGAAATTGGTCTTGAAGGATAAGCATTTTGAGTTGGGATGGACATACAACCTTCAACCTTTGTTTCTTCTTTCTCAGACAACAATCTACAAAGGTTGGAATTTGAGGTTCACACATCCCAGGATTCTTATCTCAAGGATATTAATATTAAGCTTAAACATTTCAAATATGAGTGGCAGAATTCATAAAGCCATAGACAGTCTCTTGTTGCCAAGGCTGAGCTAACAGCTGTCCTCAGCAGTGGAATTTGAAAGCGTTATTGTTTCAGAGTATAGTTCAAAGAAGGATTTCCTCCCAAACTCAAGAGAAATGACATAGAATTAAACAGCAACAAACATATAGAAACTTGGGGAAACCTTGCTGCTCATATGAGGTCCCAACTAAAACAGGAAGTCTTTTATATTCTTTTCTTTTGAAAATGACCCATTAGCCACTTTGGATAGCTAAAGCTGGTCTAGAGACAGAGAACTACCTAGAAAAGATAAAATAGCTGCAGTTCTGGTACCTTATCCCATGAAGCAGTATTGAACATAAGCAAAGGTTTTCAGTTCTAGCTTCCCTAGGGTCTCACAAGTAGTTTAACATTTAGATCACAGCTAGATAAAAGTTTAACTATTTCAAGATAGTTCACTAAATGCAAAGAAACCCAAGAAAAGTATCTCTTACATGAAAGAAGCATTCAATTGTCTGATATTTATTCCTGGAATTTCATTGAAAGGCTGGATATAAAACCCTGAAATAAATATATTTTGCTGTTTTGTATCCCGTCTTTAATTTTTTAAATGTATTTATACATTCTGAATATAATGTTGCACAATGCTTTCAATTAAACATATTGCCAGATTATTTTACTTTGATCAGCTTTACTGCTGTCTTTCAAAATTAATAGAGTTTCAAACTCTGGAAAGGCTGTTTCTTCCATTGAAAGATGTTTCTGTGATAATGCTACAAAACAGTGCTGTGGAATGAGGTACAGAGGAGTTGCTAGGGGAAAAAAGTAAGTGACCTTGTGTGAGTGGGAGTCTGCTTGTATGACACTGGATGTCAATATTCTGTTTGTCACAGAAGTATGAAATGTTCATTAAAGTTCAAAGTTCATATCAGCGTTACACTGTTTATGTTCGTGGTATAAAGGTTAGTACTCGATTCCCAAGTACTGCACGACAGAGTGAGCTTCCATCTCTGTCCCAGCTCCTGCCAACCTAGCAGTTCGAAAGCAACGAATTGCAAGTAAATAAATAGGTATCACTTCGGTGGGAAGGTAAACAGTGTTCCATGCACTCCGGTGTTGAGGCATGCCTGCCAAGTGTCCATGGAAACGTCTGCAGATGCAGAAAGCTCTGGTTCTTTGGCTATACAGAGATGAGCACTGAACCACAGAGTCAGATATGTTTGGCTTTCGAACAAGGGCGACCTTTATCTTTACCTATAAAGGATAGTGCTGATGGAACAATACATTAAATAACATAAAATTCCTAAACGCAAGCAGAAACATTGGCAATTACATTAGCATTTCCCCCCTACCCCTGAATAACTGACACCATCAACATTTAGTAATGAGAATTTCCTTCTAAGTCATAAGCACAGTTGTAGAACATTTTGTATGTCAAGGCAAATCTACCATGGCTTTCATTGTACCAGCTGGAGTGTTTGAGTACTCATAAGGGGCTGGATGAGATCATGCCTTCTAAGTTTCTCCTCTGCACTTGTTCAACATAACATTGCACATCTGTCAAAGCACCTTGCCACCCCAGCCACCCCCCCCCCCCAAAAAAAAAGACATAGACTTTATTAAGTGGCAAACTCTGGAAAGAAAACCTACTGCAGGGGCCAACAAAGCACAGGGGTAATCTCTGGGAGGAGCTTCTGGCCCACCTATTAACATAACACCGCCCCCAAAACCAAAACCCAACAAACCACACCCCAAATACTCCCCCCTCCCTTACCAAAAGCCCTCACTCCCCCATGCTTTTCGCCCTACCCGTACAATACTGTCGCCCCTTTTAACCTTACTCATCGACGTGAAGTAGGCAAAAACAGTCCCCAGCACAGCCAATCAGCTGGGACCCAAAATTCTTACCTGGCCCAAAATATTATGAACACAATAGCCACTTTGATTTTCAGGGTGGGAGGGCAGGCGACAAACTCCCAACCCACAAAGACCCTTCTAGAACACTCCAAACTGATCAAACAGCATGACACGCCCCCGAAAACTTTTAACCAATCAAACCCTTCCATGTCGCCGTCCAGCTCCTAACTCCTCCCAAGGGTGGGGTAGGGCGGCAAAGACCCCTCGCCTGCAGCAGACACTGCGTCGAAGGTATCCTTGCTACCCCAGTCCCTCCCCCCCAAAAGACATAGATGACAACGTGGAAAGAAAATTGCCATTTTATTAAGTGGCAAACTCTGGAAAGAAAACCTACCGCAGAGGCCAACAAATCATGGGGGTAATCTCCGGGGGGAGATTCTGGCCCACCTATTAACATAACACCGCCCCCAAAACCAAAACCCAACAAACCACACCCAAAATACTCCCCCCTCCCTTACCAAAAACCCTCACTCCCCCGTGCTTTTTGCCATACTCTGTGACCTCGGAATGAGTCTGAGGACCCCTTGTTGTTTCAATAATTTGAAATGTTCAGTCATTCTATAATTTGAAATGTTCGGTCGTTGCCGCCCTTGGAATTTCTCTGTGGCCATGGGGGAGAGGCCGTTACTGTATTGTATTATCTTGAATATTGTTATATGCTGTTTTGTTGATAGAATTTTGTATACTATATGACTATGTGTTTATTGACCTTGTATTACTGTGTATATTGGTCATTGTATATTGCTTAATTTGCTGTGTATATTGTGTTTACTGTGTATATTGTTTGATGATTATATGAGCCGCCCTGAGTCGGGTTCCCTGATTGGGCGGCATATAAGTGTGAAAATTAAATTAAATTAAAATTAATAGTAGTGTTTGTAATGGCAACAGGATATATCTTTCTAATATTGAATTAGCACAATTGATATTGCATTGGATTAACTGTCAAGACTAGAAAATATGCTCAGACAGTTCAACAAATACAGTACTTTGAAAATCAGGTGGAAGGCTTTTGTTTCCTAGTTGTCCATCTAACACAGGGGTGGCCAAACTTTTCGGGCCACCAGTCACGTGGTTCCTCCCACTGGAAGCAGAAGTAAAACGTGCCTTGAAATCTGTTTTGCAACAGGATGAGATAGATTTTAGGCTGTCATTTTCTCTGTTTAAACCAAGGATGCCCACACTATGGCCTGTGGTCCAGATCCGGCCCCTGGTGCCAATTCATCCAGTCTACACCACCCTTGTCGCTTCCAGAAGCAGAAGTAAAACATGCCAGGATGTGCGCATTTTACTTCCGCTTCTGGGAGCAACAAGGGTGATGCAGGACGGATGAATTGGCATCAGGGGTCAGATCCGGCTCATGGGCCATAATTTGGGCACTTCTGATCTAGCAGTTTCAGAAATGTCTGAGTGAACTGGACCCTGAAACTAGGAAATTTTGGAGAAATTGAAGAAACAGAGAGAAACTAGAATTACACATTCCATT
This sequence comes from Furcifer pardalis, assembly GCA_030440675.1. NCBI lineage: Eukaryota > Metazoa > Chordata > Lepidosauria > Squamata > Chamaeleonidae > Furcifer > Furcifer pardalis. The sequence goes on along the minus strand of CP126896.1, from coordinate 75,550,776 downwards.
GTACAGCACGGGTGTGAATGTTAGTGCAAATTTTAATGTATTTGATGTATTTGATGTATGTAAATTTTGATGTATTTTGATGTATGTTGTATTTTGTAATGTTGTTTTTTGATATTTATAAATAAAATTTTAAAAAAGTCTGAGTGGAGCCATTTGCAGCACTGATCAATGTTAGATAGGGGGGATATCAGAGCAAATCTATTTCACTGGATTTATTCTTCCAGACAACATATTGATATAGTATAAAAAAAATCATCTCACAATGCAAGTCTGCTTTGGGGAGGGGGATAAAAGGGAAGGAAATCTCCAAAATTTGTCTTTGGGTTTCCTTTTCCCAGTTCCCCTCCTGCTTAAAAGCTGTAGGAGGCTTTTGTTCCACCAGAATTACAGCAAACAGCAGGAAACACACCCTTCTGCAACACACAGTTTTCTGAATTGGGTCCAAAATCTTTAGGACTAAGATGTAAACCTGAAAAGGAGATGGAAATTCTATTTATAAGGTTTGAAAGAAAACACTCAACATGCACAGACTAATACTAGTTAAAAACAAAAACAAAATTAGCAAAATTAATGCCAGAATGTGTATGTTTATGCAAGCTGTGATAGGAAAGGAACATGTCAAAGAATGCTTAACTAATTTTTAGTTCTTTCAATATTAGCCATACCTGCTGTAATAACCTGATGAAAACATGTTGTAGCCACGTAATCAAGTAAAATCTCAGATTTTAACCCAAGTAGAATGTATGCCTGGATAATTTTACAAATCAGGATTCACTTTATATTGTAGGAAACAATCAGAAAAACTAAATCTACTCTTTAAAAAATAATGTATATGCTATAGTTAAAGCTGAATATAAATTATTGTTGTATTGATTAACCTAAGTAATACACAAAACCTGTATACTGATTGATAAATTGTATGATTTTGAGAAGGGTGCTTCCAGACATAGATTTCCAGGTTTACTGCTTGAAATGTGTTTTATATTTACAGTATTCTGGTTTTTTCCTCCCAAACAAAGTTTTGTTTATTTCTTGTGTGGTGAAAGGATGAGGGAAGACATAGGGAGGTCACAGATGAATTGCCTGGAATTTAATGAATGAGGCATGCAATTTGCACAAGAAAACTGTGTATGGAAGTAAACATACAGTCACATTATGAAGCACATTTCTTTATAAACTTTCATGCGCCCATGACTACAGTGGCACATTTTGCAATGTATGACATTTATGACCCTATCTAACCATTTCTTTAGAAACATATTTCAAGGAAACAATCTTCCAATGCCTGCTCTTGAGTTGTACTTGTTTTTCTCAATTTTAAAAACTTGGTGTTCCTAGCACCTGTCTGGCCAGGTTATGCTGCTATGGTAATACAGTAGACCATACTGCCAGTGATTCAATGCTGAATGTCAGGCGGTAGTTAACTAACATGACAGCCCTGAGGACTAATGGCTTGGGTGCCATGTCCACAGGGAAGGGTGATAGTCCTCAAGTGGATCAAATCCCACTTGAATCCATCTTGATGGAGAGCAACAACTTCATCAATACTGGCCTGGGGACTTTGCGTGCCAAAGATCTCAGGACCTGAAAGTGACTAGCAGAATTGGATCGGTGGTATGAGTGTCATGCTGCGATGTGGTTGGCAGATGAAAGGCCATTGCATTATATTCTCAGGATAGTCTTCATGGCTGATTGCCATGATGATTGCCAATATTTGGATATGGCAGAAGAAGGAGAAGGTGTTCCTGGGAAACATCATGATTTGACTGGAGCCATAAACCCTTGTCTTAGCATTAGACCTCCTTTCCTCACAGTCTATGGCTTTTTAGTCAAAAGCTGCTCCTCAGCTTGCAGTGAACATCTTAACAGCTTTCAGATTGCTATTTGTATAATTAACAGTTTTCAAGTGTCAATTTCCATCCTAGTTTTTCTAAAAAAATATCAGGACTCCTCAACATTATTATTCTATTGAGTTTATATATGAAAACATTTGAAGAAGAAAAAAAATCAAAGTAAGCAATGTTGATAAACTGGGCCTTCTCCCAGTTGACCTCAACTTTCCTGAATTCTTTAGTTCCTATGGCAACTGGAATTAGGCTACAATGTGCTTTATCCTTTGAGTTAGCTTCTAGTTGGGAATTCCTCACAAAAGATTTGTAATAGTTTATTTTTCATACTTAGATTATTGTCAGCAGAATATTATCAGTCTTTGGTATACTTTGGAAATAGAATCTATTGCGTGCTCAAAGTAAAGCTAAAGCATATAATCTATTGCGTGCCCAAAGTAAAGTTAAAGCATCAAGGCATCATTTAGACTAACATTTTCATTTTTGTGTGGTTTTCCTGAAATGTAGAAACATGAAGACCTGTATGTGAACTATAAGTATACATGGTGTAGGGCTGGGGTGAGTATCCAGCAAAATAGAATACAAAAAATAACAATTGCATCACACCTGGTAGTGAACTTCCAAGGTGGCAATGGACAAATACTGAACATTAAAGGTACTGACACAGAAAGAGCCTCCTCCAAGATTGTGGTATATCTGAATCACAATTGGGCATACCCTGGGCAACAGCAACCTTGTGTTGCCAGCTAATCTTTCTCACACTTGGTCAGGCAAAAGGAACTGCAGAGTGAACTCACCAAAAGTTGCCTATATTTTGGCAGTTTCACACCTGGCCTAGACACGGAAGAAGAAGAACATTAACATCCTGGCAACTGAACATTCATGGTGTTGATACCATTAACATCCTGGCAATTAATATCTTTACAAATGCATTGATTTTTATGACATGAATTTTCAGGAATTAGTAGGTTGTGCGGAACTCAGACTCTTGCGAAAAGCAACTGCTGGTTGTATGAACATGAAACTAATGAGAAAATAGTGTTTATGTAAGTAAATAATGTGCTAAAAAGCAGTTTCTATTTAATCCTCTGACGCTCAGTGGAATTTAGAGATGGAACCCATTTCAACCATCTCCCTATGAAATCCCCTTTTGTAACTCTGTTTCACTACAATAGCCATACAATGTGCTGGAAGATTGAAATGTTTGGATTTTTTTACTTCTCTGTGTAACTCTTTCTAATGTCAGATTTGTGTACAATTATTTTCTTGTGCAGAGATTGTTCTCTAAAGCAGTTCATCTTCTAAGTGTATTGTTGGTCTGTCATTGTTACACCATTCTCCAAGCACACTTGTGTACCAGCTCTTCTTGTTTTGCAAATGTTGACTGTAGTTGAACCCCCAAAACAGACATAATTAATACACTTATTTTCCAATTGTTATCTAAAACGTATCTCTGACATGCTCATAATTAAAATGTTACTAAACCATAACTTACAGGGGAACAAAGACATGCTCAGAAAATGTATTTTTAAATGACCCATTGGCCCCATTTAAATCTTTTACTATTAAATGCAAATCAGATCCTTATGCTAGAAAGCTGCAATAGACATTTGAGAGGAAGAGGAATTTAAGACAAAGGAAGAATTTCCTGGCTTCTAACTCCTTCCCTAATTTGTTGATAAAATGGCACAGAAAATAAAATGAAGAGAGGAAAGAGAAAAATTGAGAACTAGCAAGAATGAGGGAATTTGTCTTGATCTGTCAGCACAATATCAATGCAATCTAGCATAGCAGTAACTTTTCTCCATCATTTGTTGTCTTTTGAGCAGTCCCTTTCCACTCCTTTTTCTGAGGGTGTCACTACAAAGATGTTAAACAACACAGAGACCAGGACAGAAGCCTACCCTGCTCTGTTTTTCTACCTCTTGTTTCTCTGCTGTGCTTCATTTCAAAGCTCCCTGAAGCTTGGCCTTTTCTTTTCTTTCTCTGTTTTAAAGGAGATTGTAATGGGGTGCCACCATTTTGCTTCTGATTCACATGAAGGGCCTTTTGCCTCTAAGGAATAGCCCCGTTTCCTGTGTCCTAGTTATGATCCTGAATGTGACCAGCTGTAGTCATGCAGGAGGGACTGTGGTGGCTTAGTGGTTAAGACGCTGAACTTGACAACTGGAAGGTCAACGGGTCAGCAGTTTGAGACCCGTGCTGCATGACAGTGTGAGCTCCTGTCTCTGTCCCTGCTCCTGCCAATTTAGTAGTTTGAAACCAAGAAATTGCAAGTAGATAAATATGTACCACTTTGGTGGAAAGGTAAACAGTGTTTCGTGCACTCTGGTATTGAGGCATGCCTGCCACGTGTCCACGGAAATGTCTGCAGATGCAGACAACATTGGCTTTTTGGCTCTAAATGAAGATGAGCACCAAATCCTAGAGTCAGATATGACTAGCTTTCGAGTAATGGTGAACTTTACCTAGTCACACAGGACCTCACCTTTTCTTCAGGAATTCTTAGCAATTATAGACACAGGCTCTGAGGTGACACCTGCAAGTTCATTACAGGTGTAATATACTACTGCAAACCTCAAATAGAGGTTATCTGGCCTTTGAGACATGAACTCCTTTCAACCAACCAGGTGTTACCATACCCATCTATCAGGTAGCAGCCCTTTCGTGGCTCTTTAAGAAACTGTCATCCACTGTAAATCCTCTTCTCAATTTAGTGTTTCTTAACATCACCCTGCCAACAAAAGTCTGCATAGTCAAAGCAATGGTATTCCCAGTAGTAATGTATGGTTGTGAGAGCTGGACCATAAGGAAGGCTGAGCGCAGAAGAATTTGAAATGTGGTGCTGGAGGAGAATTTTGAGAGTACCCTAGACAGCAAAGAGATCAAATAAGTCGAACCTGGAAGAAATCAACCCTGACTGCTCCTTGGAAGGACAATTATCGAAGATGAAGCTAAAATACTTTGGACACCAAATGAGAAGAGAGGACTCACTTGAGAAGGCCTTGATGCCGGGAAAGATCTAAGGCAAAAGGAGAAGGGGGCGGCAGAGGATGAGATGTCTAGATGACATTGTTGATGCAATGGGTGTAGAGCTGAGTGGGCTGTGGAGGATGGTGAAGGTTAGGAGTGGGTGGCGTGCAGTGGTCCATGGGGGTTGCAAAGGGTTGGACTCAACTGTGCAACTGAACAACAACAAAAACATAGGATCTCATTCCATATTTTCTTAAGCTTACTGACATCAAATTTCTTAATAGTCAACCCTCGCATAAAGAGCGTCTCACTTAAAGAGTAACTCGCTTAAAGAGCAGAATTTTCTCTGAATGTTCGCTTCGCTTAACAAATAAAACCAACCAAAAACTCGCTTAACAAATAAATCGGGGTTCACAATCCCCCCCCCCCACAATTGGTCATTTACAATGGTCTTTCGCTTAAAGAGCAAACTCGCTTAAAGAGCAATCCTGTGGAACGCATTATGCTGTTTAAGTGAGGTACAACTGTATTCAGAATGTCCGACTGTGCTTAGCTTAGCTTATTTCAGTCCAATAACAATCCAAGAGGACACGGTCACTTTCTCAAAAGATTCCCATTACTTCCACCTCATGGACCATTTCCTCTCTGCTGCTGAAGGTTGGGTCCAACGTATTTGATCCTCTTGCTGTTTCTTCTATTGTTTGGAAAACGAAATTGTCAGTAAGGCAAAGATGGAATTTGTTAGCTCTTAACAATCTTGGCAGAGCTGGACCAGGAACAGATGTTACCGATAGCCTGTAACTGGAAGAGAGAGATATTTAACCAATGTGAATGTGTGACTATTAGAAGACTCTTGGATTGTGTAAATTAGCTTGCTTTGTTTGGTGATTAGTTTTTTCAGGAATTCAGTGTAGGATTCCTCTGAGGTTTGGTTGCACAAATGCAGAAAGAGCACCTCTGTCGTTTTGGACCACTTCTGATGTTTGTTTCTAGCTTGAGACTTCCAACAGATATCAATCTACCTCTTTCTCTCTCTTTTGGTAACCTGATATAGAAAGGCATCATCCAAATCCTCTGCTGCAAAGCCATATGACTGTTTCTCATCTTCTTTGGTTTTAATATCTCTCCTATTCTTTCCCTTTGTTTGAATTTTACCCAAATACTTTCACCCAACATTCCATCTTTCGAGTCATGGGGTTTCGTGCTGATGTGCACATCTTTTACATATAATACCACTTCTCTCTTCCTGTTTAGTCTATTCTTTTTGAATAAGCTATACCTTTTTTTTTTTTTTTTGCAGTTGGACACAAACTATGCAGTTGGAAAGAATTTGTGCAATTGGAAACTGATGTAAATGCAGTTGGAGAAAATGAACAAAAACCAGGTTAGGTGTATCTGATTATTATGAGAGGCTGTATGATCCAATACAATTCATATGAAGGTCAGTGTTTGGTTTCCATACTTGAAATGCACAAACCATATCAAAATAACTTCTTATTTTTGTCCATAACATTCTCTTCTTTATCATTGCTAGAAGTTTGCAAGTCCACAGTATCACAGATACTAAAGCAACCACTGAGCCTAAAGATGTGTGTTTGGATGGAGAAAGCAAGGCAGCCTTCACAGGATTTATATAGTTGGGTCCCTTCAGCTACTTCGTTCTAGTTACATGTCATCCCACCAGATTTCAGTAACATCTATTAAACAATATTTTTCTTTCTGTGTTAAAATTTCAACTTCATCTTTTAATGCTGTTTAAAATCATATAAAGGTTATTCCCGCCTTCTGTTTTCTTACTAGGTTTTGCTGTGCATTGACAGATTTCTGTACTACTGTTCCAGTCTCCTGTTGAACACTGATGGTTATATCACCAGTACCTACCGCTCATGCCCTCAGTACTTATTATCTGGAACACTGTCTCTTTCTCATGTAGAATTCAATTTAAACAACAACCTATCAGATTCACGGGATTCCTGACAAATACATTCTTCTCAACCTTCTGAGGTGCAACTTATTTCTTGCTGGAAGTCTTTCTTCACGGAAGCATAGACTACGATTTAAGAAGCCAAATCTTCCTAATGACACTATTTGCATGGATAGTTGTTCACTTCCTGTATTCTTCTCTCTTTTCTTCTCTGGCCAACATCTTCAATAAGGAGTGATGAAATCACCACTAGGGCTCCAAGATTCTCCACTTTACTATCAGTTGCCTACTGTTTGTTGAAGGCTCTATCTATCTGGTAGTATAATTTATTCTTAAATTTATCAGAAGGAATAGATTGTGGCCACTATATTTTACTAGCAAACTTTCCTGTCACTTTCTAAATTCTTGCATAAGGCAGACTGCACACCTGAAATGTAATGCCAGATTTACACACAGTTGTTCCTGTTATTTTCATATTATTACCACTCTCTTATTCTCCTCCTGACAGTGACAGGATTTTTTCTATTCAAGGAAACCTCCACAACCAACTCTGTGCTCTCTGAAGCTTATAACTGCTGCCTGTGTTCCAGTAGCTTAGAATCACTAATCCATGAAGAAGGCCTGGAATTAATTGTGTAGCTACAAATATATAGCACACTTCCTGAAATTTTGCTTCTGTACCTTTCTCCATGTGGTTTCCTCCTGCATATGGAGTTGTTCCCTAGAACCATTTCCCTTATCATTCTTCCTGAAGAGTCCTCTCTGCTGTCTAGAAATGCATCCTTCTTGATGAGCAAAAGTGTGGATATTATTATAAAGTAAAAATATGTCATTAGATACACAATGTAAGACTGGTATAAAATTAATAGTTCAAGACCTAACCAAGGACCTAAGAACTGTTAAGGTAACATCCTAGTTCCTAGTAAAGTTGTTTATTAGTTCCTAGTAAAGTTCCTAGTAAAGTTGTTTTTTTCTAGAGTCCAATATTGCTGCTGATGCTGTTGAACTTAGTTAGAATATTTATACCCTGGCTTTCTCATAAAAAGATCCAGTTAAAAATTGGAAGGGTAATGAGGAAAAAAATCAGCACCAGCAGACACCCCCACACACACACCACACACACCCCTAAGCATCTAGTTCAGGGGTGGCCAACCTTTTTTTTTGCCGCAGGCCTAGCCATGCTCCCCGGACAGCTGAGCGGCCTGGACCACACCCCCAGAAGTGGAAGCAGGTGCATTTACGGTTGACATAAATGTGGCCACCTCTGCGTTTATGCATACACGGGCATTTTTACGGCTGACATAAATGTGCCTGCTTCCACTTCTGGGTACAGTGGCGATGGTCTGGATGGAATGGTGCATCGGGCCGTGGGTTGGGAACCCCTGATCTAGTTTCTGAGAAAAATCTTGCAGATAGAATATTCTTCCTGTTCAAAACGTTTTAGTAAAAGTGGTTTTTAGCTTGCTTATAGTGCAAAAAGATAATGGACAGTAGTCATTAATGATTGAAGGGGAAAATAAACTCTGTACATGATCAGAGGTATTGATATTATTTCCATATTGTTGTTTTTGTTCAGTCAACAACATATTGCAGGGTGCAATTTTGTTATTCAAAACAAATTATTGAGTTTCAGCTTTGCTAATATTGTGGTGCAAATGAAGTTCACATGTGTGTATATCAGGCAAGTGTATAACAAAAAACCAGAGTAGTGCGTGTGGTCTGAAACCTTGTTTCCTGCTTGTTGGAAAAAGTGGAATGGATTTTTTTAAAAATGGAAGGGAACAAAAGTACATGTTCTTTGGTTGTAGTTTGCTAGCTGTGCAGGCGATCTTGTTGCTGTCACGAAAGAAGGAAGTGTAGGACTTTAAAAATCTGTGTTGGAATTATGCCATTGCTCTGCAAACCATGCTCTTAATTTTACGTGCTTGAGGAAGCCATAGGTGAACCATTTTCTTGCTGCTATTGAACTGTTGTTTTTTTGACAACAATACACAAAATTATTCACTTACTGCTATGATTCACTATCCCTTAACTGTAAAATGGACCAATATCTGCTAAGTGATATGAATGAGATATTGGCACTTAAAGAGTCCAGTTATATAGCTGGAGCTTGTCTCATTATCTTTTTTTTTAATTGCCTCCTTGCATGCTTTTATTTGCAGTTTCCATTTGTGGCAATTTGAGAGCTTGGCTAAATGGCTCGCCTGGCATGGCCTTGCTTGGGCTATATAAGAAAGCTTAAGGTCATGTAGAGGTCTGATATGATGCCATTTGGTGAGATCCTTGAATCCATGTGGCATATGCACCCGAAGTGACCCTATCTGGCCTGCCTCCTTTCAGAAACAAAAAGAAAGCAAATATTCAAACAAAAACCCCTTCCTAGCCTCCTTCTGTCTCCTCCTCTTTCTAGGAGGAAGCTTTCAATTTTCAATATTTTTTCTAAATGCCATGTTGCACCAGTGCTCCCTTAATAGGGTTTTAAAAGACTTCCTCCTTCTGTTCCTCTATGGAGGATAAGTGGGAGTTTTTAATTTCCCAATATCATTAAGTGACTAATAATAACCATACTAGAAAAATGAAATCAAAGGAGACATGTTGAGTAGCATGCTCTGCTTTGGTTTGATCACAGCAATTGCACTTTTTGGAAATGAACTAAAATAGCTTGTTCCTATGGTGGCTTAGTGGTCAAGACGCTGAACTTGACAACTGGAAGGTTAGCAGATCAGCAGTTCGAGACCCAAATGCTACATGACAGAGTAAGCTTCCATCTCTGTCTCAGCTCCTGCCAACCTAGCAGTTCAAAAGCAAGAAATTGCAAGTAGGTAAATAGGTACTGATTCATTGGGAGATAACAGCATTCCGTACACTTCAGTGTCTAGTCATGCCTGCCACATGACCATGGAAATGTCTGCAGATGCAGAGAGAGCTGGCTCTTTGGCTGTAAATGGAGATGAGCACCAAACCCTAGAGTCAGATATACCTGGCTTTCAAGTAAGGGGAACCTTTACCTTACCTTCACCTAAAAAAGAGTGGCCCCTGACAGGTACTCTGGGTATGAACATTCTGCAGACAGGCTAGTTCATAATGATGTTCCTTTCATCTGGTTGCAAAGAGAGTGAACTAGTACATTTCCACAGCGGACCAAACAGTGAGACAAATGGCTGCATAGTGAACCCCTGAGCTTGTGTTGACTTCACCAGCGTCAGAGATTCCTGCCTGAATATCATACTTCTTTGCATTTGAAATTGTTACAAAACTGAATATCAAGGCGTCATTTCTGACAACCCCATGCCGAAGCAGTTCTCTCTCATTTTAAAAATCTTAAAAGTTTTCAAACTCCATTTTAATATCATTCTGACACAAGCTATCTGATCATGAACTTTTTGGACAAAATATCACACATCAAAGAGCATACCTTTAGGCTTCTAAAAAGCCAAAGTTAATAGTGGAGTAGAGTACCCATTAAATTATTGGACTAAATTAATTTTATGTCAATGAACAGATTCCACAGAATATGCTCAATCAGATTCAGTCTGTCCCAGCCAAACAATTTACCTGGCTCCACAGACAAGTGCAGATTACTCTATCATGTAGCTTTTCAGTTAATAATTTTTCAGGAATAAAGGAATTTGCTGTTAAATTGTAAGTCAAACCTAGAATGAGTGTGTAATCCTATGCATGTGTAGGTAACAGCAAGCGCTGTTGTGCTCCCATATAAATGTATATTTGATTGCAGCTTGAGAAAGAAATATACCCAACATAATTTGTTCCTTCTGCCCAACATTAGGAAGACTCTTTGGTACAGAGACCAACTTATTCTGAAAATTATTTAGCTGGCCTAAACTAGGTTACCCTACAAATTTTCCTCACCATATTTAGAAGTCACATTCCAACAAATGCCCTCTAAAAATCTTAAAGGGAAAACAATGAAATATCTTTTCTACTTCTCTCCATCATCTATTTTTCTGTATTTTCACATATGCAAGCCTGCCTAACTGTACGTGGTATGAAACAGGCATTTGAAACAGGGTTTAGTGGAGTATTTATTTATTACATTTATATCCCACCCATCTGGGATATTCTCCCAGATGTTTAGTTCATCACACTCATCCCTTCAGTGGTGTGATGTGGCTCTCTTCTGCCTCATGTTATCCTGACAGTTCTGTGCGGTAGGTTAGGCTGGTAATGTTAGGCTCAAGATCATTCAGTGAGTTTCATTTTTTCAATGGAGATTAGAATCCAAAATTCCAGTCAAGAATCAGAGAATAATTGAGTTGGAAGGAGCCTATGAAGCCAACAAGTCCAACACCCTGCTTAATGCAGGAATACAAGCAGAACGGGCAGATAGTTTTCCAATTTTCTCTTCAATGTATTCTGTGTTGGAGAGCTCACCACCTCCTCCTGAGGTAATTGGTTCCAATGTTATACTGCTCTAACAGTTTGGAGGTTTTCCTTGATACTCAACCTATACAGTTGTACCTCGCTTAAAGAGTATAATGCGTTCCACAGGATTGCTCTTTAAGCGAGTTTGCTCTTTAAGCAAAACACCATTGTAAGTGACCAATTGTGAGGGGGATTCTGATTGCGGACCCCGATTTATTTGTTAAGTGAGTTTTTGGTTGGTTTTATTTGTTAAGCGAAGCGAACATTCAGAAAAAATTCTGCTCTTTAAGCGAATTACTCTTTAAGTGAGGCACTCTTTATGCGATGTTTGACTGTATATGGCTTTCTGCAATTTGAGCCAATTATTACATGGTCAAAAACAGATCCTGCCCCTCCTCTTTATGACTATCTTTGAAGTACAGTAGGACTGCAGTGGCTCAAGTGACTAAGACGCTGACTGGAAGACGGCAGGCCAGCAGTTTGAGACCTGAGTACTGCATGACGGAATGAGCTCCTGTCTCTGTCCCAACTCCTGCCAACCTAGGAGTTTGAAAACAAGATATTGCAAGTAGATAAATAGGGACAACTTTGGTGGGAAGGTAAAGAGCGTTCCATGCACTCTGGTGTTGAGGCATGCCTGCCACATGTCCACAGAAATGTCTGCACACGCAGACAGCACTGGCTGTTCGGCTATGAAACAGAGATTTGCACTGAACCTACAGTTGGATATAACTGGCTTTCCATCAAGGGAGACCATACAGTAATACCTCAGATAACATTAGTATCGAATAACACTAAAATCGCATAACATTAAGCAATCTGGGAGGAAGAATTGCATCGGATAACATTAAGATCCTATGGGATGCATCAGATAACAACCGCTAAAGCCTGTGTGGTTACAATGTATCTCTATGGATCCCATAGGATTTTAACATGCATCGGATAACACTAAAAATCGTATAACACCAAGACTTGTGGAACCAGGTTTTAGTGTTATCTGAGGTTTTACTGTAACTGGCTTTCCATCAAGGAAGACCTTGAAGTACAGTACAGTAAAAACTCGGATAACGTTAAAACCTGGTTCCACAAGTCTTGGTGTTATCCGATTTTTAGTGTTATCCGATGCATGTTAAAATCCTATGGGATCCATAGAGATACATTGTAACCACACAGGCTTTAGCGGTTGTTATCCGATGCATCCCATAGGATCTTAATGTAATCCGATGCAATTCTTCCCCCCAGATTGCTTAATGTTATGCGATTTTAGTGTTATTCGATACTAATGTTATCTGAGGTATTACTGTACGTGTATTTGAAAAGTGCTATTATATCCCCCCTGAGTTTCCTTTTCTCAAAGCTAAACATTCCCAGTTCCTTCAGTTTTTCCTCATCGGGCTTAATTTCCAGTCCCTGAGGATCCTTGTTGCCCTGCGGTGTACTTGATCCAGTTTGTTGGCATCCTTCTTAAAGTGCCCAGAACTTGGTCCACAGAAAGCTCACACTTAAATACAGGAGTTAATCTTTAAAGTGCCACAATTTTATTTTTATTTTTTGCTGTTCTGCTTTGTTTACTCTCAAGAAATGCTTGCACAGACTAACAGGGCTACTACTCCACACATTTCTGCTCTAGTTTATTTTCATCTTTCTTACAGTGCGGTGCCCAGAATTGGACACCGTAGTTTAAAGCGGGCTTTCTGAAGACTGGCCCCGGCCTGAGTTGAGGGAAGGCAGAAAAAGCGACAGGAAAGGCGGGCGGAAAGGAATAAAAAGAAGAAACGGGCTGGGAGAAGCAGGCGGTTAGGTGGCCTCTTTCTCTCTCTCGTATCTCCTTCGCCTGAGGGGCTTCTCCGCTGACAGGCCGGGCCAACTTCTTTGCCTAGGCGTGCAGTGCCTTGAATGGTGCCGTTTGGAAATTCCCGCCCTGGCTTGGTTCCTGCCTCGCTTGAAAGCTCGCCCCGTCATTGCTAAGACACGTCCCTTTGCTGTTCCTCTCGTCTCCATTTCCCCCCCTCAGCCAGCCAGATGCTCCCTCCCTCGTAGTGGCAATTCCCTCAAACACAGAAAGAAAACGGAGAAAAAAGGGAACGTAGTTCTGTGTGTGTATGTGTTTGTGTGAAGTGTTTCGAAGGACCTCCTTTATTTCCCGCGCATTCTTGTCAATTAGGGTCCACGAATGCGGCAGTACTTGTACAAAAACAAACATAAAAGGAAAATAAAGAATCAGTATTTGCTTTGCAATCCAAATAAACAACCACCTCCTTCTTGGCAGTTGCTCCCCTGTGACAAATTACAAGTCCTCTGTGGGCTTTAACGCACACACACCATTCAGCATTTATTTGAAATTGTTATTATGTGCCATCAAGTAGGCTTGAACCTGCGGTAACCTTAGTAGGTTTTTCAAAGGGATGATTTGTTATTGTCATCCCCTGATGAGTTTCCATGGCCAAGAGAAGATTTGAACCCAGGTTTCCAGAATCCTAGAATGATCCACTATGTCTATATACAACACTAGCTCTCCTATGAAATAGTTTGATTCATGTAACACTGCCATATTTGTTTTTTGTTGTTGTTTTATTTTATTTTATTAATTTGAAGGAAAGCAATCTGTGTAAATATGTTTGGTTTATGCTAGTAGAGTGCAGAAGGCTAGTGTTGAGTTTAAAGCTGTTAATTAGGAGCAACAATACTTGTAACTTGCATTAAGGTAAAAATAAGATACAGTACTTATTTTACTGCATGAGAAAAACAGCTTTCTTGGCTAGCTCTCTATATTATAGTTCACATTACTTTTTAGAGTTTGTTTCCATCACTCCAAAGGCACCTGATAATTCTTTGAAGGCAGGTCTCTCCAGAAAAAAAAAACAATGCTGGGGGAGTGGAAAGCAGCAGGAAAAGATGGAATGACTCCATAAAGGAAGCCACAGGCTTGTTTGAAAGAGCTGAGCAAGGCTGCTGAGGACAGCAGATTCTGGAGATCTCGCATTCATAGGGTAGCTACAGGTCAGCAATGATTTGATAGCACATAACAACAAAATTTTCTTTACAGTTTAGTCCTACTTTATCCCATGCCCTTACTATGCTACTCCCTCTGAGTTTACCACTTGGGGGAGGGCAAAGAAAGGAAGAGAAGGAAGTGCCCATTGAAAGTAGTCACTCATTCTCTCATTTATTCACTTGCAGTCTTTCTCTCAATACCAGTTCTTTACACCATCTGATGAAAGAGGTTAAGTGAAAGGTGATGCTGATCCTCTGCTGAACTGTAGCCTCCTCTGGATAGCTTGTTCACTTTCTATCACTTCAAATGCAAGTCACGTGAACCACTAGAGAGCTTCTAATTTTTGCTCAGTTAAGAGAGGATGGCAGGTGACAGATTATTATCCATCACTATTTGATAGATTATCATCCATCACTTGCCCAGTCCTTGCCAAAGGAAAGAAACACTGAGTGATCATGTGCAGGCAGAAGCTGCTTCTGCTCACTCCTTCCTTGCATGAAATGATTTGGTTTACCACATGAGCGTGAGCACATTGGTTTACTCCCTGCTATTGGGCTGTAAGTCCTTTGACATACCCTGTAATTTGTGTATGCATCTTACCTCAGCTGTTAACCTTTCCAATTTCTCTTTGTAACTTTATTTTTCTACAATAATCACCTTCAGATCAGTAACAGTATGTCCGAGCATGTGTGTATTGCCTGTTACCTGTTCTATGTAGATAATAATAAGCATCCGTTAGTAGATCTTTTACTGGTATACTTCAACAATTGGGAGGCTTTGTCTTTCTCTGTCTGGTTATTATGATTAAAAATATTTTCTTTCAGTGATTTCTGCCATTCTGTAAATGTATAGTTGTCGTGCTGTTCCATAGGTTGTTCATCTTCTAATTCATTTTCTTTGACTGCTGTGTCTGTCTCTGTCATCTAGGTATCTTCCATACTTTGGACATTATTCTGGTGATGGTTCTCATTTTGCTAACTTTAGAAGTACAGTACAGTACTATACTATACTTGCAATTCCAATTCTGAAAATACTTTGTTATGGATGATAAACCTTCTTTACTACAATATTTTTGTTTACTCTGATATGCTTGAAACACAGAGTAATACAGCTACTACTGTATTCCAAAAATCCTTCTCTAGTTCATTAATTGTTTGGTTCTATCAATTTTTCCAGGTTTCCATCATTCTAAAAAACAACAACAACACACACACACAACCACAGACTATTGGGTTTATCTTGTAATAGCATTTCATAAGTTCTCATGTGCCCACCACCAAGCTAATGAAATTGTGACAGTTGAAAGCTGTTAACTATGTATGTAACTGTTGAAAGTTACAGAGATGTTCACTGAAAGCCAGTGACTAAAAAGTCATAAACTGTAAATTTTGAGGAAATGTGGACTAGTTTTGCACCAGATGGATAAAGGACAAGAACTGTTGAAGACCATTAACCAAACAAAGCTTCATTACCTTGGGCATATTAGAATGAACAACATGAAATATAGAATAGTACAGTACTCTAAATCTTTATGCAAGGGAAGACCCTTGGGAGGAGAGGCTCTGGATGTAGAGGGACTTCATCTCTATAAAGAATCTGAGAAACTGGTGTGGTATTTCCTCAGAAGAACTGTTCCAAAGAGTTAAGAACAGGAAGACTATTGCCATGATGATAGCCAATATCCAGAACCGATATGGCACTTAAAGAAGAAGGGGCCTAGTGTCAGAGTCCAGGGTGTAGGTGGCTGGTAGTTAACATAAACACCAGGACCTAGGGCAGTGGTGGCGAACCTATGGCACGCATGCCAGAGGTGGCACTCAGAGCCCTTTATGAGGGCACCCATGCAGTCACCCCAGCACAGGGTTGACCTCGCCCCTCTGCCCAGCAGTCCAATGAGAGTGCTTCCTCCCTCCCTCCAGCACAGAGTTCACCCCACCCCTCTGCCCAGCAGCCCAGTGGGAGAATTTCCTTCCTCCCCTGTTGCTATGTTGGTACTTTAGGATAAATAAGTGGGTTTGGGGTTGCAGTTTGGGCACTCAGTCTCTAAAAGGTTCGCCATCACTGACCTAGGGCAACCAGGTAATAGGCCAAACAATAACCATATCTCAGTCCAGAGTCCAAGTCCAAGATCAAGCCAGAGATACTAGATTAGTCCCAATGACAAAAGCATAGCCGAAATGAGCCAGAAGTCATGTGACTGAGAAAACAGATGAGGCAAAATACCTTCAGGGGCTGGAGCAAGGTGAGAACAGACACAACAACAATCCACAAAAACTAAGCAGAAGTATTGAAGAACAAAAGCTAAACAACTACAAGTCTACTAACCTTTATTGCTGAGGCAGCTATTGGGAGAAGGGGCCAGTTTTTATATACCGAAAGCACCCAGGGTCTCCAGATGGAGCCTATTTTGGTCTGGAACCTTTCCAGGGCTCACAGGTGGGGCTTAGCAGCTGCTTCCAGTCCTGCAGGACTTAGGGCAGCAGCTGCAAATCCCAACAACTAGTGTTAATACAAAGATCTATACTGCAGTCAAGCAGTGTTAAATAAGCTTGGATGTCTACCAATTCAAATGCAGGATGCTAAAATATTTTCAACTTATGGATGCATTTGGAATCCTGAGAGGATGTTATGGACATCATCACAGATGATCTGCCATGGTGGTAAGGGTTTTCTATTCACAACATAATTAGTTACAGAACACATATTTTGCATATGGGAAACAGTGAGATCAGGCAGACTGCTAGTTTTGGATGTTTACACAGACATTTTCTAATTAATGTCCTGCTACTTAACATTTCAGATTGACATAATTTTTTCCATGGATATTATTTTTAAGTCACAGTTTTAATTTTTAGCTACTGGTTTTACTGTATTTGTTTAAGTTCTAAATTGCTTTGAGATTTAAAAAGAAAGAAAGAAAAAAGAAGTATAGAAATGTTCTAAAATAAATATTTAAATAAATATATTGCAATTTCCCACCTCTGAAAAAAATCAAATAATGAAAACAACTTTCTCCATTGGGGCAGTAGCAAACATTTATTGAGGAAGAAGAAAACATGCAGTTGATATGGAATGGTTCAGTGGAATTTCTGTTTGGCAGGATCTTAAGTCTGTCATTCTTAAGGAATCAAATTTTCCGTCTTAGCGCTGTTTTGGTTTTAACTACTTCCTCCTGATTGTCACAAGTCATTAAGGTGGCAAACTGGGGTAAAAATTCTTAAAAATAATATTAAAAGCTCAAATAAGTGAACAATAATACATTTATATAAGAACAACCAATTAAATATAAGGCTAAACTGCAATGTGGCTATTAAAACTTGTAAGTAAATGCTTTTGTGAAGCATCAAGTTTTATATACCATCTGAAACAGTACAGTGTCATGTTTTAATTAACCTCTGGGGAATGCTCTGTGTCAGCAGGGTGTCCGATCAAGTGCCTGCAACAACTAAAAGCCTCTTGACTTCCTGGCTGTATGCCTAGCTTTGTGGGTCCACAAGATCTGTAGCAATGCCCCCAGGTGATGATTAAGAACAAGAAAGCCATATGTGAGGTATCCAGATCACAAGCCACTTATGGCTTTAAAGACTAGTACTGAAATCTTGACTTGGACTGGAAGAAAAACTGACAGGCAATGTGATTCAAATAGGCATATACTGATGAAGACCAATCCTGTCAATAATGTAGTTGTCACATTATTTATTTATTTATTTATATTTCAATTTATAATACCACCCTACTCGGTAAAACCAACTCAGGGCGATTCACAAACACATATAAAGTTACAAGTCCATAACACAACATGTAAACATCATAAATCATCAGTATCAGTACCAGAATCAAAGTATCAATATATCATTACAGTATCAAAAAGATTCAATAAGCATCAATATCAGGTAGCAATCAAAAAGTTTCCATATCTCAATCAAGTTTACAAAAAGAATTACAAAAACAGAAAATTAAGCAAAAACAAAAATCACAATTGCTAAATCCCATGACAAGTGACCGAGAGGAGACCAGTGAGGGCAGTAGTGGCGGTAGCCAGCCATCCGTGCTGCTCAACTGTGACCCATTCTTACCAGGAGGAGTCTGAAAGGAAACCATACCTAGAGGAGACTGTCAAGCTGTCCTCGTCCCTAGACCCCAAAGGACGCCCCCAGAAAGGGTAACGGGGCCACCCAGCTAGTCTGACTTCTCTCGGCCAGACCGGCCAAGGGCAAGAGCAGTGAAGAGGTGGCATCCATGGTGGCGCTTTATGCACTAATCAGAGTTCTGAAATTGATTCAAGAGTTTGGCTTGTACTGTATGTTCCCTGTTGAAGGTCCACTTTCATATAGTTTCATATACTTGGTAAAAAGTAACTCTGCTTTGCCTAAAATTTCCGTGTCAGGTAGTGTTTTGGAAGAAGTTATTTTGAATTAAAATTTAAAAACATAGGAAACTGAATAACACAATAACTTTTAAATTCTGTCCTTTCCCACTTTTCTTTTGCTTTTCTTCAACTGTGTTGGGCTTCTTTATCACCTTGGTCAATAGTATTGGATCCAGAAGCCTGGAAGTCTTGAAAGTAAGAATCTGGAATCTTACCAAACCTAGGTTGCATCCTGACTGTTAAAAGAATGCCAACTGGATTTTTTTTGAAGTCGAGTGAACCTTGCCCAAACTTTTTAAACTCTGCATTCACCTGTTACCTAAACATCACTATCCCCTTTTTTCTCTGTCACAGGAAGACATGCAAACTGTGGAGATGCATTTTAAAAATTAATTTTGTCTACTGGCGGAGCACCCCCAAGAACCACAGAGATTTAAATTTCAAGCAAAAAGTAAAATAGTTTATTAACATTGTGTTTAAACAACAGAGGCCTTACTGCTGGATAAAGGCAACCTTTTTGCCTGCTACCAAAATCTACGCATGTGCATGAGCTTCCCTAACAGGGAGTTCCCTTTCTGAAATAGCAAAGACATTTTATACATTTTTTCTACTAATCCTAACATCTAATCCTATCATCTAGTGTTACAATAAAGTTTTTACAATAAAAAAAAGAGTCCAGCAGCAAGGTCTTATTTTTATGCAAATAAGTCAACTTCAGGTTTTCACATCAAGTTCAAGTTACAATGGTAAGTTTTCATGTAAATAGTTGCATTATAAAAAAATTACAAATTCAGGAAATAATAAAGAGAGGGGGTTGTGGGTTAAGTGGAGAAAAGTCAATACAGTGGCCAATGGCAGAGTGGAATATCTGAGTACACTCCAATGAGCAGGCTTGGCTTGAAGGCCAGAACCAATCAGTATCTATGGCATCATTGAAAGTAACTAGGACTTCACTTGATGAGTTGCTTTGCAGTTCCCACCCAGATAATTCCTCTTGATGGGTTTAACGGCACCCATTGTTTACCAGATTGCAGCATTATCTCTAGCTTTTAGTTCCTTTTCAATTTGACCTTCTAAGACATGAAGCAAATTTAAAATGTTAAGTTTCTACCTTCTTATACAGCAGTTCATAAGGAAGAATCACGTATTCTACACAGAACAAGGGAAATATTAAAAAGAACCTTCATTACCCTTTATTAAAGTATGCAAAAAGGGGAATTTAATAACCCCATTCAGGATTGCAAGAAAGGCAGGAGTTTCAGTAAAATTGCCCGACTCAGCTCTATGTACATACTGTATGTTAATTTCTACTCTATCACTGACCCCTAAAACAATAAAATTTAGCCCTCAAGGCAAATAGAATCCCAAGACAGTCTGAGACACTGTAGTGATGAATAGAGCTTCCTGCTTGCCCAAATATGGTATGAAGAGGAAGTTAAGAGATTCCAGTTTGAATTGAACAGTTTACATGAAAACATTTTTATTGATTTATTTGACATCCTAGGTATAACTGCTAATGAAATAAACTTAATCAGAAGTGAAAGGGCAAAGCCTGCTGTGTCTATTTGGCAGAAAGGAAAAATGTATTTTAAAACTGTATCTCCCAGTGCCTTAAAACAGAGAGAAAGGGAGGGGTGGGTGACCCTTGTCCATGCTCTTTTTAAATAGCAGTTTGAGATCTTTATAAATTTATTAAAAATTACCCTTGCAGTTATCTTACCTGCAAGTGAATTATGGTACAGTGTGGTGTTTGGTGCATACGTAAGCCTTCTTTATTGTGGGTGGCAAAGTAAAATAGAGTAAAAGCATTTTTATTGAAAATAAAAGTATAAAAAAATGGTAATTTCAGATTTGAGGTGACACACCTCTGCAAAACATGCTCCTGATTTCCCTTCTTCTCCAGTTTCCTCTTCTTTTCTTGCTTGCTTACCTGTCCCTGCTGCAGAGCTGTTCAGGTGCAGCCCCCGTTGCTGCTCTTCCACACTCAACACATGGTACTAATTATTTTTTATTATACTGTATTTTACTGTTCGAGATTTACAATAGTTCTTTGCTGTAACATTTGGCTGCTAAACTGTCATAGTCCATATCAGTAATGATCCAGGGCAGTTTGGGGAGGACATTTTCAGATTGCTGGGAATTCTGCATACATTAGGGGACAAGACACACAATACACAATACACAATATGTATCGAAATACACAAACACAGAGAAGAATACAGCAGTTTAGGAATAAATACAAAATAAATGGCCTCTACCAGGTTGTCATTTATTACTTTAAAATATATATTTGTAGTGTTTTGTTTGGTTGATACTAAATAATAAAGTGTTTTTAAAGACTGTGAGGTGTTTTTCCTTTTTCACACATCAGTTTATGTCTATATCATTTTTACTGTCAGCTGGAAAAGAAAACAATTACCGTATATGCTGGTGTATAAGATGACTTTTTACCCCTGAAAAACATGCCTCCAAGGGGGGGGGGCATCTTGTATGTCGGGTGCACTTCAGTTGAATAAAATACAGTAATACTTCAGATAACGTTTATCTTGGATAACGTTTATCTTGGATAACGTTTACCTCGGATAACATATACCTCGCATAACGTTAAGCAATCTGGGGAGGAGAATTGCATTGAATAACGTTAAGGTCCTATGGGATGGATCGGATAACAACTTTTAATATCAGATGAACAGGAGTTTGAAGGCTTTTAAAGGGAAACTGTCATTCCAGAAAACTTGCTAGGGACTTGCCTGGCACTTGCTCTCTCCCTCTATTTGTTATCTTCCTTCTATCATTGACAGTTCCAGTTTGGTTAACAGATTAGAAAACAAACAGCATGGCAGCTCCCATAGGTTTATTGTTCCATTCAGCTTTAGTGAATTGTCTTTGGTGAATTACGTTTAATAAACTTGCACTGTTTTATGTTTACTGTACAAGTTTGATAACATACAGCCTTGTGACAGTTTTTCTGCATGTCATAAGCATTTGAATATAAATTAACATGTTGAAATCAAATCTGATGTTCTTTTACGTTTTATTTGGTGTGTGGAAGGTGTGCGGAAGAGGGGGTAGTCTTATACAGTAAGTATATAACAAACTATATTTTGAATGGAAATGTTGGGGGGTCGTTTTATAAGCCCAGTCGTCTTGTATGCCGGCATATACGGTATGCATATAACACTTTAAAAAGCAACCATTTTTGAGTTTTTTTGCAACTGTAAAATATTTTTAATTACATATGACAGTCTTAAACTAAGAGCATCTAACACATTTTTCTGTTCTTTTCAGAAAATTCAGAGGTCATATTATCAAAACGTATTTCCTTGAGAAGATCCTATTTTGTGGACAGAATAAATAACAGTCTTGACTATACCATTTTGGAATGTAACTTTTTAAAAAATTAAATACACTTTTAAAGAATGTTCTTTCTTCACAATTCAAAATTGGCAGAGTGGAATGCTATGGTAACATTTGAAAAAATTAAAGATGTATTTGGAAAAACTAATCTTTATTTGCTTATTAGTTGATGTTTGGTTTATTATCAGCAGTAGTCTCTGCACCATCACATCCCCCTACAGCATAAATTTGTCACCTTTTTTTTTTTTTTGCATTATATCCTCCTTCGGATTTCTAAGAAAACTACATCCCTCTCCATCTCTCTTTGATCATCAGTCCCAACTGCTGGAATTTTAATTTCCTAATTTAAAATACTACATATCTAAATTTTGCCTCTTAAACTGTAGGCAACCAAAACTATTTGTGCTTATCATTAACTTAAAATAATTTACATTAATTGTGTGTGTGATTTTTTTTAAAAAAATCTTGATTTCAAGAAAGCATTTGACAGTGTCCACTGAGTCTCTCTCTGGCAGACCCTGCATCAATACTTTTTAAACATACCTATGATCAAAAACTTCTTCGAGTTTACTACTGGGGTTAGACAAGGCTGTATTCTATCTACGTTCCTCTTCTTCATGGCCTTCTTACGCAATGAGCAGCAAACACTGGAATAGGAATTCTTTGGTCTTACTTGGGTAATGTGGTCACATGAAATGGAGATACAGAGGTGGACATCAAATGTCATCTTGGTAAAGAAACAGCAATCTTCCAGAGAATGAATAAAATCTGGTCCATAACTGGGACACAGGGAATCATACTCGGGTCACAACAGCTGGAGAAAGTGGATAGGTTTACTTAGTTGGGCAGTGTGATGGCTCAAAATGGAGATGTAAAAGTGGATGTCAAATGCCATCTTGGAAAAGCAACAGCAATCTTCCGGAGAATGACTAAAATCTGGTCCTAATCATCTATATTGCTGAAAATTAAACTTCACTTGTTCACCTCCGTAGTGATCCCGACAGCCATCTATGCCTGCAAAACTTGGAAAGCATCAGCAAGTATTAGCAAGAGACTTAATGTCTTCCAACAGAGGTGTCTCTGCCAAATTTTAAAGAATTGATATTGTAACATTACTGATAAGTAGGTGCATTGAAGGAGTGGCTTGTGAAAATTATGTAACATTGTTGCATGGAGAAGACTCCAAATAGCTGTTTTTCTAATATGGAGAAAAACAGGATCCCTAAGGTGGTAATAAGTTGAAGCCCTCCTAATTCCAAATGACAACGAGGATGCCCTCGAAATACATGGAGAAAAACTTTCACAGCAGATAAAAAAGGAAAATGACACAGGAGTATGCGGAAGTACTCGACCAAGACCAAAACTGTTGGAGATTCCTTGTTGCCTGATATGCTACAAAGGTCTAAGTGTGTGTTTGTGTGTGGGGGGGGGGGAGGGGCATGTGTATGTGTGTGAGAGTACACAAACACAAGAGAAGGGAGGAAAAGAGAGTCCCCCTCCATTACCATCTTCTCAGGAAAAATTCAAGCAGTAGGTAGTGGGAAATAGCAAACAGTGGCCCACACAGTCCATGACATTCATTGTCTCTCTTTTGAGCATGTGTCACTCAGCAGAGCAGGCCACATGCCTCTATCAAAGGATATGCCTTTCAACAGTGAGCCCTGTGCCACTTGCAATTTGTCCATACAGGTGATCATGGTAAGATTTACAGGAGCTTGGCCAGTGGTGGGCTCCAAAAATGTTTTTGCTACCACACTGTGGGAGTGGCCTACCTTGTGGGCATGGCCTACTCTGTAGGTGTGGTCATGTGACTGGGTGGGCAATGTAGTCATGCCTGCCACATGACCATGAAAATGTCTGCAAACACAGACAGCACTGGCTCTTTGGCTGTAAATGGAGATGAGCATTGTACCCTATAGTCAGATATGACTGCCTTTGAGCACGGAGGACCTTTACCTTTACTAACCACTTGCAACTAAACAGGGCCAAGCTTCATAGTTGGCTATATGGTGTCCCTTATCATTGCTTTGTTCTTACCAGCTGCTGTAGCACTGCAGCTGGCTAGAATGGCATAATTAATATTGATAGTTAACATGGAATAGACATAATTTTGAGTAAAGATTGCAATTTTAGGATTAGAGTATTTTTTTAAAAAAGTATATCTTTAGAAGATTTTTCTTTTAAAATGGAAATTGTTTTTTCTACTGTTACTGTGTCCTGCTAACACTGGTACCTCAGTGGGCTTTTTACCTTTGGTAGTACAATGTTAATTTACAAAAACTAAATGCATTATGAGATTTTACTAGCTGAGATCATTAACTAAACTCTTCATGGTTTCATTTATGTACACAATTATGTATATCATATACAGTACATAAATCGTTTATTACAGAGATGCTAATTAGTTTTGCTAATTGCACCTTACCATGTTAAAAGTGCTGACTTAAATTTTTGTAAAAACAAGGGCCATTAATGAATAAATAATTGTGCTGAAGTAAAATACCAATAGCAATTACACTTTTATATGAATGGTATGAGACCAGATGATTTGAAATACTATTTACATTTTTATGAACCTGCATATGGCCCATCTGATAGCATATTGGTGAATTTGGTTTCTTGCCCAACTTTAAGATTAGTTTTGATAGAAGTAGGAACAGAGCCTTCTCTGGTGTAGCTCTTACTTTGTATCATTGTACTCTTCAATCTTTATCTTTTAAAAAAAACCCAATAAAGACCAATCTATTCCAAATGTCAGCTTTTTTCATGGGCATTCCTTGCATTTTGTTCAGCTGTCAGGGATGGTGGCATATTTTTTTGTAGCAATTATATTTGCATGACTTTTTTTAGTTTCTGGCATGTGTGATGGCATGTATTAGTCCAAAAGGACAATGTTGGTGAGTCCTGGAGTCACACTGATGGTAGAATGTTTTTTGGGGGTTGTTGTTGTTGTTGCAAGTGACATATCTCTAAATTGGCATAAGAAATTGTGAAACTACAGTACTTATCTGTTAGAGCCCTAATGTAGAAAAGCATAATAAAAATGACACACCCTGTACTGGCATACTGTACAGTGCTGAAGGGTATGCTGGTACTTACTCTAATTTACTGCACACACCACACTTCTGATAAACATATACCAAATCAATGCCTTCCCAAGCTGGCAGCAACATGTGTGTGTGTGTGTGTGTGTGTGTGTGTGTGTGTGTGTGTGTGTGTGTGTGTGTGTGTGTGTGTGTGTGTGTGTGTGTGTGTGTGTGTGTTTGTGTTTGTGAATTATGCTGATTTTAGCGTGGACATCTAATGTGATTTCATCATTAAATATTATAACCCTTTCAACTTCATATAGAGATGTTTCTCTAAAAGCATTTGCTTCTCAAAAAATGCCATAATTAGGATTCTTATTGACATATTAATTAAACTAACTCATTAAAAGAGTATTTTTGGTCTGTGGAGTAATTCATATATCTGTGTTATAACATTTGGGGTTTTTCCTTAGCTGTTTCTGGTGTTAATTGTGTTGAGAGCAGCAGTTTATATAATCACAGGTTAATAAAGCCTGAAGTTCAGGTTTATGCTGTTTTATAACTGATAACATGTTTTTACATGTTTGGCAGAATGGTTACAGGGAAACATTCCATACATAAAGTGTGATAAAGTTGGGGTGTATATAGCTTAAGTCTATATATATTTTTAAGAGAAAAGGTAGAATACCAGAGTCTTGACAGTAATTGATGAATTAGTTAATGAACATATGCACTTTTAATAAACATATGCCTTATATATGACTTTTAAAAGGAAACTCTTGATCCAGTTTTGGTAATTAACTACAGTAATACCTCGGATAAAGACTGCATCGGATAACGCTAAAATTGGATAATGATTCAAAATTTCTAAAGAAATGTTGCATTGGATAACTATCTGCTAGTGTTATACGATGCAGTCGTTTGTAGCAGCAGGGTGGCTGGAAAGCTGAACGGGGTTCTCCGTTCAGCTTCCCAGCCACCCTGCAGCTGCGGGGGCAGGGGTGGGGTGGCTGGAAAACTGATGAGAGGCTCCCCTGTCGGCTTCCCCAGCCACCCCACAGCTGCGGAGGCAGAAGCAGGTGGCTAGGGAAGCCGGTAGGGAGTCCCCGTCGGCTTCCCCAGCCACCCTGCAGCTGTGGATCACTCCCCTGCCTGGCTTGGTAAGGGTCTTAGCTACCCAGGCTGGTGTGTGTGTGTTCTTCTTAATAGAGGCTGGGATAAGGGATCCAAGCCTCTGTTAGGAAGTGCCCCCCCCCCCCGGCCTGGATTGTTAAGCTCTTTAGCAAGCCAGATGGAGGTTTCTAAAAAGAAGGTGGGGGGGAAGAATCCTACCTTCTTTTTAGAACCCCTCCCCCTGCCTGGCTTGGTAAGGGTCTTAGCTACCCAGGCCAGGGTGTGTGTCTTCTTAATAGAGGCGGGGATAAGGGATCCAAGCCTCTGTTAGGAAACCCCCCCCCCCCGGCCTGGATTGCTAAACTCTTTAGCAAGCCAGATGGAGGTTTCTAAAAAGAAGGTAGGGAGGGGAAATCCTACCTTTATTTTAGAACCCCTCCCCCCGCTTGGCTTGGTAAGGGTCTTAGCTACCTAGGCGGGGAGTGATGGTCTTCTTAATAGAGGCTGGGATAAGGGATCCAAGTCTCTGTTAGGAAGCCCCCGGCCTGGATTTTAAGCTCTTTAGCAAACCAGATGGAGGTTTCTAAAAAGAAGGTAGGGGGGAAAATCCTACCTTCTTTTTAGAACCCCTCCCCCCCCGGCCTGGCTTGGTAAGGGTCTTAGCTACCCAGGCAGGGTGGTGGTCTTCTTAATAGAGGCTGGGATAAGGGATCCAAGCCTCTGTTAGGAAGCCCCCTGCCTGGATTGCTAAGCTCTTAAGCAAGCCAGATTGAGGTTTCTAAAAGAAGGTGTGTGTGTGTGTGGGGGGGGGGGGAATCCTACCTTCTTTTTAGAACCCCTCCCCCCCACATGGCTTGGTAAGGGTCTTAGCTATCAAGGCAAAGGGTGTGTGTGTCTTCTTAATAGAGGCTGGGGTAAGGGATCCAAGCCTCTGTTAGGAAGCCCCCCCCCCCCGATAGCTAAGCTCTTTAGCAAGCCAGATGGAGGTTTCTAAAAAGAAGGGATCTTTTCAGATTCCCCCCCAGCTTGCTAAGCAAACCAGATCCAGTTTTTAACATTGTGCGATCAATGCATCGCATAACGTTAAAAACCGGATACCATTATGACTTGTGGAACCAAGTCATAACGTTATCCGAGGTACTACTGTATTATCATACTTAGAAACCCATTAAGAGACCAAAATGTTGATTCTTGAAGCAGAACAGTTAATTGGGGACATACCTACAATGCTCCTAGAAGTTTCCAATGAGTTCGTCCTGAAATGTGGGCACATCTGAATATATCTTGTTAAGATTTAGATGCAGCAAGTCAGATATTGTAGAGACACTGACTGTACTATATTCTTCACTATATTGTACTGTTATTAGTCTTCATGAGAAGGTGGTTGATGAACAAGTACTGTGGGTGCCTAGCTAGACAATATAGAGTAATGGGACATATAAACTGCTAGACAGCTCAGGAGTTTAGGTATCTGGTTGCAGAACCAGAGGTAAGGAGTTTGATTCCTCACCGTGACTCCTTGACAGGGGCTGGATTCAATGATCATAGGATCCCTGTCAACTTTTCAGTTCTAAGATTTCTGTTATTATATTATTAATATAAAGGTGGGCATACAGCAATTACAGAATAAATGCAAAGGAGAGAACAACAGAGTATTGGTTGCCCTGAGGCTGTTGCCTAGTTCAAACAGCCTAGACAGCCCTGGATTGAAAATGTTGCTGCTAAAGTCAGGTTGTTATTGTTGTTCAGTCGCACAGTCTATTAGTGAATGGCAAAACAACAATCAGGACTTGATCTTGGTTAAATGTACTGCTGTAGCGTGTATTAATGGGAGCTTAATCTATCTTAGCCCTGCCCATCTCAAATCTCTATGCAGCAGAAGATGAAACCTGGAGTCAAGGGGACAGAGTTTTCTTGGCCAGTCCCCACTTCAGTTGTCACATCCTGCAGTTTGCTGTGTGTGTATCTGAGGGCAGGAATCTGAGACAGAATGAAAATTATGTTGGTGGATATTTCTTCTTCACCTAACCAAATGGACTTTGGCACTAGCACTGGAGCTCCTTTGGCTAGTTGTGCTGGAGGATTTCAATATCTATATTGAGACAGCTTTGGCAGGAGTGGCTGCCTCAAGTCCTTGATATCTGGTTCCAGTGAACACATCCCGGGTCCACCATTTTTTAACCTTAGGGGAGAATGCTGATGATCTGAGGAGGGACAAATTCTCTGTCATTTTGTTTTCATGGACAGACTATTACCTAGTGGGATTTAGACTCACTGGAACTGAGAGACTTTGCCGGGGGTGGTGGTGGTGATAGATACTGAGTAAGATTATCCATCCCCAGTATCAAATGGATCCAAATGCTTTTGTGTCAGCTCTTGGGTAGTCTGCCAAAGTCCTTGTTGATCTTTGGAATTGGGTAGCCTAAGCATCCTCTCCCATGATGTAGAGCCAAACTGTCCCCCAATTTACTAGGCAAACAATGGCAGTGAAGAGAGTGGGATGGAGACCCCCAGCTCAAAGCACAAATCCAAAGGAAAGTCTGTCCAGCATAACTGTCACAAATGGTCAAGGGTCTATTACACTGTGGCTCACCTTTTGAACAGACCAAAACTGAAAATTCACCCTCTGACCATTTTGCATGAGTATAAACAGCATCCAGCCCAGGTATCTGCGCTGCTCTTCCTGGTCTCGACAGGGAAGGGTGAAAACACCTGCGCTGGGCTGGCGACGTTTAAAAAGGGCCATTGCCGCTGCCTCTTTGGGACTCTCTGCGCTGCTCTTTCCCGGCTTTAGATTTTAGACCTCTTGCTCCTCTTGTTCTTAGTATTTCGTATTATTAATCGATTAGTGTATAACTTATTTTTTTAATTTTTGTATTGGGTATGGATTGGGTATGGATTGTATTGTGATTATATTGTTTATTGTCCATTTGGTACTGAATATTGATTATGGACTGTAGCCTTATCATATTGTGTTATATTTATTTTGTCTTGTTGCACTGTATTTTATATTGTACAGTATTATTATTCAACTGTTATATTGTATTTAATTGTATGTTGTGAGCTGCCCTGAGTTGGTTTTTACCAAGTAGGGCGGCATATAAATTGAAATAATAATAATAATAATAATAATAATAATAATAATAATAATAATAATAATAATAATAATAATAATAATAATAATAATAATAATAATAATATGGAATAAAACAGGAAGTGACATATCCAAATGATCAAAAGAAATGGGGTAATTAAACAACAGGGGCATTGCTGTGAATGTGAAGCTGCAACTCTGTTGAATCCAGGAACATTTGCATATGTTTCAGACTTTTCCAATTAATGCTGAAATCTTCACAGGTTAATTCTAGATTTCAGCCTATAACTGGCTGCATTTGTAACTGCCAATGCTACAAAAGAGAATTTTGCTAGCAGAAATGCAGTACAACTTACCCTCATCTTTTGTCACTAGTACTACGCAGCCTGGAGTGTGATTGCTTTGTAGGAGACATACACGGGCCTGGCTGGCATAGAACTCTGAACAAACAGGCATTATCATGGTACAGGGGTACACAGAAAGAGCCTCCTCGAAGATAGTGGTATTTTTGAACCACAATTGGGCGTACCCTGGTAACAGCAACCTTGCGTGCAGGCTAATATTTCTAACATTAGGTCAGGAGAAGGGAACTGCAGAAAAAAACTCATCAAAATGTGCCTTCATTTTGGCAGTTTCACATCTGGCCTAGACATAGAAGGAAGAAGAATCATGATACAAGGCATATGCAACAATACAGAAAATGAGGCAACATATCAGAAACATGGAAGCCATAAAAAGACAAAGGTAGAATAGCAAAACATCATGAAGAAATCTTACAGGAGAGTCCTGAATGTATGCTAATTTACTGGAATCAGACAAAACAGAAATATTTAAATCCCCTCTTGTATATACAGTGACTTCATGGCCTGCAAATTGTGCCAGAAGAGACAATTTATGAAGGCAAAACAAAGGAATGAGTGGCCTGGAAATTCAGTTCTACAGTGAAACACAAAAACTGCAATATTTTGCTTGCTAAACTAGCATCACTAGCTAATCTGCAGCAGACATGCTATATCGAAGAGAAGCTTCTTGATGAATACTCTGTGACCCTGAACAGAGAAATTGTGTTGCCGAGTCCTTCACAGGCTAAGTGTAACTTAAATCTCAGCCAACAGGAATGTTGTAGACTGTACATCAAGGAGTCCAAACTAGAGCAGACACTCCTCTCCACTTCTTACAGTCTGCAGCTGTGAATTGATTTAAGATGAAAAGGAAGTATTGAAATGCAGAATGTCATCTGCATTGAAATACAAATTATGTTCTGCATTTTATTTTCTACTGACCTCACTGTTTGTGGCCTCCTCCAAACCTTGTATGTATGCACTTCTATAACTCAACTTCTACATCTGATGAAAAGGACTGTTGATCACAAAAGATTATGTCCTAATAAAAATGTTAGTATTTAAGGATTCCTTGTTCTTTTAAATGATAATACCTTAAAAAAAAAACAAGTTGTAAACATAATTTATTGCTTGGAAAATCCCTGGGCAGTAATACAATTAAGTCAAAACAGCTGGATTCAAGCCAATTAAGTTTCACTGGTATAAATTAGGATGAGTTCAGTGTAACAGTGCATTTTCTGTAGGATTGCTGAAAGTGTGTCACAAGCACATTTAATGCAGGATATACAGTACCTCAGTTAGCTTTGCTAAGAGGTGATAGTATTATGCTCATTTTATTTGAAAAATAACAGCAACAGTAATAGCAATTACATTTATATACCACCCTGTTGCACTTACCGGTAGTCCTTTGTCACTAGAAATGTGCTCCTGTCTTAGAGTTATACATCAGGGAAGTGTACAAACCTTAAAAATAGCACAAAGGGTTCCAAAATAATATGAGTATTGTTGCATGGGTACAACCTTTCTTAAAGAATTTCCTAGATGTATGCAATTTGAATAGTCAGTGTATTTAGAAATGTACTCATCATATTTAATTTTTGTGTTAATTATTTATTTAAATTTTATGCTGTCTTTCTCCATCAAGACAACCCATACAGTTAAGACAAATGGGAATTTAAACAAAGTACTATGAGCATTAAAAGTTACTAAACATAGTAATGTTAAAATATCCATCTAAAACAAGATTTAAATCATGCAAATGTTAAAAGGCGATTGCATGGACAACTAACTATGTTAAAATTGGATCTTGAAAGCCTGTCTGAAGAGAAAAGTTTTTCCCAAGCAGGGAAATTTCAGGGGAAATATAACTACAGTATATCCATTATAGGTTGAGTCCATATTCCCTGATCTGCCTTCCAATTGTCCAGGAGCACCTCTGTCTTGTCTATATTAAATTATAATTATAATAATTATATTAAAAATACATTTATCCTGAGAATGTGACGGCAACAAAAAATGCTACTTCTTCAATATATACGAAAGTTCTTGTCTGCTGCCAAATAAATTACGTGAACATTCTAAATTTCCTATTGGTCTAAAAAATTTCTTTATTCTATGCTTGAAGAAGACATATGAAAACTTTCATGAGCCCTAGTAACCAGGCACTTTAAAAAGTTCAAGTCTAGGTTATTTCTAGCCTTAATTCTTGAAAGAATACAGTGAGTCTTCTGAGTGCTACAGTGTTTTTTATTTTGTTTATTTATTTATTTTCTGATTTCTGAAAAAAATAATTCTCAGATTATACATGACCTATGTGATTGTTCCTGAAATTTAAGTGAAATAATTAACATGATTTTACATACAATGGCAAATGAAAGTTAATTAAAAATATATACTGCCTTTGATACAGTAGCAATTGTGTAGAAATACAGTGTTCTAACTTGTGATGAAAGAGTTAAAATGTTCTACCATCCACCTAATCACTTAATCACTTTTGTGATGAATTCTGGCATGTCAGACAATTTTGACAGCCAATTGAAACACTAAAAATATCTGTGGCATCTCCATAATGTGCCACCTTGAACTTCAATTCTTTGATCTGTGTCACTTTCCTAATAGGATACTTAATATTGCTTACAAGGAACATAGTAGAAAGATCAGCAAACAAAAAGGATTGAATCTCCGAAGGTTAACCTGGGCAGATAAATATCTGGGATCTGGCAGTAATATGCTCAAACCAATATCATATTTGTTGTATGAAAGGTATGCTCTACTTCAAATGATAGACTGAATGCAATAACTCTTAAGAGTGCAACATCCTGACCCTAGCGGCTGGGGCTATGCAGCCATTACATTCATGCTGCTTCTCAAGGTTAAAGCAAATGTATGGTTTTCTGGATAACATGTTATTGTTGCAAATGATGGTATCATTTTTATTACAGAACAATTTCTTTAGAAGCCTTTTGTTAGTGAAGTCGTGCTCTAAAAGGGCAGCAATAGACTGAGTTTCGTAACAACTCTCAGGAATGCATCATTTCCTCTTTCCTAAATTTTTCTCTAGTGAGTTAAAAATTTAAATTATGTGCACAAAAACTCATTGGAAAAATATTTTTATAAGCGTTATCTTTGTTTGCATTAGAATGACGTGCATGGCTCCCTTTTTGTTACTGAGAAGGAAAAAAAGAATGAAATACAAGCTACTTCTAAAGAACTTTAACAAAATCATTGTCTCCTGAATTGTTCTTGAATTTCCTTATAAGGAATATTGTTACGGTCAGAAACATAATCTGTGTGAAATATGAAATGTTTGAATACTGCAAGACTGATATAATAAATGCCATGGTCTGATTCAAGTGGTATGTTCCCACTTGAAAATGTTTGTGTGTAGCTTCCCAGCCACACCAGACTAAGTTTGTCATTTTAAGTGTACAGTAATACCTCATATAACATTAGTATCGAATAACACTAAATTCGCATAACATTAAGGAATCTGGGGGGAAGAATTGCATCAGATAACATTAAGATCCTATGGGATGCTTCAGATAACAACCGCTAAAGCCTGTGTGGCTACAATGTATCTCTATGGATCACATAGAGGATCAGATAACACTAAAAATCATATAACACCAAGACTTGTGGAACCAGGTTTTAGTGTTATATGAGGTTTTACTGTACTTGTACACACTAGTCCAGTATGGGA
The DNA here is from genome assembly GCA_030440675.1 of Furcifer pardalis. Lineage (NCBI taxonomy): Eukaryota > Metazoa > Chordata > Lepidosauria > Squamata > Chamaeleonidae > Furcifer > Furcifer pardalis. The sequence continues at coordinate 75,517,654 of CP126896.1, read as the reverse complement.
TGCATCCGCACATGCAAAACAAGTTGACACAGCTGTTAATGAAACAATGTGTATTGTGACAGGATGCCTCAAACCTAAACCAGTTGAGAAAAGATATTCTCTGATTGGCATTGCTTCACCTAAGATAAGGAGAGAATTAGTAATGGACACTGAGAGAACTAAACAAGAGAATGACCCTAGTCCAATTACAGACAGTAATCTGTGGCACTGTGATGGAAGCTTTTTTCACACATGTGTAACATACATGATAAATGGTTCCTTTTTTTCCTGTTCCCTCTCCACATGTGAATTATTTCTTGGACTGGTGCAGGAGGGGGGAAACTTCTGTAGAAGTGGAGGGAGGACAGGAAAGTGTCCACTCATAGTATTTTTCTGTCCAGCATAATTCTACCCATTTATTAAAAAGTGGCAACTTAACTATAAAATATAGTTGTGATTAATGTAAAGAAAATTAATAGCAAAAAGAAAAACCCAATCCAAAACAGACAAACTTGCATTGAAGACAAACAAAAGTGAAAGTTTTTAAAGTTTGAGAGCCAGTAGCAGCCTAATAGATTTTGCTGCCTGAGGCAAAAGAAAAAATCTTGCTATTTACTGAATTCATATATGGAAGCAGACTGGATTGACACAAGGCAGCAGTCTTCTTTACAGTTGATCTAGCTGAGGGGGGCAATCTAGCTGAGGAGGTAATAGATAGACCTTTTATAGCACATAGTGCTGTTTTCTTAACACCTGGTTACTATTTATGCAGTGTTTGCCATCTGAGGCAACTACCATATTCTGTTTGCAGGTATGGCTGGCATTATTGATCACCCAACAGAAAGAATATCCAAACTGGACAATTCTTGCCCTTGGGTACAGCACTAACCTTTACTGTGTCTTAAAATGGTAACACAATTTCTTTGCATGTCTCAGAAATAAGTCCCATTGGGTTTAGTGGGGCTCATTTCCATGTAAGTGAGTACTGTATAAGACTGCAATCTGAGACTTCTGTTAAGGGGAAACCTTGACTAACAATTTTGAGAACATTTAGATTCTAATGTAGCAAGGAAAAATTATAAAAACATATTTTGCTATTTGTGAGTCAGCAATATAGTGTCAACTAAATTGTGATCTGTGGGAAACTTTCTGACAGATTCATTTTGTACTGCAAAGTAAAAGCTATGGTACTGACCTGAGAGCTGCCAACTTTTGTTTTCAAAAATTGCATCTGAGTATGTGCAAGGGAGAACAAGTTATTTTTTTGTTGAAGCAAGCAAGCAAACAAACAAATATGTAGTTATAAATAGTAATGGAACATAAGACCTTGGAAAAAAGGATTTATGTTGTGAATTCATTTATATTACTGCCTATGTGAAGACTTACTAAATGTTACCATCTGATATTGTGTGCCTCACTATTGGTTTGCTTGCTGAGATTAGCAGGAACACACAAGGACAAGCTGCTGAGTGTTGGTTTTTAGAACAAAAGGGCAGGCAGGCTGAGAAAAGAAGAGAGATACTTAAGCTTAGCTCTGTCCTGGCTGGCTCCGCTGCATGGCTGTGGATTGGAATCCACAGAATTTACGATGGAAAGGGACATGAGATGTTTCTGCAGATCTGCCTTGCATTAGAGCAGGTTTTCATGGGGAAGAACAACAAAGTATGTGACAAACATTCCTATTAATAGCATGTACACAAACCCAAGGTATCCCTTTTAAAGAAGACCTTGTTGTCTGAGCATTTCTATATTTTAGTTGGATTCCTTTCTAGATGCTGGATAGCTCGATGATTAGTTGGGAGTTTTATTCCCCACTGAGACTTCTTGACAGGGACTGGACTTGACCATTCTTTCCAGCTCTACACTTTTAAGATTAATTAATTAATTAAACAAATACTTTTCTTATGGAATTCCATCCTTGCAGATGCCTCACAGGCTGTAATGTCGCTTGGATTTCAGCTGCCTGGGGCTTAAGCCAAATTTGCCACCCCCTGGTGGATGCTGGCACCCACTCCCACTAGGGCTTCTGGGAATTGTAGTCCAAGAACACTTATAGACCAAAAAGCTCCGCCTGGGGCAAGTCGCCCCCTCCCTCCCCCACGCGATGCCACTGCTCACAGGCAAGCTGACCCATGCTTTTCACAGGACAGAATTCTTTTCCTATCAGGCTCACTCGCCATGTTTTCCTACTAGTCCCATTCTTTCAAAGAAGACATTAATTCTTTTAAACATTAGTATATCTTGTTATGGCTGATTGCCTCTTTGAAGTGAAACTTATGGTTCATAAATAAAATGGATCCAGTCAATAAGATATTTTTCATTTACTGATTAGGCCAGCAGTTCCCAAATCCTTCCTTTGGGCAGACCACTACATCAACTTCTTTTTCTTTTACTGTATCTGATTCCAAATACAGTATTGGCTATGATCATGGTGATCAGTGGTGAAGATTGTCCTGGGAACAGTAGAATGCAGCGGACTTCAGTTTGTTTTCTGCATTGCACCATAACACCCATACCACTGTTTGAGTTCCATGAGTCATTTTGGCATACACAGTCATCATAGGCCCCAGGCCAGTATTGATGAAGCTGCTGCCCCCCCCCCCCGGATTCAAGTGGGATTTAATCCATTTGGGGAACATCACCCTTCACTGTGGACTTTACCACCCAAGGGTGTTAGTCATCAGGGTTGTTAAGTTAGATAATGGTTTCCCATTGACAAAGAGGAGGAAGGTTGTAAATCCAGTGGTGGACAGCAAAAAATTTTGCTACCACACTGTGGGCGGAGCCTATGTCAGGTGGAGCCTACATCATGGGCAGTCTAGTCATGCCTGCCATATGGCCATGTATACACCTGCAAACACAGACACCACTTGTTCTTTAGCTGTAAATGGAGATGAGCACTGCACCCTGGAGTCGGATATGACTGGCTTTTGAGCAAGGGAGACCTTGAACCACTTGCAGGGTCACAACCTGATGGGGCAGGGCAGGGAGGTGGGCATGGCCACCCAATTTTGCTACCCCCCTGTCCAGAGGCCACCCAATTTTGCTCCCCCCCTCCTGGGGGGTGCGAACCTGTTGCTGCCCACCACTGTGTGCGTCACATTGAAGGGCATGTCTACACAGTGGTGTTTCCAGTTGTTCTGGGCTATTTTGAGTGTGTGTGTGAATTAGATCCTTATGAAGTCTGGTTATATGAAATGTGTTGATTTATGTAAACATGGTAAAAGTCTTGCTTAGAGCATATGAACCAATTCTTTAAAAAAGACTCCTCCTGTTTTTGAATGTGGGATATTATGCTTCTCTATCCATGATTTAAAATGGAAAGAAATGGAATTCCCAAGGGGAAAGGATGGCAAGCTTTACATAGCAAAGACCAGCCAGAAAGTTGACAATTCCCTCTTGTGATCACTACCATTCACAAAGAGGCATCAAGCAAGGGAAAATCCGAGAAACTGACTCCTTTTTTCATCAATTAGCCTCGTCTTGGAAACACATAGTCCTGACTGGTTTTTTTTTTTTTTTTTACAAAAAGAACATTAAAATACATGATGATTCTTGTGAGTTGGGAGCAAATCCCGACCCAATACTTCGGGTGGCAAGTTAAAGAGAGATGTGGGACATGTAGCGAAGATATGACCATCATCTTGGTACTTGTGTCCACACAAGGGGAATGCATTTGTTGCATCTCCTTTTTTTGGACATTTTTGAAAGTCTATGTTGAACAGACGTTTTTCTTAAAGTTTTTAAACCATGACTGAAAATATTTGTGTGATTGTAACACATTATGAATGGCATGTAGCTTTGTATTACATAGACATGATATCTATATAAGACGGTCCAACTGGATGCTACAGCTGCCTTTGAAAACAGTGTTCTGTGTCTGCTTTCTTTTCAGATAATGCACAAGAAAGCAAAAATAAAATAAAATATAGTGTTGTGACCTATTAATGCTATAGATTTTGTGGCAAATGGTAATTGATGGCAGAGAGAGGAAACAAGGAACTATGCATAAACTTGACACATGTATCTTGTTTCACTTTATGCTATTCACTGTTTGTTATAAGGAAGAAACATGCCTTTTCTTTATGTGTGTATGTGTGCAGAAAATCTATTCGCATATAGTTCAGAGGATAATGTAGCTATACAAGATGTGTGTTGTTTCTAACTTTTAAACCCAGCTATAAAATTTAATTTTGTCTTAACCAGTTTCTATCATAAATGTTTCCTGTGATATTATAATTCATAGAGCCATTTTATTTGTAACAATGCAGGGCACACAAAAATATATAAACTTTTGACAGCTAAGTCAGAGAAAGGGTGCCTGTCTTAAACCCCCCTCCCCCCCCAATCCTCCTTTGGTTTGGAATAATTTAATCATTACGTTTGAGTAGCTTGATAGAAGCAAGGTAGGATTTTTTTTCAGAATTTCTTCCTTCCCTCCTTAGCATGCACTCCACTCTCTTTCAAAGCCCTAGAGAAATTCTGGATGCGTCAGAGCTCTACAGCATGCGGCTGATTAGAAACTCTGTTTCAGGCTATTACTTTGTTAAGCAGTAGAATTTTAGCAATAGATTTCTGAAGTAAGGGAATGGAATGAAGACAATGGTTGGTTGAGTTCTTGAAGCTTACCATGGACTTAAAGCTGGCAGAACATAAATAAAGTAAAAAAGAGGACAGACCAATTGTCACCTGCACTATGATGCCAATATGTGTATTTTTGTGTATATTTGTTGTTTTCATACCTCATATAGTTGATATTTGTGCTGCAAGGTTTTGACCTGTATAGGTATGTCCTGACAATTACTATTATTTAAAGCTTCATCAACCCTTTCCCTGCCTTGAAGCATCTTCTAAATTGTTATTTCATTTGGTTTTACTTTCCTACTCCTCAAGTTAAACCCTTTAGGTTAAGGTTGCCAGACTTTTCAAGCAATACACACATAAAATAAAATAAAAAATCAGGGAAGCATTTAACATAGCTGGAACCGCCAAGTAGGTCTGTTGATTCCATGGATTCATAATTATTTTCCCCTTCAAATTGAATTTTTGTTCTGTGCAAATTTCATTAAACAGGAGCTGGTAAGCTGGTGGGAGCAAGCATGCACAAAGATTTCCACTCCCAGATGCCTCCTTTCCTGCCTGTTGGAGGCATGTATTCATGCTTGCTTGAATGGGAAATAAATTCATCAAATAACCCTTCTGTATCTATTGTGCTTCTGTATCTATAATTCAAAATGCTATGAAGTTGCCTGATATTGCTGCACAATATCATGCCCGCATTGCTAGCAGGAAAATGGATGCCAAGCTTTACACAGCAGCCTGAATGTTGAGAACACCAATGGCAGCTGTTCAGATGGTCTACATTCACATAGTGAATGATACATTTTATGTCCTTATCTGTTCAATCTGTACACAGAACACATCTCATGAAAAGTCAGACTTGATTCAAATGAAGGAGAAATGAAGATTGGAGGAAGAAACATAATTTAAGATATGCAGATGACACCATCTTATTGGCAGAAAACAGCAATGACCTGACATGACTTTGAATGAAACTGAAAGAAGAAAGTGCCAAACAAGGATTGCAGCTGAACATTAAGAAAACAAAAATTACACTACAGAAAAACTACAGAACTTTAAAGTTGACAATGCAAAAACTGAGCTAGTGAAAGATCTTGGTTCAACCATCAACTCAATATAGAATTGCAAATAAGAAATCAGTAGATGACTGAGACTTGGAAGGGTAGTAATGAAGGAATTATAAAATATCATCAGATGTAAAGTTTCACTGATGATCAAGACAGAAGAGTAGCGTGCCTTGGCAGGGCCCCGTATAAAAATTTGTTTGGGGGCCCTTAGGAAGGGTAAAGATTTGTTTTGCTTACGCACGTTGGGGGCCCCTGTAGCCCGGGGCCCCCGTATAATTGATACGGCAGATACGGCGGTAGCTACGCCTCTGGATCAAGACCAAGATTGTCCACACTATTGTGTTCCTGAGCACCATACATAGATACAAAAGCTGGACAGTAAAGAAAGTTGACGGGGGAGGGGGGATGACTCATTTGAAATGTGGTCTTGGAAGAAAGTTGTGCGGATACCACAGACTGCTAGAAAGATGAACAAGTGGGTCCTAGAGCAAATCAAGCCTGAAATATTTCTGGAGATTAAAATGATGAAGCTTGAGGCTGCCCTACCTTGGTCACATCACGAGAAGGCAAGATTCTCTGAGAAAGACAATAATCTGGGGAAAGTGAAAGGCAGAAGGAAACAAGGAACATGAGACATTTAACTATGTGAGAACTTGTGTTTGCAGAGGTGTTGTGGACAAGACATTCTGGAGATCTCCTATCCATAGAGTCACCATAGGTTGGAGATGACTTGATGGCACATAAGAACAAAATTCACAAAGATAATATTACCATCCAAATAGTACCATTTGCATAGAGACAGTCAGCAAAGGAAAAATCCTAGAAGCTGACTCCTTTTTTCATCAGTTAAACATTTCTCATCCAAATACAATTACAGGTTGAGATTGCTCTTGAAAGTAATAGTAGTGTTATTTGTGTAGTATTCAGTCAGACAGTATATTTTCAAAAGAAGAAAATCCAAGATAGGATTATACTGGTAAAATTAGGCTATACATACTTAATAAGAGGAATTGCCAAGGATTGGCAGCTCTTTTGATGGGTCTCTTTATTATCTCCCTTTCTGTGTAGATAGGATTTATCTAAAGAAGTTATTTGCTGCATTTGGATCATGTGGCATTGTGGCCCTTCCTGGCTTCCTGCATGCTGACATGGACTGGAATAGCCAGAAATGACACAAGTAGAAAATAATTCTGTCTCTTCTGTTCTAAAAAAAAAGTTTCAGCATTTCAGAGAAATTACCACAAATTATCTTCCACACCAGAAATCGACATGTGAATTGGTTTCAAGCCAGGGGAGAAAAGTAATGTGTAACACTGAGATAAGTATCTAAGTTTTGCAGAATGCCCTGGGTTCAATCATCAGAAGCAAAACACCTTTTTAGTGTCTATTTAGCTAGGCTAGTTTTCTAGCATGGTCCGAAGTTCAGATGGAGGACAACTGGCAAAAATATTATCTTCTAATACTATAGAACAGTGATGGCCAACCTCGGCATGCCATGTGTTCGTGGACTTCAATTCCTAGAAGCCCTGCTCAACAGAGGTGCTGACTTGGGCTTCTGGTAATTGAAGTCCAAGAACACCTGGAGGAGCCAAGGCTATAGAATGTTGGCAGCTTAAGAACAAACTTCCATGTTACAACAGTCAGTTTCACCTTTTTTAAAAAGGCCTTTTTCAAGGATCATAATTACAGGCATGTGGGTCTAACCATTCTTCCTCACTATCTGCAGGATTGGTCTTTTCAGCTTATATTGGCTGTTTACAATCTTGTGACATACAGTATAAGGTCACTTGAATCTGTGCGAGTGAGAACCATAGCTTTACTTTTTAAAAAGTCATAACTTTGCCCAAACATCTTCAAATTTGTTACACAGCATGACAGACTGTCTGATGCATCTGGACCGAGCTTGGTGCTGAGTAGAAACTTGGTTTCAAAGTTGTAATATTTGTTTGGTGAGACCCTTTTTTAGAATTGTGTTGTAGAACACTGTTTTGCTCTGCCAGTAAAATATCATCACTGAACTCCCATGCAGTGATAATAAAAGATTTTGTGCAGTCAGGAATGTCCTGTGGGTTATGTGTTGTACTTTATCATTATGCTTTTGTTCTTATGGTGCTTTGTGAGAATATAGCACAAAATATGTTTAACATACTATCAATACAGATAAAAATAGTAGTGGTAGCCATTACAAAATGCAAGTCTCTATTAAAAGAAAATACATTTTTAGATACTCTGTGATGTTCCTGAACATGAAAAAGGACAACAAAGCAACATAAATAGTATATTTCCATTTCCAAGAAAGCTTCTTCTTCTTCTTGTGCTGTATCAGATTCTGAATACTGTATTGGGAATCATCATGGCAATCAGCCATGAAGATTGTCCTGTGAATATAATGCAATGGCCTTTCATCTGCCATCTGCATCGCAGCATGACACCATACCACTGATCCAGCTCCATGAGTCACTTTCTGGTCCTGAGCCCTTTTGGCATGCAAAGTCCTCCTCAGCCCCAGGCCAGTATTGATGAAGCTGCTGCCTTCATCAAGATGGGTTCAAGTGGGATTTAATCCATTTGGGTACCATCACACTTCCCTGTGGAGTTCACCAAGGCTGTTAGTCCTCAGGGTTGTCAGGTTAGTTAACTGTTGCCTGATGCCTGGCTTTGAGTCACTGGCTGTATGGTCTACTCTATTACCATAGCAGGATAACCTGGCTAAACTTGCTTCCAAGAAAGCTATTTATCTACTGTACTTGCAATTTCTTGCTTTTGAACTGCTAGGTTGGCAGAAGCTGGGACAGAGACGGGTGCTCATTCTGTCATGCAGTACTCAGATCTTGAGCTGCCAACTTGCTGGCCTTGCAGCTAACAAGGTGAGCTTCTTAACCACTGAGCCACAACAGTCTCTTGGAGGAATCATGTGTAACAAGTCCTTTGTTAAGAGAGCCCTGAGAGTGGAATCCAACTGCCGATGTGGAATTGAGGTGAGCAACATGGAGATCTTTAATCCTGTTATATCTGTCAGATGGCTCCCCAGAGTTACTAAGGTCTCCCACTGAGTCTTACTCATTCTCTGAGGTGACCCCAGATTCCAGGTCTACACAGGGCTGAACCCTGACAGGAAAAGTAAAGGATCTGGGCCCATTATCATGACCCGCACTATTTTCATAAGAATATGTTGATTACTATGACTCAGAAGAGTGGTGAAAAGTTCCTTGCAGGGCCAGGTAGGCCAATTATATAGAGAGATCTTGGGTTCCTCCATTCAATGACAGCTGGAGTATAAAATAAAATAGGTAAGAAAGCAGGCAAGCCCAGGAGTAGCCTTTCTTTGGGAAGAGGGCTTTTGCGCAACTGCGTGTTATCCACCAATTACATCTGCTCCTGGACCGGGACTCCTTGCTTATGGTCACACATGCTCTGGTCACCTCCAGACTAGATTATTGTAATGTGCTCTACATGGGGCTGCCATTGATGATCATTTGGAGGCTGCAACTGGTGCAGAATGCAGTTGCCCGCGTGGTGATGGGGTGTGGGCATTATGCCCAGGCCTCATCCCTATTGCAGGAGCTGCATTGGCTGCCAATGTGTCTCTGGGTACAATTCACGGTGGTGGTAATAACCTTTAAAGCCCTACATGCTGCTGGTTCGGACCGGTTCGACTGAACCGGTAGCACAAATCCGGAGGGGATGCCCGAGGGGGTAGTAAACCCCTGGGCGACCGGTTCGGTCGCCTCTCCGACCGCCCTCCGGGTTGCATTTATGGGCAGCCCAAAAAGGCTGCTCGGAAGTGCACATGTGTCAAAAGTCCATTTGACGCATGTGCAGTGAAAAATAGAAGTGATCAATTGCTGGGGCTGAAGGAGAGTTCAGAGACAAACTGCATGGCCGCACGTTTGTTCCTGCGTTTGTTCCCAAACTCTCTTTCAGCCCCAGCGATGGATCGCTGGGGCTGGGGGGCTTCGGGAGGAAACCGCATGGCTGCGTGGTTTGTCCCCAAACTCTCCTTCAGCCCCAGCAATGGATCCAACGCTGGATCCATCGTGACTGCACAGTTTCCCCCTGAAGCCACCCCCCAGCCCCAGCAATTACTGTACTGTATTATTTATTTATTTATTTATTTATTTATTTATTTATTTATTTTACTTTGGCTCCATCCGCAACATCATGACATCATGACGTTAGCTCCGCCCACGACATCATGATGTTGGCTTTGCCCATGACATCATGACGTCATGACATTGGCTCTGCCCATGACGTCAGCTCCACCCACAGTGTGGTAGTAAAATTTTTGACAGCCCACCACTGCCTAAATGGTAGCGGACCAGGTACCGTATTTAAGAGACTGAGTCACCCCAAGGACATCTACGTGCCCTACAAGAGCAGACCGGATGGGCTCCCTAATGGTCCTATCAGCCAGAGAGCCTCGTCTCTCTGGCACTATAAGGAGAGCCTTCTTGGTATCTGCTCTGGCCCTGTGGAACCTCCTGCTGACTGAGCTGCAACTCCAGGCAGAGCTATTGCTGTTTAGAAAAGAGCTAAAAATCTGGATGCCACAGCAGGTATGGGGTGCTGCCAGTGGGGCAGCCCCTCCTGCTAGCTTATTTAAAACCATCTGGGTATCTTAGTGTTTTTAATTAGTTTTAACTGTTTTATTGTCAGGAGAGTATTTAAGGGGCTTTTAATAGTTTTTAAGCTTAAGGGATTTTGTGATTTTATTACTATGCAATGTTTTATGTTTGTATCTTGTAATGTTTATTGTGAGCCGCCTAGAGTCACTCCGGCGAGGGGGCAGCAATGTAAATTTAAGAAAATAAATAAATAAAGATACTATCTGACTTCCTCTGTGGAAGTAGAGATATTTTCTGTAAGTTTCCCATGCATACCTAAGTATGAAACGACACCTTCAAATTTACATTTTAGTATTTTTTATGTCAAAATCCTGACGCTTAGCGCAGTAAATCACACTAGAGATGGATCATTGGTTACTGGCGCTTATGAAGGAGGTGATTCACCAAATCCCTGTTGATTCAATTCTAACATGATTTATTATATTAAGCAATAAGATTTTGCCCATTGTAGAATATCTGGTGATAATTGTAAATACTGAGGACTTCAGTCATTATTGTGCAAATATGGCGCTCAGGGCCCCCAGAGTATTCATAGCCACCCCCGTTTCCATTCTGTTTTAATTAATAATTTTTAATAGGGAGCTCTTGTGGTGCAGTGGTTAAACTGAGGTACTGCAGCCAAAACATAGCACTTTGGGGTGATATATAAGTGTAATTGCTATTGCTATTTTTAAAAGCTCAGAAATCCACTCGTGTTTTCTAATATGCATGAAAAGCAATTTCAGCAAGCCTAGTCCCAAACACTCCTGGGTATTAATTCCTATCTGATTTTTCTGCCACTAGAGGTGTTTTTGGGTTTAAAAATTCCTCTAAAGAAAAAGATTTTGACATGAATTCGATGAATATCTTACGTTTCGGTAGGGTGGTCTGACAGTGTTTGCCATGTAATGAAAATCATGTACTTTTGATGAGTTGACACACAAAAACTAAAGTACTGACTAAACTAATGCTTATGTCGTATGAAAGATCGTATTGGCAACTTTAAGGAATGGTATGACCCAAAGGCCCAAAATGCAAACTGATGACGTTATAGTTTCCGAAATTTGCCTCGGAAAAGTGACATTTTTGCTGGGGGGTGGGGTCGGTTGTCAGTGAGCCAGCGACCAAACCACTCAACCGATCGAAACAATTTAAAGTGCGGTGGATAGAGGAAAAAATAACCTTTTTAGTGATACTGCAGTCAAACCTCACATAATGAAAATATTTTGTTCTGTAAGGCTGCTCGCTATGCGAGTTTTTCACTATGCGTGTTTTTTTTGCATAGCGAAAATTCCTATGGAAAAACTTGCATAACGAAATTTTTGATGGAAAAACCCACATAGCAGAAAATTCTTGTTATGCGAGTTTTTCCCATAGAAATGCTCTTTATGTGAGTTTTTCCATAGGAAAAGTCCAACTTGCATAGTGAAAATATTCATTAAGCAAGTTGGAATGCTTTTCGAAATGCCCGCTCCTTATGTGAGTTTTTCGCTAAGCGAGGCATTCGTTAAGAGGGGTTTGACTGTATTAGCATTTGAATTTGAATCAGACTTTGGGAAAATTTTCTGTGAAGCTTTTTACAAAAAATCCCGTGACCAAGAGCACGAAAACGCTAAAATAAAAGGGAAAAATCTGTTTAAAACCGACTAGGACCACTTTCTGAGGCAGATAGAGTTCACCTGAATCATAGGGAGAAGAAAGAAGCCGGAGCCTATATCACCCACAAAGATATTGACGTCATAGCTTCCGAAAGTTGCATCGGAAAAGTGACATTTTTTCAGGGTGGTGGTCGGCTGTCAGTGAGTCAGCGACCAAACCACTCAACCGATCAAAGTGATCGAATGTGTGATGAATAGAAGATAAAATATCCTTTTTGGTGATACTATTAGAATTTGGATCAGACTTCAAGAACATTTTCTATGAAGCTTACAAAAAAAACCCACGACCAACAGCACAAAAACGCTAAGAACGCTGACTGAAAGACCCAAAGACGTCACTGCACTCGGAAACTGCCTCTCAAAAGTGACAGTTCCACTGACAGCATTCTGTTGATGGTGAGCCAGCGACCAAACCACTCAACCGAACGAAGGGATCCATAGTGTGTTTGATAGAGAATAAAATAACCTTTTTATTAGCCCTATTAGAATTTTGATCTGAATGAAATAAAATAAATAAATGAACTAATGAGCATAATTCAACACATTGAATTCATGAACTAAATCCCTGATGGCAGTGTCCTTAGACTCTACCTGCCGCTTTTTTTTTTTTTGAGTGGGCAGGTAATAATAATAATTTTGTGTCAGAAATTATTCTGGGTTGAAAGGATTTTTGCTGGAGAAACTCCACTCAGGGGACACCTGAATGAGGCTCCTATCAGGACCCCAAGATCTTTTTCCCACTGAAGTGGTCCCTATTTATCTACTTGCAGTTTTTTGCTTTCGAACTGCTAGGTTGGCAGGAACTAGGACAGAGATGGGCACTCAATCAGTCATGTAGTACTTGGGTCTTGAACTGCTGACTTGCCAACATTCCAGCTAACAAGGTGGACTTCTTAACCACTGATCTACCACACTCACCTAAGACAGGGGACAAGAGTGGATATAGCTGTCCAAGGTCAAAGGATGTGAACTTGTATCCCTCAGATCTTGGGATGTTTCTGTCATTGGTTTACATAAAAATGACAGTGATAATAATTAGCTGTTTTACTCTTTATTGTTTAGAAACAGATGATAAAGTTATAGAGTAAAGTTTGTGTGAATTAATGATAATTGTGACAATAATATATTTATGTTGTTTTAAGTTTCCATGCACATACCTTAGTGTTTCTGTTGTTAAATACTGGAGTTTGAGCATAATTAAAGTGGGTCCAAAAGTCACCTCTATTTTTTTTTCATAGTCTTGACAAGAAGTGAAAAACTGAAACAGTTAATATTTAAGAATAAATCTCATAGCCAGTTATGCAGAGGAATTTAGCCAACTCTACATCATTTATTTGACAGTGCCACATGGTAAACAGAGGCAAAATTGGCTTTAAATGCTGAAGACAGATTGTTTCTTTAGTTTGTGCTAAAGCATACTTCATTACTTTGGATGAAGTATAACTGCAGCGTAGTAGAGTACCAAATAGATAAAACATTTTGATCATAATAACATAGTCAGCAACTTGTGAGATCGGCTGTAATGTGAATCAGTCTAAGAGAGGTCATCACGCATGTTTATAACTGGATATTGTTGAGCCTGATCATCAACTGCTTATTGCATTGTCTTAAATTGTCATTTTCTTTACTAGAATATGCCACTTCGAATATCTGTGCTTGTCACTCATTGTTAAGAAGAATTTCTGGTAAATATTTATAAGCAGTGAAAAACTACACTTTGATCCAAACCTTTCCAGGAGTCCAAACAGACTTCAAAGTGACCAGAAAATGCACTAATATTTTCAACAACATGGACATTAATTTAAAAAAATTAAACTTTGGTCTGTTGCAGTCTTCTTAAAGACAGGAAAAGACAATAACAAAAAAGAGGGCTTGATTATATAGTGTTAAAACTAGTTCACTTAAAATCAATGTAATTCTTACATTTAAGAGCCTTGTCGGGGTGCAGGGGCTTGAGCAGTCTAACTAGGCAGCGTTGCCCATCTTTTGTCAATTATAGGCTGGGACTAAAACTCACCAAAGCATCATCTGTGGGATACCTTGGGCCAGGTGAAAGGGGAGGACACACGTCATGGTCTGCCTAGCCAGTGGGTGATGTGATATCTAAATGGCTAAAAAAAATGCATGAAAATAGACTTGATTTCTCAAGTTCATTTGCATATGCGGAATGTCATCACAGAGATGTCTACCAATGTGCAGACTCCTCGCTGAATAACAACTCCAAGGTATCCAAGGGATTTATACATTCCATTCTTTTTGTTTTGTCTCCCACATTTATGTTAACAAATTCTAACCCTTAGAACAGAAGAGATGAAGAAAATTGGTATGCAAATGAGGCAGACCCAGACTATGTGTCAGATTTATGGGTGGGCTTGACAAGAATTGTGGGTGTGCAAAGGTAAAGCAGAAGGTTACCATATATCAGATCAGGATATTCATCCAATGAGACTCTTATTGAGTGTTTTGACTGGTAGATATTAATTCATTTTAACCGTGTTTCTAAAACTCCACTCATGGAAGGCACTGGGCACAAATGTATAATTATAGACACTGAATTACATGCAGCGTTTTCCACTAACATTATGAGTTATAATTAGTGTTTTGCTATAATGTGGTATATCTTTGAGGAACATTTTCAGCATCAAGAGTCCTAAAAAAGGGGGGTTTCTCTAGTGCAGGGACACCGAAACTTTTTGCGCCGTGGGCCAATCATGTGGTTCAGGGAGCCGGTCACTAAGGCCCGGGGGCCAGGTGCGGCCCCCGATGCCAATTCATCCGGTTCGCAAAGCTCTCATCGCTCCTGGAAGCGGAAGTAAAATGCACCCATACGGGCACATTTTACTTCTGCTTCTAGGAACAACAAGGGCTTTGCCGACTGGATGAATTGGCATCGGGGGCCGCACCCGGCCCCCGGGCCTTAGTTTGGACACCACTGCTCTAGTGTAATCAAAGTAGGTACTACTTTGTCAGACTTATCTTCCATCTCTGGGTCAGACCAGAGTACGAATAAGACTGAAAGACTTGAGAATATGCAGGTATGTGTTAACATGCAATTCAGAGATCTTTTTTTAAAAAATAGGGCAGATACCAAGATGGTTCATATAAACCATGGTCGGGAAGAGTACAGCCTTCTAGATGTTTTAGCACTCTTCAGTCCTAGCTGGCAGAGAAAATGACAAGGAATCCTGGGATACACAATCCAGCAGTATCTGGTGGACTACACTTTCAAAGCCTCATGATCAATTAATCAGTAGGTTTCACTGTCCCCATTTCATTTTTGCCAGCCATGGGAGGAATGCCCGTTGATAGCTTCTGGTCAGGTGAGTTGTTTGGTATGTTGGTTCAGTGAGTTTACAAAATTGGATTCTTTGTCTCTCCTAGCCTGCTGTCAGCTTCAGGGCACTTTGCATGTATAACTGGTATAGACCTAATGATGGCTATGGAACTGAACCAGTGTAAATTATCAGTTTAGTATTCATGATATACAAGACTCCCTGTAGGCAGCCACATAGAATATGCAAGGAATAGGTGGGAAAGATGTAGCTAGGAAAGATGACACAACCTACCCAGTCTTCTTTTAATTAGTGCAATATCAAACAACAAATCAGTTACAGAGTCAAATGAAGAACCAACATATTTGCAGTGTAATTCATGTTCTGTCTATTGAGTGATGCTGCTTTTCATGCCTGCTATCTTAGTCAATTATTAGTTATTAAGATTACTTTCACAGTGTAGCTTCAGGGGGATTACAAAATAGCAACTCATTTTATATTCTTCTGAAAATGTATTTTGTCTTAACTGACATGCCACTTTTTGCATAAGCCTAAAGGCGGACAACAAAAGGCACTACTCTTTATAGTTTTAAGGTGGAGGGATTTAAAAACAAGCTGGTGCCCTCCAGGTCAATTGATTTGAGACTTGTAAGAGCTACGGTGATTGGATACCTCTGTGAGGCTGAAGTTTGATTTCCTAGAAGAACCAAACCGTGTGACCCTAAGAAAATTGTACAGTCTTAGGGTACCCCAGAAGAAGGGAATGGTAAACTTCTGGTTAGCTTTGTGGTTTAGGTAGCTGCATTAGGAATTCAATTTCCTACTGTGCCTCCTTGACAGGAGCTCGATTCAATGATCCTTAAGGTCCCTCCCAACTCGGCAGTGTTAAGGTGCTTATTATTCTTATTCTTTAACAATTTCTGGCTATTCTATGCCTAGGAAACCCTGAAAAGGATTGCAGTGGCTTAGTGGTTAAGACACATCCATCAGCTGAGAAAATGATTTCCAGGAAAGAATGTATGCTCAGATACGAGTAGCAGCCAATGATGATGACAAGTGATTAAGATGCTGAATTTGATGACTGGAAGGTTGACAGGTCAGCAGTTTGAGACCCGAGTACTGCATGGCTGAGTGAGCTCCCTTTCTTGCCCCAGCTCCTGCTAACCTAGCAGTTCAAAAACAAGAAATTGCAAGAAGATAAATAGGATCTTCTTTGGTGGGAAAGGTAACAGCGTTCTGTACTGTCCAGCATCTAGTCATGCCTGCCACATGACCACAGAAATGTCTGTAAATGAGACAGCGATGGCTCTTTGGCTGTAAATGGAGATGAGCACTACCACTAGAGTCAGATATGACTGGCTTTTGAGCAAGGGAGACCTTTACTTTTTCTAAGTCAGAACTGACTTGATGCTGCATAATAATTATTAAGACCTAATCAACATAGCCAGTGGTCAGGAGTTATGGGAATTTAAGCGCCTAGATTTTGTAGTACATTGGAGCAAACAGATGATCAAACTGATGTACAGACCAATCTTTAGTCTGGCTCAGCATAGATTTCAGTATGGCATTTTACACTGCGACATAACATTGATCACATTCTGGTAATGCTTCAGAAGTGTAAAATACCTTTAAAAGAATTAAACTATGACTTGTTAAGAGTGCACTTATGCTGATGAAGATAGTCTATAAAGAGAGTCACTACTGTGTACTGTCCTGCCTGATTAATGCATCTATTGCCTTAAATTCCATTGATTAGCCAGTCTACTCTAGTTCATGTTATAACTGAATTAAGGTCTTAGAAAACTTTATACATGATAGTGCAAATGCAGACTACAAATTCTTATAAAGGAAAGGTATATTGGGTAAAAATCACTTCAAAGTATTGTTACATCAATTGTTTGAGGTAAACTGCTCTATAATTTCAGATGAATGGTTAGTTTAGCAAAAACAATGTAAAAAGTATTCTGTTATCACTAGATAGAAACTGGTTGGTATTGCATGACCTTTTGTGTTTTGCTCAGTGATGGGCCGCCAAAATTTCTACTACCACACTGTGGGCGGAGCCAATGTCATGGGCGGAGCCAATGTCATGACATCATGGGCAGAGCCAACAATGTGGGCAGAGCCAAAGTAAAAAAATAAAATAAAAATACAGTATACATAAAAATACACATAAAAACACAAATTAAATACACATTAAAAATACACATAAAACACATAAAAATACACATAAAACACATAAAAATACACATAAAAACACAAATTCCACTACCCACCCACCCCAAACCCAAGTCACTTATCTGGCTGGGGAACAGGTGACAACAGCGATGGTGTGGTGCAGCCTGGCCTGGCGGCACGGCCTGGCACAGCACGGCACAGCACGGCGGCACGGCCTGGGTCATGATGGTGTGGCCTGGCCCAGCCTGGTAGTGTGGCCTGGGTCGTTGGTGGCATGGCCTGGCCCAACCCGGTGGTGCGCCATGGCCTGGCCTGGCATCAGCGGTGACCATCAGCAGCATGTGTGGTGGCAACGGTGGCCCTCACTTGAGTCGCCCTGCACTACTGTGCTGCCATGCCACCACACGCCTCCGCCACTCACCACTGCTGACGGTCACCTGGCCCGACCCAGTGATGTGTCGTGGCCTAGCCTGGCATCGGTGGCGACCGTCGGCAGTAGTGAGTGGCGCCGTGGCAGCGCGGAAATGCAGGGCAACTCAAGTGAGGGCCACCGCTGCCACTCACCGCTGTCGATGGTTGCTGCTGATGCCAGGTCAAGCTGCGGTGCACCGCCAGGTTGGGCCAGGCGACCGTCGGCAGTGGTGAGTGGCACTGCTGCTACATGGCGGCGCAGCAGCACAGGGCGACTCGAGCCAGGGCCGCCACCACCGCTGCTGCCACACCTCTGAGGAGGTTGCTGAGGCCCTCCCTGGCTGCCCCGCTCTCTAGCCCAAAATGGCGGCTGGTGAGTGTGCATGCATGAAAAAAACAATACTAAAGGTGCACATGCGTCAATTGCTATTTTTACACATGCACACTCACCAGCCACCATTTGGGACTGGAGAGTGGGGCAGCCGGTGAGGGGACCGAACCGGTTGCCTCAGAAAAAGGGCAACCACCGTGGGTTGCTCCCTGGAAGGTTAGTACCCCCCCCCCGGGAGACCATCCAGGATCTGCTCAACCGGTTTGATAGAATCGGGGCGCACTGGCATATGCCCACCACTGGTTTTGCTGCATGCTTGTTCATGAACAGGTAGTATTCATGTATTGTACTGAGATGACACAACAGCTAAGTGGTTGTACACATGCTTTGAATCCAGAAGGCTGTAGTATCATTCCAGGCATTTCTGGTTAAAAAGATACCTTAAAGCAGGGGTTCTCAATCTTTTTACACCGGGGGCTGGGCCATGCTCCCTCAGCTTTGAGGGCCGGATGGCATTTCCCCCTTCCTCCACCACATGACACTTCCTGGTGTGGTGGTGGTGATGGTGGACCACATGAAATGGCACCATGGGCCACATCCAGCCACAGGTCACAGGTTGAGAATCCCTGCCTTAAAGTGGCAGAAGCAGGGAATATTACTACATGGAATCATGCTATCTGCTACTAGTTTGATAGATTGGTTGAATGGCAGTATAAATTAGTTCTATGTATTTAAAATAACAAAGAGATCCTTATAAGGAAAGTCTTATTGACTAACAAGTTTAGCAGATGTTGTTGTGAACTTTAGCCTGCTTCATCAGATACATCTGAGCTGCAAGTTATGGGCCACAGTAATTTTCCCCAAAATGTTACATTTTTAAGGCACCACAAGACTTATCAATCCTTTTTATTGTATTTATTTATTTTGCAACAGCCTTTCGTGGCTATGAGCTGGCTGGTTTAGGTACAGGGGCGTAGCTACCACCGTATCTGCCGTATCAAATATACGGGGCCCCTGGGCCATGGGGGCCCCCAACGTGCATAAGCAAAAATTAATAAAAACTTCCCTTTTTTTTAATTTCACAAATGACAAAAGTCAAAAAAAGCAATTTTTTTTTCTTTTGTGAGAAATCTTTACCCTTCCTAAGGGCCCCCAAACAAATTTTTATACGGGGCCCCGCCAAGGCACGCTACGCTTCTGTTTAGGTATCTGGCTACTGAGCCAGAAATTGGAAATTCAATTCTCCACTGTGCTTCCAGAATATGAGCCAACCTGTGTAGTCATGGGCAAATTGCACATGAGCCCGAAAGAAGGGAATGGTAAACCACTTCTGAGTACTTTACCTTGAAAACCCTGGAAAGGGTCACCATAAATCATAACTGACTTGAGGTCAAGCTATTTATTATTATTACATGTCTATCATCCTGGAATTTGCACATTTCGTATGAATTGTACACCTCAGATATTTCAGAATAATGCTAGTAAAGGTAAAGGTCACCCTTGCTTGAAATCCAGTCGTATCCAACTCTAAGGTTCAGTACTCATCTGTTTCATAACCGAAGAGCCAGCGCTGTCTGTGTTTGCAGACGTTTCTGTGGTCATGTGGCAGGCATGACTAGACACTGGAACGCTCAAAACATGTTTATCTTCCCACCAAAGTGGTACCTATTTATCTATTTGGAATTTCTTGCTTTCAAACTGCTAGTTTAGCAGGAGCTGGGACAGAGATGGGAGCTCACTCCGTCCTGCAGTATTCTGGTATTGATCTGCTGACCTGCCACCTTCTAGTCAGCATCTTAGCCACTTGAGCCACTGCTAATTAATGGCTAAATTACATAAAGGAGCAACTGAAATGGATGTCTCAGCTGAAGAAGTCTATTAAACCACCTCCTTCTCTTGTGTAGGGTTGGACCTGGATTTTTTTTGCCTCCTTATTGCTACTGATAGTGCTTACTATGAATATTATGGTTTTAAGATTTTCTGATGCCATCTGGTTTTGTCTCTTTGGGTTATTATTGGTTATTATTTGATGATTGGATTCTGATTTCTTATATATATTGATATGTGTTGTATATTTTTATATATATTGTAAGCCAACCTGGGGACTTATTTATTTATTTATTCAAATTTATATACCGCCCTCCTTGCTGGGGCAGCCCAGAACGGTTTACAACATCATAAAAACCAAAGCCATTACCCAAAACTTCTAATTTACAGTTATAAAAAAATTAAAATTTTAAAAGATACAATAATCTATCAAAAATTAAAAGCTAAATCTTACAAATAGAAAGATTTACAGACTAAAAGACAAAGGGAGAGATAGAGCTCAAACTAACCAGCAAGCTGGGGTAATTGTAGTGGCTGTAGTGGCTAAGATGCTGAATTTGATGACTGGAAGGTTGGCAGGTCAGCAATTAGAGATCTGAGTGCTGCTCAATGGACTGAGCTCCTGTCTCTGTTCCAGCTCCTGCCAATTTACCCGTTCGGAAGCAAGAAATTGTAATTAAATAGGTACCACTTAGATTGGAAGGTAAATCGCATTCCATGCACTCTGGTGTCTAGTCATGCCTGCCACATGTCCACGGAAACATCTGGAAACACAGACAGCAAAGGCTCTTTGGCTATAAACAGAGATGAGCACTGAACCCTAAAGTTAGATACAACAGGCTTTCGAACAAGGGTGACCTTTACCTCTACCTAAACCACTCTGAGTGGTGCTTGCGTCAAAATAATGGGGTAAAAATGTAAACAAACAAATAAATAAAAGTATTTGTAAGCTTTCCAAAGCAATCACAATCATAGACCAGATATTTTGCTGTTTCACAAAAACCTGTTTTTGTGCCATTGCAGCAATAGCTAATGCCTTGTCAATGATCTTCGTAAAATAGTCTGTGGACATATATGTAATGCCTGATTTTATTTTGCTAGGCAAGATACCCACTTTCCTCCTTTGATGGTGTCATGAAATATGAGTCCTCTATGATTTTTATGATTTGGTTCATGGGGAAAATGTCATATATTTCAGCAATGGGGATGAAGATCCTGCAAGTTCTCTATTACACATTTTTTTAAACAATATGATGGTGCTGGCAATTCCAGAGTAATGACATGTATGGTGGTTTGTGCATTAATAATGATCTAGCCCTTGTTTACAAAGAAATATGAAAATTTAAGAGGCTCAGTAATTGTCCCAGATTTGACTTTTACTCAGAAACATCTTGTAACTTTGGATGAATCAAAGCATTGATTGCCTGTTCCCTAATTTATCAGAAAACAACAAGACAAAAAGACAAAAACAATGTTAGCTTTTGTGGATCAAGCTCACTTCATCAGACATAAGACTGAGACTTTGTGGCATTTTTTTTGTTCTTCTATGTCTAGGCCAGACATAAAACTGTCAAAATGAAGGTATCTTTTGGTGAGTCAGGTACAGAGGTACACAGTGGATAACTAGCAAAACAGATGGCTTTACAAATCACTGTGGCTTTTTACTATTGATCAGAAATTATTCTGGGTTGAAATGATTTTTGCTGGAGAAACACCACTAAGGGAACACCTGAATGAGGCTCTTTTCATGTCCTCAAGAAATTTTCCCACCATAGTGGACTCTATTTATCTACTTGCAATCTGCTTTAGATCTGCTAGGTTGGCAGGAGCTGGGACAGAAATAGGTGCTCTATCCATCATGCAGTACCGAGGTCTGGAATTGCCAACCTGCCGGCCTCCCAGCTAACAAGGTGAACTTCTCAATAACAGAAGATCCCTGATTGGGTTGCACATGGTTAGTAAAAGGTAAAGGTTGCTCTTGCTTGAAAGCCAGTTGCCTCTGATTCTAGGGTTCAGTGCTCATCTCTGTTTAGTCAAAGAGCCAGTGCAGTCTACATCTGCAGACGTTTCTGTGGACATGTGGCAGGTATGCCTTGACACTGGGGTGCACATAATGCTGTTCACCTTCCCACCAAAGTGGTACCTATTTTTGTTGTTGTTCAGTCGCACAGTCGATTCCGACCCTCTGCGACCCCATGGACCACTGTCCTCCAGGCACTCCTGTCCTCCACCATTCCCCTCAACTCGCTCAGCTCTGTGCCCATTATCTCCACAATACCATCCAGCCATCTCATCTTGGGCCGTCCCCTTCTTCTTTTGCCCTCGACCCTTCCCAGCATCAAGGCTTTCTCAAGTGAGTCCTCTCTTCTCATTTGATGTCCAAAGTACCTTAGCTTCATCTTTACTATTTGACCTTCTAAGGAGCAGTCAGATTTGATTTCTTCTAAGATTGACCTATTTGTTCTCCTCGCTGTCCAGGACGGGACTCTCAAAACTCTCCTCCAACACCACATCTCAAAGGCGTCTATTTTTCTGCGTTCCGCTTTCCTAATGGTCCAGCTCTCACAACCATACATTGCCACAGGGAATACCATTGCCCTGACTATGCGAATCTTTGTTTGCACTTTAATGTCTCTACTTTTCACTATGCTCCCCAGGTTTCTCATCGCTTGCCTCCCGAGAATCAGTCGCCTTTTTATTTCATGGCTGCAATCACCTATTTATCTACTTGCAATTTCTTGCTTTCAAACTGCTAGGTTGGCAGGAGCTGGGACAAAAAACGGGAGCTCATTCCGTCATGCAGTACTTGTGTCTCGAACTCCATCTTCCAGTCATTAAGTTCAGTGTCTTAAACCACTTGAGTTTACCTTTCAGACCAAGCATTAACCATACTGTGTGAAAGGAGACAATGGGTGTGAGTGACCCAGGCAGAGCACCTAATGTTGTTTCTTATTACAGTACTTATATCAGCGATGGCTAGCCTTGGCACTCCCAGCTGTTCTTGGACTTCAATTACCAGAAACTCAAGTCAGGACTCCTGCTGATCATGACTTCTGGGAATTGGGAGTGCCAAGGTTAGCTTGTTGTTGTTGTTCAGTCGCACAGTCGATTCAGACCCTCTGCGACCCCATGGACCATAGTCCGCCAGGCACTCCTGTCCTCCACCATCCCCCTCAACTCGCTCAGCTCTGTGCCCATTGTCTCTACAATACCATCTAGCCATCTCATCTTGGGCCGTCCCCTTCTTCTTTTGCCCTCGACCCTTCCAAGCATCAAAGCTTTCTCAAGTGAATCCTCTCTTCTCATTTGATGTCCAAAGTACTTTAGCCTCATCTTTATTATTTGACCTTCTAAGGAACAGTCAGGGATAATTTCTTCTAAGATTGACCTATTTGTTCTCCTTGCTGTCCATGGGACTCTCAAAACTTTCCTCCAACACCACATCTCAAAGGCGTCTATTCTTCTGCGTTCAGCTTTCCTAATGGTCCAACTACTCTCACAATCATACATTGTTACATACAATTGTAACCATACAAGGTTAGCTTTAGCAAAAACCCTGAGAACTGCACAGAACCTTGCTCATTTTAAAGACGGTGTTCCTGCCAAGTTTTCAGAACGAGCCCTCATGACCTGCAAAGGTGAAGAGGAGGGGAGCTGGATTTTGCTATACAGAGTACAGTATTGTAAATCTCGTTGTCACAGGGAAGAGCAAGCCTTATTTTCCTTTCCGCCTTGCATTTACGCATAACCATGACGCATGCGCCCATCTCTTATTTTTCCCCCTCCCTCCCTTTTGCAAAGTTCAGGTCCTTCAAGCGCTATTCTGGGATGCGGGGAGAGAGAGAGAGAGGGAGGGAGGACGAGAGGGAAGGGAAGGGCGCCGAGAGACTTGTGCGCCTGCTCGGCCTTGGCTTTCTCCCCAGCCCTCCCTCTTACCCAGCTCCACCCCCGGGGAAAGGAAGAGACGCTGCGTCTCTTGCCTGAAACTGGCGGGAGGTGCCGAAGGTGAGAGGAGGAGGGGGAGGAAGAGGAAGGAAGAGGAAGGGAGGGAGGCAGAGCAGGGTTGTCAGGTCCCGGTGCGGGGTTGCTTGGCTTGCCTCCCTCCCTTGTCTCTTCCCGGGAAGGTCTCTCCCTGGAACAGCCCCAGCCAGATGCTCTGCTGCGGCGTGCTGCGCTTGGGGAGGTACTATTTGGAAACTCCCGCTCTGGCTGAGCAGCTTTGCATGCTCTGCCGTTCACCCCCGGGCGTGTCTTTTCTTCTCCTACGCCTCTGAGTAGTCCCAGCCAGGCCGGCGCTTCCTCCCATTGTGATCCCTCCCCCTCTCCCCGGCTCAGTGCTTTCGCCCCCCAGCCGCGGAGAAGAGAGGGTGCTATATATAGGGGGTGCCGAAAGAGCAGGCTTGCCAATTCAGCACGTAGCCCTAGAATGGAGAGTAGCTCAGGACTGCAGTGGCTCAAGTGGTTGAGACGCTGACTGGCAAGTGGTTGAGACGCTGAGGCGGGAGGTCAGCAGTTCAAAACCCGAGCACTGCATGAATGACGAGTGAGCTCCCGTCTCTGTCCCAGCTCCGCTGCCCAACCTAGCAGTTCGAAAGCATGACATTGCAAGTAGAGAAACAGGGATCACTTGGGTGGGAAGGTAAACAACGTTCCGTGCACTTTGGTGCCAGTGTCTAGGCCAGTGGTGGGATGTCAAACATTTTACTACCCCACCGTGATGTCATCACAGTGTGGGCGGAGTTAACATCGTCATGGGCGGGGCCAAAGGAAAAAAAATACAAAATAATAAAAATAGGGAGCTTCAGGTTATAGCAGTAGTCAGCAAACTTGGCTCTCCACTGTTCTTGGACTTCAGTTCCCAGAAGCCTTGATCAGCAGGAGTGCTGACTTGGGCTTCTGGGAATTGAAGTCCAAGAACACCTGGAGAGCCAAGTTTGCAGACCCCTGGGCTATAGGGATCTTCAGGCTAGCAGTTTCTCTTCCTCCTCCCTGTTTGGGAGGACAGCAAGGAGGCCATGCATATGTGCCAAGCACTAGGCGTGCATGCACACCAAGTGCTTGGCATGCATGCGCAGTGGGGGAACCAGTGAAAAAGTAAGCCCTGAAGGTGGTTCCCCCCAAAAGCTGCTACAGGTTCTCTGGGACACCGGGAAAAGTTAGTACCGGTTCTGGAGAACTGGTGAGAACCTGTTACATCCCATCGCTGGTGTCTAGGCCAGTGGTCTGCAAACTTGGCTCTCCAGGTGTTCTTGGACTTCAATTCCCAGAAGCCCAAGTCAGCACTCCTGCTGATCAAGGCTTCTGGGAACTGAAGTCCAAGAACAGCTGGAGAGCCAAGTTTGCTGACCACTGGCATACCTGCCACATGTCCAAGGGAACGTCTGCAAATGCAGACAGCGCTGACTGGTTATAAACGGAGATGAACACTGAACCCTAGAGTCGTATACGACTGGCTTTCGAGCAAGGGTGACCATTACCTACATAGTAAAGTTAAAGGTCTCCCTTGCTCGGGAGCCTGTCATGTCCGACTCTTGGGGGCGGGGCTCATCGTTTACAACCCAAGAGGCAGTGCTGTCTGCAGATGTTTCCATGGTCATGTGGCAGGCATGAGTAGACGCGCACTGTTACCTTCCCTGCCGAAGTGGTACCTGTTTGTCTGCTTGCAATTTTTTTTTTTTGCTTTCGAACTGCTAGATGGGCAGAGAGGGGGGCCCTGCCTCCATCGTACAGCACTCGAGTCTCTAGCTGCTGGCCTGCCAACTTTCCAGTAGTCGATTTCAGAGTTTTAAGCAGTGTTGCACAGCTCCCCCAGTGGCTTAGTGGTTAAGGCAATGAGCTGGAAAGTGGAAGGTTGGATTTAGATATCCGAGAGCTGCACTTGGGGACATGAAAGGAGCCTCATTTGGGAGTACCCTAAAAATCCTTTTAACTCAGAGTAACCTCTCACACAGAATTATTATTAGCAGTACTGTGGTGCCTTAGTGGTTAAGACATGAAGTTTCTCCAGCAAAAATCCTTTCAACCCAGAGTAATTTCTGACATGAAATTTTTACCACTAAGCCACCACAGTCATGTCCTGATAAGAGGGTGCTTTTGTAAAATGGAAGCAATTCCTTTCCCAGTTTGCGGTGGGATCAAAATAAAATAAAATTTTCCCCTGGCATGTGGCTCCCCTGATTCTTTCTCATCCAAGTAATTGTGCAATATTGCATAATGTTTGCTGTCTCACAGCAGTCTTCTTTTCAGTCCTGGGGGTGTAAATGTAAAGAGTGCAGGGTGGCCCTGTGTCTAGTCATGGGCTTAGAACTAGTCGGAAATAACATCCTTTACATCAGGGGTTCTCAACATATGGCTCGGGGACTGGATGCAGCCTGTGACACCATTTCATGTGTGTGCCCCCACTGCCTAAACCACACCTGGAAGTACCATATGTGGCAGGTAGCGCAAAATGGCTGTCCAGCCCCCGAAATTGTCTGAGGAAGCATAACCTGGTCCTTGGGTTGAAAAGGTTGAGAAATACAGACTAAAATACAGCATTCGGTTTTATTTTGTGTATTTAAGAATGGGTGGCATAAAATGAACTCCACCAAGCAGTTTCCCCTTGTATGGCCAATTTGGTATCTGTCAGAAAGTTGGGGCAGAAGATGAGGACAGTAGTTCTTTCCCTGTCTTGCTCCTGGGGGAGGAAGAACTTGCAACACAAAGTTGCAGTATGGGTTGGTGCTGTTCACTTTTCCAGTACAATATTTGAATCATCTTTCATGATACCCCATTTCAGATCACTTTCAATCTGTTTCCCCCCCAACTGTCAGCACTCTTGTTGCTGAGCTGAATTATTTTGATTTAGTTTTTCTTTTGGTATCCTGCTCCTAGTTCTTCTGAGTTTGCATATACAGTACACAGTACTGTATACAGTGGTACCTCATACAACGATTTTAATCTGTTCCACAGTGCTCATTGTTGTATGAAACAATTGCTATACGATGCATGCATCGTATAGCAAATTTCCCTATGGGATGCATCATACAATGTTTGTTTTTTTTGCTACGTGGTTTTTCCCATTGAAAAATTGTATGATTTTTTCCATAGGGAAAATTGTTATGTGGGACACCATTTCCCCCCCAAAAAACTAATTGTTATGTGATTTCATTGCTATAAGAGGCAATTGTTGTATGAGGTTCACCTGTACTGTACCTTCTTCTTCACATTGTGTTTTTTCTGTGCAAACCAGCACACAGGCTGAAACAACAGAAACAAAGGGAACACATGAAGCCTGCAACAAATTGTTGAAAAAGGGAGTTCTAACCCACCTTACTTCATCCCCTTCCTGTGATTTTCTAGTTGTTTTATCATTCCCATTGGTGTGAAATACATTTATTTCTCTTTGGCAGGCTGTTTTGAGGACTGTAAAGGTTTTCTCCATTGTTTTAAAACGTGGGCATTCCCTAAATGCTCTGTATCTCCCCTTTATACGTATATGTTGCTATTTTGTCATCCAGAAGGACAACTTCTGGGAGAACAGAGATCTATATTAACTTATAATGCAGCATTTTATATTAGATGTCTGTGCTGGTGCCTCTGATTCTAAGATTAACACTGGTTAGGCCACACCCCACCAGTAAATGCCTGAAATCCACCTTGGGTAGTCTTCAATTCTATTCTTTTCTGTTTTGTCTTGGTTTGCAAAACTTTTATCTTAGCGGTTTCCTATGCTTTCTTCAAACAGCTGCTGATATCAAGATTACCATATTTTCATTTTTTAAAAAACTATTGAATTTGCACAGTTGCAGTTCTGTATCCATGCACTTTTGTTTCCCCCAAATAATACAGTATTGAAAAACAGCCAGTTTGGGATTATGTTAGCTTTAGCTTATTTCAAATATTATGAAAATGTCCTTATATTTAATGGTAATTACTCTGTGAACCACCTAGAGAGTGCACTAAGTGCTATGGGGCGATATATAAGTGTAATTGCTTTGCTTATATTTGGAGGAAAATAGGCTTTGTCATCCTGATAGAAAATAATTCCAGGAAATGCAACTTGGTTGGTTCTCTTGGACCAGTAGAGTTTTGTACAGGAAATCATGTTACTTTTGCGGTTTTCTTGGCTTTGCCTATTGTGGCAACTGTAGTTGAATGAAGTTACGTTCTGATTCTTATTCCTATTTTTTTAGGTTGCTTTCCTATTTTTCGTGTTTTATGGTGGCTTTGATTTTATTGAGATTATATAATGCTTTGTTGTGGTTTTTCTCACTCTGCATTTAGTATCACAGAAGTTGTGTAAAGGTTTAAGTAACTTTTAAATTGAAGAAAGAGAAACAAATATTCAATGTTCAGGACATTTTTAAATAGTTTCTTATAATGAAGAAGGGGTGACAGAACTTGGATCAGGAAGGTGAACAATGAGAAAATTATATGTACACACATTTTAGTAAATTTTGCATGTGTTTAATGTGACAAAACTTTTTATGCAGGGAAGAAACTTAGGATAGAAGCACTAAACAGTAATAGAACCTACTATTAGTGAATCTACTATCGGAGTACCATTAGCAATTATATGATAATAAATGCCAGATTGGACCACCCTGTAACTGGGTTATGGTGTTGCTGCTTTATAGGACTTTGGCTTTTATACTGCTTGTTTGCTTCCATTGAAAAGTGGGGGTGGAGGAGAGAAAATGTGTTTATGATGTAGCCCAAAGCATTAGTGTGGGTTCTCGTCTTTGCTTTCCCAAGTATCATAAAACCTTTGACTTTGTGTAGCACAACTACACAGAACTTTTTCAATTATGGGAATTCTGGTGCCTGACCTAAGTGAACTCTTCATTGATTCTAATTGTGATAATGTTAAACAAGGAAGGAGGAGGACCTCCGAAATACCATCTAAATTTTCGTTTACCACAGTCCAGGTATGTTTACAATCAGTTCAGTGTTTTTCTGAGGCCTAAGTATTTCATGGTTATTACTTGCCACCGCCGTCGGTTGCTACTTGTATCCAAGCATACATTTTTCCTGGAAGTCATTTTCTCAATTGATGGATGTGTCTCTGGTGACTCGATAAAACGATCCTGGCATGAAACATGTGACCACACACAGTACACTGAATAGATGGTGGAGGGCGTAGTTGAGTTTGACAAAGCTTTCATGTTTATCACTTAGCCTCTTCATGTCTGTGACATTGTCCTTTGAAGTGATCGGTAACAGCAGAGATGGTTTGGTGCCAAAGTGGGCTATCTTCAGCTGCTATCGCCCAAGTTTGTAGGTTTATACCTGACACCATAGTTTGTTTCATTTGGTCCTTATAACGCTTCAAAGGAGCTCCGCGCAGTCTTGTACTAGCATGCTACACTAAATACAGTAAAACCCTGGGTTACGGCAGTAGCGTAGCATGGGATTGAGCCACCTGGGGCATAAGCCAATTTTTCCACCTAGGACATTGGCACCTGCTCCCGCTAGGGCTTCTGGGAATTGTAGTCCAAGAACACCTATATGTCCAAAAAGTGCCACCTGGGGTGGGCCACCCCCCTGCCCTCCCATGCTATGCTACTGGGTTACGGGCGCCTTGGGTAATGGAAAACTTGACTTATGGAAGGAAATTCTGTGAAAATCATGTCCTGCTTTATGGAAAAACTCTTGTTACAGAATGGGGTTCCCCAGAATAAATTGCACCTGAGACGGTTTTAAATGGTAGCCCCGCACCATTTTAGAGACTGGGAGGGTTTCAAATGGTCCCATGTCATTTTAGAGTCTCTGGATGGTGTGAAGAGTCTTCTCTTTGGGAGGAATTTGAGCCGGGTTTTTGGTGAGGAAGCCACCGGCAGGCGAGGGGAATGTCCCTTGCTGTTGGTGACTTCTATAGCAAGAGAGCACAGGGTGTGGGCATCCCTGGCGGCCGGACAAACCGCTGCTGTTTGTCACCCTCCTGGACAGGGAGGCACCCCCCGATGCCGACCTTCAGAATGAAGCACCAGAAAAGGAAGATTTAGATTTGTCTTTTGCATTGTGTGCTCTGCTTTTTTTGCCTGTTTGTTTTTTAGGTTGATCGATCTTTCCAGCTGGTGGCCGGCTTGGGGGGGGGAGAGGAGGAGGTGTTCTTAGAGGGTTCCCCTTTCTCTCCCGCACCTTGATCTAAGAACCACCACCCCTTCTCCACCCCATCTGCTCACCAGCTGAGGAGATCGATCAAAGTGCAGAAGAGAATCGTGTCTGGCATTTTTTTGGATTTTTTTGAATATTGTTTGAGGGTTGGGAACGTTTTTTAAAATTTTCAGTGCATTCATATGAGAAATTGTGCTTCAGGTTGTAGAAAAACCACTTTAAGGAAAACTTTCTGGAACAGAGTAATTCTGTAACCTGGGGTTTTACAGTACAGTAATACCTCAGATAACGCTAAAATTGCATAACGTTAAGTAATCTGGGGAGGAGAATTGGATCGAATAACGTTATGGTCCTATGGGATGGATCGGATAACAACCGCTAAAGCCTGTGCAGTTACAATGTATCTCTATGGAGCTTTAACATTATCCGATCCATCCCATAGGATTTTAACATTGCATTGGATAACACTAAAAATTGGATAACATCAAGACTTGTGGAACCAAGTCTTAGCGTTATCCGAGGTATTACTGTACTGTACATATATTACTGCTTGTATTACTTCCCAAGATCAAGTAAAAGAAAATCAAGTATTGCAGGTTTGTTTGTTTTTTACCTTCCTCTCTCATCACAACGTTTATCTAGTGCTTGGTAATTTTATTGTATGTGGCTTTTGTGGGATATCATTCATCCTTAAAAGTCCCATATTGCGCAGTGTTGCTCCAGGATATCTTAATTTTGATGGCAAAGAAAGATGGTAAAGGAACAAACTAAATTCTTAAACTAAAGAAACAGACTATGTTCTAATGACTATTTCTTAACTCAGTCAGGTGCTTATCTGTACATGTACTCTGAAATATAACAGGCTTAGTGGTTAAGACACTGAACTTGATGACTGGAAGGTTGACAGATAAGCAGTTCAAGACCCAACTGCTGCAAGATGGAGTGAGTTTCCATCTCTGTCCCAGTTCCTGCCAATCTAGTAGTTCGAAAGCAAGAAATTGCAAGTAGATAAATAGGGACAACTTTGGTGGGACGGTAAACAGCATTTCATGCACTCTAGTGTCTAGTCATGCCTGCTACATGTCTACGGAAAGGTCTGCAAACACAAACAACACTGGCTCATTGGCTATAAACAGAGATGAGCACAGAACCCTAGAGTCAGATATGGCTGGCTTTCAAGCAATGGCAACCTTTTCTTTACTCTTTATTTTTTTAAATAGTAGCCATGTTAGTCTCACTCCTATGGCTGACGAAGTGGGCTTGATCCATGAAAGCTAACATTAAAAAAAAAACACTTAGTCTTTAAAGTGCTACAGTGTTTTTGTTTTGTTTTATTTTGTTTATTCTTTGAAATAATATTAACCAAGGAAATGTTTGATTGTTCCCCTTTTCCTTGCTATTATTTCATGTTATGTGCAAGTGAAAGCCAATATTATGTTTTAGTTTCTATTTGCTCTTTTGTTTGCATCTGCTCATTTACTAAAAACAGGTGGTGCAATTTAAAAATCTTGTGTAAAAAAATCCACCTTATTTTTACCTGCAGTGTATTGTTTATAGTTTTAAAATGGGAAACCTAGTAATTTCTGACATATTTCCAAAATCTCTAGAGTGTATGTACTTGTCCCAGTTCCTAGCAACCCTACAGTGACGATAACGTTTGGTTCTTCTCACACTATCAATAATCCAGTTAAAAAGAGAATGGAAAAATTGGAGTTGAGCCCTGTTGATGGTTAGAGGCAGTCCTGTATTCACAACCCTGTACTTGATGTCCAGTGGTGGTTTGTAATATTTTTACTGAACAATGCTATGTGGCAGAATACATTATAAACTGTAGTGTAAAAATACACATTTTTACTGCAGAATAAAATTGTGGTGAAATCAGGATGCTTCTTAAGGTAAAAATATTGGACTAACAGAGTCTGGTGTTTAGTCACTGTAGAGGCTGAACATGTGGCAGTTTGTGTCTTGGAAGGACTTTCTGGTGAGCATAAAGGGCTCCCAGTGTACACAGGAGTAAAGATGATACAGCAGTGATACAGCAGCCTCCCACAACCTGATGCTCTCTAAATCTTTTTGGACTTCAGCTTCCATGATTCTTCGCTATGGGCTGTATTAGGTAAAGCTGCAGAGAGTTGCACCCCAAAAAGTGAGTATAGTGATGGAGGCAGTTATTTTTAAGAGGCAGAAAGTCAGAACAGAGGTTTCAAACCTTTTTATGCCGTGGGCCTAACCATGCCCCCCGGACAGCTGAGTGGGCCGGAGTATGCCCATGGAAGCGGAAGCATTTACGGCTGTTGTAAATGTACCCACATCTGCATTTACCACAGTTGCAGGCGTGTTTTACAGCTGACGTAAACGTGTCCACTTCCAGGTGTGGTGGAGGTGGCATGGGCCACATGAAATGGTGCCGTGGGAATCCCTGCCTTAGAAGGTTCAGTTCTCACTATCTGTTCTCTCCCCCTTGCGATTCTTTTTTCCCTTTGGGAGTTCTCTGTCTATTATATTTAGAATCTGTGGCTGGTACCAGTACTAACTGTTGGTTTTCTTGATAGATGTCACTTAATAAGGCTTCTGAAGATCTTTCTCTGGAGGAGAATAAATTCAAGCAAGATTGTGATGAATTTATTAAATATTCACAACAAATTGGAGACAGTTGGCAGTGGATGAATGTAAAGGTATGGAGAACGTTTAAGTCTCATAGAAGAATGGTTTAATTCAGTAACTTTTTTTTAAAATTTGTAACAAAATATCTGTTACTAATCCAGCCTCAAGTTGTGATCAGTTTTGGGTGTTCATCTATGTTCCATTTTACTTCAATGCCTTTCCCACACTATATCTCCTTGAAACCAAAGATGTGGGTATGCAGTTTTACAGTTTCCTTTCAGGAAATTGCTTTTGCAGGACAACTAAGCAATAAGATCTTTCACCGTTTCATTTCTTAATTAGCCTATTTTGTTTATGCTGCTGCTTTGAAAGAATTTTGCTTTTTTAAAAAGATAATCCTTGGCTTTGTTCTTATAATTGCAGTATTTATTAGTTTTGATTTGTGAATTACATTGAAAACATATTGGTTTAAATTCATTGTGAAATATTTTAAATAAAAATAAGCAAGAATTTTACGCTCTTCAATTCAGAAAGCAAAATGTAAATTCTTTTTTTAAAAAAAATCACCAGGAAGATTATATGCTTGTACTTTTAAAACAAATTATCCTTTGGAGGGTAGGGGTTGGATTACTTTGTATAACTTTGCAAATGTTTACATTTTTAAAAAAAGTTTGTATGCTCACAAATGGAATTAATAATACTTTCAAGACCTTTACAAAAAAAGGTAGCTATGTAAATTCTATTGTTTCCAGTGGGTCTACTCTAGTGCAATTTGCTTCATTAGTCAATAGAATTTCAGCCAGTGTGTTCAGTGGTAATTATTCCTATGTAGATGTTAATAGGATGGCAGGTTTGATGACCAAATTCAACAGTTTCAAATAGATTTTAAAATTCTTGACTTTTTATGGAGTTCATTAAATGTCTAATCGAAGAGGTTTGTAGGGAACTATTAAATATGCAGATTTCCCCCTCTGTTTATGGCATGTACTGTATTTTTCTGCTCTTCTGCTTAGGTTTGGATCGAATCATTATTTCCTTATTTATACAGTTGTATGTGCAATTAAAATTGGTTTGCTCCAACACAGGTATTCTAAATTTGGCTCATGGTGTTTCAGTGGGAACATAAATGTTAGTGTAGCAATTAAACCAGCTAAGAACAAAGTAATTTTCTCTGAACTGGTCTGCTTTGTGTTCAGATGTTTACTGACAAAAGTAGACATATTGATTTGTTTTACGTGCAAAATTAATAAGGCAGAAATAGCTAAAATAGGGCATAGGTAGCAATACAGACTTTAAAATATGTGTGATTTTTTGGCTAATGTAACTTAAAAGACAGAACTAATGTACTGGAATGAAACACGCACTGGTTTAAAGATGAGAACAAATGAAATAAATTCTGTCAAAAATGATAGATTATCCAAAGAATTAAATTTATGGTTAAATCTGCAGGCTTGTTGAGTAATTTAATGCTACATTAATGGGTTTTGTACAGAGACTGTTTTGAATAGGATCCGTCTATATCAGATGTTGCACATATGTTTTCTGTGTGTGTTTGTCTAAAATAAAACTTAATGAAACAGCTAATAAAACCCCAATTTGTTTGTGCTTCCTTTGAGAAATTAGCTCTTAATATGCAACTACTTTTCATTATCAACTGCGCAGCTCTGATGCCTTTCCAAACAGATTCTTCCGAGAAGTGGTGGACATAAGACTTGATCAGTTCTTTAAAATGATTTTGTTTTTTCAGTTTCTTTTTCTTTTCTCTAGAACTTTATTTGGCAAGAATTTTTAATATGCATAGGGAATCTAACATCTTGGAAGTGACAGGTCAGGATACTCTTTCTAGGTATTCAAAATTGATCTCAAAGTCATTTAATATACAGTATTTACATTTTTAAATCAAATAATTTGTTAAATGTGGCATAAAGTGGTGAAAAACTTTAAACCTGGGTGCCCTTCACCTGCTCCCCATGTCATATATTAACATTTGAGACACAAAATTGCTCACATGTTCTGAACTGAATGCTGTGAAAGAATTAGAGATGACCAGAAGTCTTTCTAATCATGTTCTTTGGTAAAGTTTCACCTTGCACAGTCTACTCATGTCAACAAGGTACAGTACTTGGTAGTTTGAGACCTACCACTTGTTTTTTGGGTTCATACCTTTCCTAAATATTAATGGCTGAAAAGCTGTTACTTAGTGTAGTAAACTGCACTAGAGTAGGCCCAAAAATAAGTAGGGATTTGATAAACCACCTTTGATTTGACTTTGTATCTTCCATGGATTCAAATAGTTCTACTCTAGTTGTGACTTACTATGCTAAAAAGTATGCCCACTGTGAATCAGTAGAACCTATGGATGAATTGACTTACCAACACCCCACTGATTCACTAGGGTTACTCTAGTGCAATTTACTAAGCAACAGGATTTTAGCCAATTTCTTCTAGGCCTCCACTTATCACCTGGATCTTTGTAATAATTAATGACTATCTGGGGAAGGGTGCAGTTCCTACTGCATTGGAGACAACAGCCAAATGCCTACTAAAACATTACAAAATACAAATCTGGATCTTTTGATTCTGGGTAATTATAATTGAATCTCCCATCACTCTTAAGTATTACCGTATTTGTTGGACCATAAGACACACTTCCCCCCAAAAAAAAAAGTGTGGGGGGAAATGAGGGTGTGTCTTATCGTCCGAAGGTTTGGCGTGGTGTAGGGGCGGCGTGGCTGGGAAGCCGACCGGGGACTCCCCATTCACCTTTCCAGCCACGTCGCCACTGCAGGCGCAGGAGTGGCGTGGCTGGGAAGGCAAACGGTGAGTCCCTGGTCGGCCTCCCAACCACACCACTCCTGCACTGGTATCAGCGCTTTGATTGTGGGGAGGAACGGGTGCGTTTGCTGGTTCCTCCCAACCCAAGCGCAGATAGTGCGTTGGGATCGTTCAGCACTTGGGTTGTAGGGAGGAATGGGCATGCGCTCCAGTCCCCCCTAACCCAAGCACCGATCGATAACAGTGTACAATCAGCATTTGGGTTTTGTGGAGGAATGGGCACGCGGCCGGTTCCCCCCAGCCCAAACACAGATCAACCACAGTGCATGATCGGCACTTGGGTTGGGGTGAACTGGTGTGCATGCCCATTTTTTTCTTGTTTACCTGCTCTGAAAACTGGGTGCATCTTATGGTTAGGTTCATCTTATGGTTTGAAAAATACGGTATGTTGAAACATTGACAGCTGCTATACTCTTGGACCATAACGTCCGTTCATTTCATTTTAGTTTCTGACCTGGCTCTGTGTTAGACACAGGTTTAATTTCCTAATGAATGATGTGCTAGAGAATAGATAAGGCAGTATAACCCCGTTTTGCTGGATCTCTGAGTAGCCTGTGATACCACTGACTGTGATATTCTTCGGGGGGGGGGGGAATATAAGGGATAAAGTAGAGGACCCATTATTTCAGTGACCCTACTACCCTTGTTGGGACATACCTAGAGTGTAGTTCTATTTCTTTCCATGGCCACTTAGTGTCCTTCAAGATTCTATCCTTTATTGAATAATAATATAAGTTGAAGCAAAGCAATCACACTTCTATACTGTCCCATAGCACTTGGTGCATTCTCTGGGCGGTTCACAAGTTAATTGGCATTTTATTTATTTATTTATTTCTTCCAACTTGCTATCCCGCCCCAATCGGGTAAAAACCCAACTCTGACCGGCTTACATAACAAAATTTAAAAATACATAGTTGGAGACCACAGATCAGTATTCAATACCCTATTAACAGTTAAAAATATGAATTAATACAATATTAAAAGTTAAGCTAAAAGGAATTAAACAATTCCAAGTTATAAAATTACAAACATTGTTAAAAAACAGGACAGGAGTAAGGAGGTAAGAGCAAAGGGTGGCTGTCTCATCTGATAAGCCACCCAACATGGGATCCGGTATTTTTTGCCCCCTACATGCTGGGTATTCATTTCACCGACCTCAGAAGAATGGAAGGCTTAGTCAGCCTTGAGTCCTGGTCAGGATTGAACTCACAACCTTTTGGTTTCAGGACAGCAGTTTTACCACTGCACCATCAGTATTTCCATGACTTTAGATCCTCACCAGTGAGTCACAATGCAAGTATGTCTGGAACAGCTTTGTGGCAGATGAAGGCAAAAAGGTTGTAGTTACAATTTGAAAGGTTTCTATGTGATAGAGATTGGACCTTCCCATGGTAACTCATTTCCTATGGAATTCCTTATGCAAATGTGTGTGGATGGCTCTCTCCCTGAATACTTTTAAACAAATCCTAAAAGCCTGGTTATTTTGGGCTGTTTTCAATTGATTTTTGTATGCTGTCATGGTCATTTGAAATGTTTTTGAGGTCATTATATTTTATTTCATTTGTCTCTTTTTTATGATTTGTTGTGAGGACACTTTGTCTGGAAAGATGGTGTAAAATAATTCACATACATTGCAAAGTGGTAGATGAACATTTGGAGTTCACT
This sequence comes from Furcifer pardalis, assembly GCA_030440675.1. NCBI lineage: Eukaryota > Metazoa > Chordata > Lepidosauria > Squamata > Chamaeleonidae > Furcifer > Furcifer pardalis. Next base: position 75,480,544 of record CP126896.1, on the reverse strand, counting down.
GGTTATTAAAGCTTCAGGAATGCAGATACTAAGCAGAGAGGCATTCATGCATGTTGTTGAGCTGAGGCTTGCAAGCTAACAAAGCCATGGGTTTTCCTAGGGGTGACGCTTCACCATAGGGAGGCAGGGCAAGTTAAATTAGCCCACCCCTGGCAACTGATGGATCCTGTTGGATTCCAGAGGGAGCTCCCCCCCCCCCGGATCAGTTACGCGATGCACCCGAGGCCATTGTTGAGCTCTGGAATTGGGACTTGGCGGCGGCCTTGGACGTGATTGTGCCACTACAGCCTCTCCACACACATGGGATCCATTCCTTGCCATGGTTTACGGGGGAATTGAGGGAGCTCAAACGAGCAAAGAGATGCCTGGAGTGCCATTGGGTGAAGACATGGAGTGACACTGAGCGAACATTTGCTAGAGTTGCTATTAAGGCCTACCTTGTGGTGATAGGGATGGTGAAGTGTCAATACTTCACCACCCTTATTGTCTCTGCAGATAGTCGCCCAGCGACCCTGTTTTGGGTGACCAGGTCCCTCATTGGGTAGAGGGGGGGCTGGCCCTGGTTGGCAGGGGTCAGCTGAGGATTTTCCTGATTATCTGATGGAGAAAATTGCTTGGATTTGCTCTAATTTTGATCCTGACGTAGTGACTGGGGGCTGGGAGGTGACCAGACTACAGTCTTGTCATATTATCTGGGATCAGTTTGATCCAGTTGGCCCTGAGGAAGTGGACTGGCTTCTTGGATCTGTCTGCACCACTGCCTGTTTATTAGATCCTTGTCCTGCTTGGTTGATTAAAGCAACCAAGGCAGTGACTGGCAGTTGAGTCTGAGCAATGGTGAACTCATCAGTCCAGGAGAGGGTGTTCCCTGCATCATTGAAACATGCACTGGTGCGCCCCCTCCTGAAAAAGCCATCACTCGACCCAACGATATTGGCCAACTTTCGCCCCGTCTCCAACCTCCCCTTTTTAGGGAAGGTTTTAGAGAAGGCAGTGGCATGGCAGTTGCAGGTTGTCCTGGATGAAGTGGATTATCTGGACCCTTTCCAGTCAGGATTCAGGCCCAGATATGGTACCGAGACTGCATTGGTCACGCTTATGAATGATCTCTGGCGTGAGCAGGACAGTGGTAGTCCATCTGTCCTGGCTCTTCTTGATCTCTCAGCGGCTTTCGATACTGTTGACCACAGTATCCTTCTGGATCGGCTCTGAGAATTGGGGATCCAGGGCACCACGTGGTCCAGGTTTTCCTTATTTCTGAGGGACTGAACCCAGTCGGTGTTGCGGGAGGGAGAGAGGTCCAGCCCAAGACATCTTCGTTATTGGGTGCCTCAGGGCTTGGTGCTCTTGCCCCTCCTATTTAACATTTACAGTAATACACCGGATAACGATTGCATTGGATAACGCTAGAATCGGATAACGATGCAAGTTTTTTGGAAAAAACTTGCATCGGATAACGATTCTGGATAATGATTCTTAGCGTTATCTGATGCAATGGTTTGCAGGTGTGGGGTGGTTTGGGTAGACGTGATCGCGAAAAAGACGCGATCGCATCTTTTTTCCTCCCTGTATTTAAAGTACAGGGAGAAAGAGAACTGCTTCCGTCTTTCTTTCCCTCTAGAGAACCAATCACCTCTCTCTCTTTCCCCCTTCCCTGCAGTTTAAATACAGGGAGGGAAATAAAGAGACAAAGAGTCACTGCGACTGCAGTAGGATCGCGGAGACCGCTGCTCGTGGAGGGTGGCTTTAAAGGCAGGGAGGTCTCTTTCTTTCCCTGCCTGCTTTTAAAGCGGTTTGTCCCTGAAGTCAGGGCTTTTTTTAAGCGTTGTTCGATGCATGCATTGGACAATGCTAAAAATCGGATAACGTCATGACTTGTGGAACCAAGTCATAACGATATCCGGTGTATTACTGTACATGAAACCTCTGAGTGAGATCATCTGTTCCCACAGGGTGAGATATCATCAATAAGCTGATGATACTCAACTATACATCTCAGCCCTTGGTGATCCAAGCGATGCAGTCAAAGTCCTATTCAGGTGTCTGGAGGCTGATGGGGGACATCGGGCTACAACTGAATCCCAACAAGACTGAGTGGCTGTGGGTCAGGGGCCCTGGGTTATCTTTGGTTCTGGATGGGGCTCTTTTGTCTCAGGCAGACCCAGTGCACAACTTGAGGGGTCCTCCTGGACTCACCACTCATGCACGATGAGGTGGTGGCAGTCATGGCTAGCAGGGCTTTTGCACAACTTTGTGTCATTTGCCAGTTGTGCATGCTCCTGGACCGGGATTCCTTGCTCATGGTCACACATTGCTGATCACCTCTAGGCTGGATTATTGTAACACACTCTACATGGGGCTGCCCTTGATGACCATTCGGATGCTTCGGCTGGTCCAAAATGCAGCTCCCCGAGTCATGGTGGGATGTGGGCATTATGCCTGTGCCTTGCCCCTACTACAGGAGTTGCATTGGTTACCTGTGTGCCTCAAGGTGCTGGTAATTACCTTTAAAGGCCTAAATGGTAGTGGGCCAGGGTATCTAAGAGGCCGTGTTGCCCCAAGGACATCTGTCCATCCCACCAGAGCGGACCGGAGAGGCTGCCTCAAAGTACCATCAGCAAGAGAGGCTCATCTCTCATACACCAGGAGGGGGGGCTTTTCGGTCTGTGCTCCAACATTGTGGAACCTCTTGCCAAGTGAACTTCGCCTTCAGGCAGAGCTGATGCCCTTTACAAAACAGCTGAAGACTTGGCTAGCACAACAGATATGGGGCTCGGGGAATAGGGGAACCACACCTTGTTGGTGTATATGAGGCTGACTATATTTTTTAAATTGTTTTAGGGAGGGAGGGAGGGGTGGGTGGGTGGGTCTGATATAGGTTTTAATGTATACTGTATTGTCTTTTTAATATGTTGTATACCTCTCAGAATTGCATGTGATTGGGGCGGTAAAACAAATTTGAAATATAAATAAATAAATAAATTTCTGGTGAGAAAGAAAAATAGAAATGTTATTTTGAACAGTTAGTTATATCTTGGAACGATGCAACCTGTTGACTAAAAACATACTTAACACAATCTATAAGAGAATAAGGTTCCTGCAGATCCTAAGGTAACATGGTTCAATGCAGCAAACAGCAGGAATCTGTTGAAACTGAGTACAGTAAAACCCCAAGTTATGCAAAAAGTCCATTCCACAGTAAGTTTTGTAACTCGAGTTTTTGCATAACTCGAGGCATCCCCATAGGGAGGCACAGAAAAAATATTAAATGGGACAATTGCCTTACCTTTTCTGCTGCTTCCACGTGCTTCTCCAGAGTGGGAACCACGTTGCTGCTGCAGCTCTGCCACCCCTTCCACCTCTGGGAAGGTCAGGGGACCCAGTCCGGGGACTGGTACCAGGCCATGTGCTGCCCCGAACTGGGTCATGGGGGTGGATGGCGCTGAGAGCCCTAATAGCAGCCTTCTGCCCTCAACATGCTCTGCTGGGGCTGTCTGGTGAACGGAACAAGAGCACAGGATTCAGGCACAGGAGATAAGTAGGTAGCCAGAACCCTCCTCCATGCTGTTTAACTATGATGGGTCTCTGCCCTCTGCCCTTGCACTGTCCAGTCTCAACACCACCACTTACCAGTCTGTGGAAAAATTGTTTAGCATGAAACTGGTCCGTGGTGCAAAAAAAGTTGGGGACCCCTGCCCTAGTGAGCAAATAAATGTATATACAGTAATACCTCAGATAACATTAGTATCGAATAACACTAAAATTGCATAACATTAAGGAATCGGGGGGGAAGAATTGCATCGAATAACATTAAGATCCTATGGGATGCTTCAGATAACAACTGCTAAAGCCTGTGTGGTTACAGTGTATCTCTATGGATCCCATAGGATTTTAACATGCATCAGATAACACTAAAAATCGTATAACACCAAGACTTGTGGAACCAGGTTTTAGTGTTATATGAGGTTTTACTGTATATGGTTTACTGCAGGGACTCTCAGCCTGAGTCCCACGGACTGGATGTGGCCTTTGACACCATTTCATGTAGCCTCCCACTACCTCCACCACACCAGGAAGTGCCATGTGGTGGAGGAAGGGCCAAATGGCCGGCCGTCCCCCGAAGCTGTCTGAGGGAGCGTGACCTGGCCCCCCGCTTTAAAAAGGTTGAGAACTCCTGGTTTATTCTAATACAATATGCTATGCCAGAAATATGTTTCTATATTTTTTTCTCACATTCTTTAATTGCAGTTTTCAAGAAATGCTTTTTAAAATTGTAATTTATTTTTGTACTTCTTAGGAATAAGTCTATAATGTGAATGTAGTTTTGTGACATGAAATAAATGAAATGTTCTCAACATTCTTAGACTTCAAATTTTGATAACACTTTTTGAATATTATTCTTAATCTCATAGAGTTTCTAATATGAGTTTTCTGGGTCTGTATACTTTCAATGTATAATTTTAGAAATAGTTTTACAGATGGTAACTTTTCAGTCCTGTTTTGAATGGCATATGGGCAGGATGCATCCTCTAGTTTCTTGTCAAATGCTTCTACTAAGATTACTATTGCATGCTTGTGTGTTTTTTAAATCACTATTTACAGGTTTACCATCTGTACCTAACTGAAAAGTAGGTCAACAGTTATGGTTGAAGCAATATCGTCTTTATAATTTTGACTACTAAATTCTTGTGGTTTCTGGCTTATCAAAGCAACCAGAAGGGGAATGACTGCATAGGTAATGGGAGTGGTGAATGCCTCCTTGCAGTAGGGTAGAATCCCAGCATGGTTAAAAGAGGCAATTCATTATTGTAAAAGCCTGTCTTGAATCTTACTTTGCTGGACAATTATTAGTGTCTGTCCCAAACATTCAATTTCTGAGCAGCATACTAGAACATGTGGTGATTTCTCAGCCACAAAGATTCTTACATGAAGCATATGATCTGGACAAGGGATCAGCAAACTTTGCTCTCCAGGTATTCTTGGACTTCAATTGCCACAAGCCCAAGTCAGTGTACCTGCTGATTAGGTCTTCTGAAACTGAAGTCCAAGAACATCTAGAGAGCCAAGTTTGTTGACCCTTAACTAGACCCATTTCAGTCTGGATTCATGTCTGGCTAAGGGATGGAGATAGCTTTAGTTGCACATCTCAGCAGCTTTCAATACCATGGAGGCACTATTTTACAATAGCTCACATTCTTCTTGGAAGGGAAAATTCAGAAGGTGGTGGCAACAGATTAATGTCTGACATCCTGGCCATTGGCTTGAGTGTCCCCCATGCTTTTTAACATATATATGTTAAACTGCTGGGAGAGGTTGTCTGGAGTTTGATAGTTCTGTGTCATCAATATGTAGGGTGGAATATAAATTCAATAAAATAAAAAAATATGCTGACGACACCTAATTCTACTTCTCTTTTCCATCTAATTACAAGGATACAGTACTGTCTTAGTTCTAAACGGGTGCCTGATGTCAGTAAATGGCATGATGTGGTCAAATGCAGCAGCCATGCTGCTGACTGGCGCCATATAATGACTACAAGTCCATTTCCAGTTTCAATTCAAAATGCTGATCATTATGTATAACAGCGTTCCCCAAACTATGTTCTGTGGAATACTGGTGGACGTCAATTCCCAGAAGCCTAAGTCAGTACATTGGTTGATCAGTGCTTTGGGAAATTGACTTAGGTTTCTGAATTGAAGTCCAAAAACCAAAGATTGAGAAACACTGATCTATAAAGTCCTGTATGGCTTGGGCCCATGCTGTCATGAGGACCATATCTCCCCGTTTGAGTCTTCTCTGCCATTAAGATCTTCAGATGAAGCTCTTCTTTTAGCCCCTTTGCCGTTGCAAATTCTCTTGATGGGGACATGAGAGAGGGCCTCCCCTTTAGCAGTTCCCAGGCTGTGGCATGCTCTCCCTTGGAAGATTAGATTGGCCTTCCTCCCTTTTATCCTTCCACCAACAGTTGAAAACCCAGCTCATCAGGCAGGCTTTTAGACTTCAACTTTTAATATACTGTATAACATTTAACTTTTCCTAAGTCCCTGGATGCTGGTCTTTAACTTTTAAGTTTGTTTTAAAGTTAATGTTTTTTTCCTTTTGATATATTTTAGTTTTTATTTTTAATTGTTACATTTTTAATTTTATTTGCTTTAACCTTGTCAACCACCTTGGAGTCCTCTCTTGGGGAGAAAGGCAGCCTATAAATGAGACTAAATAAATACCAAATACTTTTTGGAACAGGAGCTCCTTCCCTTGGATTATTTCACCACTGCTGCTAAAACACTGCCATTGTCAAAGGCTGGATTCATGTTGTCTTTTTTAAAACTAAAAATATTTTGACGAAACACAGTGTTGGGTATTTCAATGACACTACATAAACTATCTGTCATAGCATTACCTAGTGATATACAAGGGCATAATATTTTAGGGTTTGTTGATGTTAGGTGCCTTCAATTGGTGACCAATTTATGGTGACCCTAATAGGGCTTTCAAGGTAAGTGAGATATTTAGAGTAGTTTACTAGTTCCACACTCCCAGTGAGTTTCAATGTCTGAATAAGGATTTAAACCCAGCCTGATCCTAGCCCATCACTCTCTGTTACACCACATTGGGTATCTTAGGACTGCTATCTATAAAAATAACAAGCAGAGTTTACAAAATAAAAATTTTTATTTTAAAAAACCAAATAAAAAGGTTCAGTGAGCCCAGTGGCTCAGTGGGTAAAAGCACTGTGGTTAGAGACTGAAAGCACGGGGTTCAATTCTCCGAGAGCTGCATGATTGGGGACATGAAAGGAGCCTTATTCAGGCGTCCCCTGCAAAATCCTTTCAACCCAGAGTAATCTCTGACATGAAAACACACACAGTGAGCTGACAAGAAAAAAAATGTTCAATGTTTTAAATATCACTTCTACTTACAGTTATGAAACTTTATTGTTTTTAATATATGTAAAGACCAGGGGTGCCCAACCTATGGACTGGGGTCCGGATCTGGCCCCTGATGCCAATTCATCCGGCCCACAAAACCCTCGTTGCTCCTAGAAGCGATGAGGGCTTCATGGACTGGATGAATTGGCATTGGGGGCCGGATTCAGCCCCCGGGCCATAGTGTTGTCCAGCCCCCTGAACCACATGACCAGCCCACAGCCTGCAAAGTTTAGGCACCCCTGGTAAAGACTTTCCCTGTTATTCACAGCTTTTTTTAAAGACCATACTCTGTTTTAGCTACAGATAGTAGCCCAATCTGATGCAGACCTCTTGCTAAATCATCTTATCTCTCTCACACTATAGTAAGGATAAAGGTCTCCCTTGCTTGTAAGCCAGTCGTGTCCAACTCCAGAGGGCGGTGCTCCTCTCCAAAGAACCAACACTTTCTGCATTTTACAGATGTTTCCACGGTCATGTGGCAGGCATGAGCAGATGCAGGAGTGCATGGAACACTGTTACTTTTCCCATCAAAGCAGTATCTATTTACTATATCTACTTGCAATTTCTTGCTTTCGAACTGCTAGGTTGGCAGGAGCTGGGACAGAGATGGGAGCTTACTCCGTCACACAGTACTCGGGTCTTGAACTGCTGACCTGCTGACCTGCTGACCTTTCACACTATACACTTATATAGAAAACAGAAAATTTCCGTCCAGGAACCATACAAACCAGTGAGCTTCCAATTCCAATTATGAACACTCTTTGACACTTCTCAGCTGTATTGATTGCGACTCCTGGCACATGTCACACACCCCCATACAGCTATTAGTCAAACTACACTAATTCTCATGCATACAAATACAAAATTTTATATAAAATATATACACAGCATACAATCGCCAATGAAGGAAAATTGTTTATCAGTTTGCATATGCTTAAAGATAAATAGTGTTTGACAGACTAGGGAGAAAAAGTGATGTGTAGAGTGTACATAAGAATCCTGAATAAATAATTTTAGTGCTAACAGGAATTGAATATGTAATCTGTATACTGTATTGCAGAACAGACTTAAAAATGTCAGGAGGTGGGGGAGGGAGATGATTCTCAGGACAGTTGACCTCTGGCTGTGGCTCTGCATAAAGCTTCCTCAATTAACCCATTAGCAGATGTGTAAGGTCAGAATGTTTATTTTGCAAAAACAACTTAACTCCTCAGATTGACTCCTATTAGAGATTTACTGCTGTAAATAACCAAACTCATTGCATGTTATTACTGGTTGTAAATAACTCCTTGATTTACATATCCATCTCTTGAACCAACAACTCTGCCCAGCTACTCTGGGTCTCTATACCAGATATGTATAAAAGAATACCATGATATCCACCCTTATGTCTGATGGAATTGACTTGATCCAAAAAAGCTAACATTAAATCTAATGGAGGATCTCTGCTTTCTTCATTCCAGAAAGATTCAGAAAGTTTTTTAAAATGTGAGATATTACAGAAGATATGTCTGCAGGGGGTGTTAGGAAAGCAAGAGAGCAGCAGGAGTAATGGATATAACCAAGATAGCAAAAAATAAAATAACAATAATAATAATAAAAAAATGCCCCTTTGGGCATTTCACCCTTTCATGGTCCTGGCCAGGCAGGAGTTGATGGCTGTTGCAGCTGACATTTGTGCCATGATCGAGATTGCTATCCTGTACAAAGTAGGAGAGGGTCTATCTGCAGTTTGTATTGTACCAGCTAGCCAGTCTGCCTTTATCCTTGAACGATTCGGCTCTCCTGTAATTGTGCTCACTGGGTTTGTGGATTGTATGGACAGTGAGGCTCAATTCAATCTGAAAACCAAGTATGAACAGTTGTTGCACTTTCATATATGATTGAGGCTGCAGTTCAAACCACAGCAGAGCCCAAATCCTTCCAGTTCTGTTCTTCTTCAAATACTGTATTCAATTCTGAATATTAGCTATATTCAATGCGGTCAGCCATGAAGATTGCCCTGGGAACAACCTAACGTAGTAGTCTTCCATTTGCCTTCCTCATCGCAGTGTGACACTTGTACTACTGATCCAGTTCTGTAAGTTGCTATCTGTTCCTGATCACTTTTGGCACATAAAGTCCACAGCCCCAGCCCAGTATTGATGAAGCTGCTGATGGATTCAAGTGAGATTTAATCCACTTGGGGACTATCACCCTCCCCTCAGGGTTGTCAGCTTAGTTAACAACTGCCTGACAACTGGTGTTGAGTCTCTGGCAGTATGGTCTACTCTACTACTATAGAAGGATAACCTGGCAAGACTTTGTTTCTGTTTTGCAGTGCAGTCATCTTTTGTCTTGAATGAATACTTTCATGTAGTTTTTAAAGTTGTAAAAAATAATAGTGAATTCTGCTTAAGATCATGAACTATTTCAGTCAATAAAAATATATTTGTGTAATGTCATTGTCTGTTACGGAAGCCTAATTTTTAAATTTTATTGGCTTAAAACAATTCTTATGTTGTATTTGAGGACAACATGTTTTGTTCATTGAATTGCTCAGGTTTGTAGTAAAAATGGTTTAAAATAAGTCTTATAGAAATGTTGCAGCAAGGTGATACCTTTATTAGGCTACTAAATTATCAGATACTGGATGAGTTTCATGATTTCTTGTGAATAATGTAGGAAAATTATTAACAAGAATCTCAGAAGTTCATGGTAGATGCACAGACCAGGCCCTGCTTCTTGGAGGTGTATTAGGGGGATAAATCAGTTTGCATTCAAGGTTATAGCTTTCAAACTACACCTCAGGTAGCTAGATGTTGGTTGGATATAATCCCCCAGTTCTTAAAAAAAAAGGAGATCAATTAATAAGCACACACACACACCTGGCTAGTTGATGCATACCTGAAGAAGTCATGAATCATGAAATCTTACATAGTTTTTTTAGTGGTCTAAGAAAGGTATCACCTCGCTCTTGAGTTTGTATGGTGAAAAGACCACATAACTTTTTTTGTTTGTTTATAGAACTTCTGAATAATTCTTAGGCTGTCTTTGAGATAAAATGGTTCTATTTGTTGAGTTGCTGAAGTTCATAGTTAAGTCATAGTAAGTTACCTAAAATTGATTTAATTTGTAATTTTGTGTACACAGGACTCACTGGATGGTTATATGAGTAAAACACACTTTAAACTGAAAGGAAGAGGCATTTCTTCAGATACAGGAGAAAGAGTGAGTGAAGAACTAACATGTACACATATTGAGGTAAGTACGCTAGTGACTACAAAGTTTTAATGCCATGAATTAAATCATTCAGGCTGTTAGATATTGCCAATTTCTACAAAGGTTTAGCAATTGGATTTTTAGCTGATTGTGTAATCTTTGAAAAAGGTATCCGGAACATTTAGAACTGTACAAAAAGATATATATTCACTTTTGAAGGTCACTATTTTATACCAGTTAGAATGTAAAGAGTAAAAGCCAATGCTTTGCCCACAACAATGGCCTAAATAAATTCTGACAAATGGCTTCATTTTATCTTGCTTACTGGCAGTCTGGTGTACTTGTGCAGATTCAACTAAGGATAGCAGTATTGTGCCAATATGCACAATCGAAATTGCTATGCTGTACAAAAGATGCAGTGGACTTCCAAAGAAGTGTAGAATCTTCAAGATGGAGGCAGTTAGGGAGTATAATCTACCCAAAGTATAGCAGGGGAGAATTGCATCTTGCCAGGATGAGAAATGGGCACAGTTTTGGCCTTAGTTCCAGTGAGATAGTGATATACTTTCTCTGGAAACAAGTAGTTCTGTCAGAAGCAATGGAGTTGAAGGTCAACAGGGTGCTGTAACTGCCCAGTGGATGACCAAATGTTTTAGTAATCCTCACAACCTTTGGGGGAGGTTTCTTTCATGTCCCACCACTGTTATCATGAGATTGCTTCATTATGAATATTTTTGAGAGGAGGTAGTTCTGTTAATTTGTTGCAGCTAAACCCAACATATTAACAAGTTTTTATTTGGCATAAGCCTTAATGGAGTGTCTCTGATGATATTGAAGTTATTGAGTTATTGAAAGCTCATGCCAAGTAAAATATATTGCACCTTAGGGTACCACAAGACTGTTGGTTTTATTATCTAAGAAATCATTTTAAAAAGTGGAATAATAGGGTTGGAAAGCTATCAAAAGTTGTTTTCAGACTTAAAATGGTTCCAGTCTTTTAGCTGTATATAGAGAACTGCTTGTCAAAAGTAAATGGGTTGACAAGCCAAATAACAGTGATTGGTACAACTACTGTATATTCTTACATGGCAGATGACATAAAGAAGTGTCACTATGTGATTAAACCTAAATAAATTCAAATATTAAGGTGCAGTATTATTTAGTCTAACCCTTTTACCAATTGGATTTGTTTGGATTTTATCTGTATTTAACACATGTCCATAATTTTAAGTTGTGCAATGCTCTAATGTGGATAAAGTAAAAATTTGGGAAAGCCTGGAACAAAAAGGTTAGGAAATTAAAGTCCGCTGAATTAGCATGGACTTTGTTGAGGAATACCATAGTAGAAAAACTGAATTTAGGCATAGCTCAGCACAATGAAGCAAAAAAGTGAGGAGGAAACATTAGAGTTGCATGATAATGTGCAAGACTTTATTCTCACAACAAAGGCATTCTCTCAACCACAGGAATTCAGTTTAATAGTGAATAATAAAACAATACATTAGTTTTTCGCAGACAAGAAGACATAATAAGAGGAGATTTGAAAAGGAGATGTTGCTTACCAAAATAAGAGAACATATGAGTTCTCATGTATCAGCATGGCATCATTAGATTCACATAAAATAAGCATCACTTCACAAATGAGATAATATTAATTCAATGTATTGGTATGCTAATGAAGGAACTGCATTAAATAAAGAGCTGTCAAAAAGAACTAGAGTGATTTTAAGTGATATATCCCGTAATTCTGTATGTGTCTACTTGGAAGTAAGCCCCATTGCGAACATTAGGACTTACTCCTAAGTAAATGTATGTAGGATTGCACAGATCTAATCTGGCATGTCTGTTTACAGTACTACAAGTTACCATAAATAGATTTCTTTTGTAAAAACTAGATGTGCATAAGTGGATGCAGAATTTGCAACCATTGATGTGAACAGAGTAGAAATGCCATGAGCGATACAATAGAGATTGCTCTTCCTTTGCCACATCTAAAAGCAGCTATGCATCACATAGGAAGGAAATATTTCTTACAAGCATACATACATATTTCATCTGCTTTTAACTCATAGAACATATTGATTTTCTGTATGTTGTACAGGTGGCCATTATTTAAAATAACGTTCATTCTTGCTCTAATCCCTTTACATGAACTATTACAATGGAAGTGCAGCTGGCTTCTAGCTTACTTATAATCTGACAGTGTATGCAAACAGCTGGTGCTTATGTAAAACATTTAAAAGGTGACACTTGACTCTTAGAAATTCTATATGTGTAAATATTCTGAATTAGTCCTTTTTTGTGGCTTCTTCTAGGCTGTGGAACTCTCTTTCAAGGCAGATTAGGCTGTCTCCCTCTTTGTTGCTTTTCTCCTGGCAAGCAAGGACAGTTTTATTTAGGTAGGCCTTTAATTAGGTTCTAGGGGACACGGTGGAGGAGTGGAACAGATTTAACGGTTTAGACTTGATAGATAGAGTACCAGAAGAATTATGGACAGAGGTTTGGGACATCATACAGGAGATGGCAAGTAAAACTATACCAAAAGAAAAGAAGTGTAAGAATGCAAAGTGGCTGTCTGATGAGGCTCTTAAAATAGTGGAGGAAAGAAGGAACGCAAAAGGAAAAGGCGAAAGAAAAAGTCAATCAATTAAACACAGATTTTCAGAGAAAAGCAAGGATAGATAAGGAAATCTTAAATGAACAATGCAAAGAAATAAAGGAAAACAACAGAAGGGGAAGGACTAGAGATCTTTTCAAAAAAAAATTGGGGAAATCAAGGGAGCATTAAAAGCAAAAATGACCATGATAAAGGACAAAAATGGCAGGGATTTAGCTGATTCAGAAAAGATTAAGAAAAGATGGCAAGAGTACACAGAGGAACTTTACAAAAAGGACTTCAATACCCCTGACAACCACAGTTATGAGAGATTTGAACTGGAGCTGGACATCCTGGAGAGTGAAGTCACAAAAGCCCTAAAAAGTACTGCTAATAACAAAGCTAGTGAAGATGATGGTATTCCAATTGAATTATTGAAACCCCTAAAATATGATGAAATTAAAGCATTACATTCTATATGCCAGCAGATTTGGAAAACACAACAATGGCCACAGGACTGGAAAAGATCAGTATACGTTCCAATCCCAAAAAAGGGCAATGCCAAAGAATGTTCAAATCGAACAATTGCGCTCATCCCACACGCTAGCAAGGTCATGCTCAAAAGAATACAGGATAGGATTCAGCAGCATGTGGAGAGAGAACTACCAGAAGTACAGGCTGGGTTCAGAAGAGGCAGGGGAACTAGAGACCACATTGCCATCGTACTCTCGATCACGGAGAAAACAAAGGAATATCAGAAACAAGTCTACTTCTGTTTCATTGACTACACTAAGGCCTTTGACTGTGTGGACCACAACAAAATGTGGCAAGTAATTAAAGAGATGGGAATACCAGAACACCTTATATGCCTCATGAGAAACCTGTACATGAATCAAGAAGCAACAGTTAGGATAGGATATGGACTGACGGAGTGGTTTGGAATAGGAAAAGGAGTAAGAAAAGGCCACATTTTGTCACCCTGCCTATTTAACTTATACACAGAACACATAATGCGAAATGCAGGGATGGAGGAATCAAAAATTGGAATTAAAATCTCTGGGAGAAACATCAACAATCTGAGATAGGCAGATGACACTACCCTAATGGCATAAAGTGAAGAAGACCTAAAGAAGTTCTTGCTTAGGTTGAAGGAGAACAGTGCAAAAGCTGGCTTGAGACTTAATATCAAGAAAACCAAGATAATGGCAACAGGCTCTATCAATCCCTTGAAAATAGATGGGGAAGAAGTAGAAGCAGTGGCAGACTTTACTTTCTTAGGATCAAAAATAACTGCAGATGGAGATTGCAGCCATGAAATAAAAAGGTGACTAATTCTTGGGAGGCAAGCTATGAGAAACCTGGGGAACATAGTCAAAAGTAGAGACCTCACCTTGCAAACAAAAATTTGCATAGTTAAGGCAATGGTGTTCCCAGTGGTAATGTACAGTTGTGAGAGCTGGACCATAAGGAAAGCTGAGCGCAGAAGAATAGATGCCTTTGAAATGTGGTGTTGGAGGAGAGTTTTGAGAGTACCCTGGACAGCGAGGAGAACAAATAAGTCAATCTTAGAAGAAACCAACCCTGACTACTCCTTAGAAGGTCAAATAGTAAAGATGAAGCTAAAGTACTTTGGACATCAAATGAGAAGAGAGGATTCACTTGAGAAAATCTTGATGCTGGGAAAGGTGAAGGACAAAAGAAGAAGGGGGCGGCCAAAAATGAGATGGCTAGATGTTATTGTAGATGCAGTGGGCACAGAGCTAGTCAGGTTGAGGAGGATGGTGGAGGACAAAGGTACCTGTCGGGCAATGGTCCATGGGGTTGCAAAGGGTCAGAGTTGACTGCAACTAAACAGCAACAAGGGGACTGCAGTGGCTTAGTGGTTAAGGCGCTGGACTTGACAATGGGAAGGTCAATAGTTCAGCAGTCGTAGATCAGAACGCTGCATGATGGAGTGAGTCCCATCTCTGTCCCAGCTCCTACCAATCTAGCAGTTTGAAAACAAATTGCAAGTGAATAAATATGTTCTGCTTTGGCGGGAAAGGTAACAGCTTTCCATGAGCTCTGTTGTCTAGTCATGCTTGCCACATGACCACAGAAATGTCTGCAGACAGTGCTGGCTCTTTGACTGTAAACGGAGATGAGCACTGAACCCTGGAGTCGGATACGACTGTACTGTTGTAGAGATGGACCTGAGGTCTTTCTGTACAAATGCAGGAGAAAGGTGATACTTTTACTGGATCACTAAAAAATCATACCTTTTCTGATCTGAGTTTTTGTGATTCAAGATCATTTAGGTATGAACTATTCTTGTGGACAACACAGGAAAATTATCAGTGAGGGTCCACAAAAGTCATGGCAAGATGTTATGCCAGGCTTTGTTTCTTAGAGGTGAGTTGGAAAAACAGCAGGCTGGTTCTCAAATGTATTGCATTTCTCCTGCGTTTGTGTCATGTAAGGATCACATGGCAGTCTTAGTTTATAGGTCTTTCAGTGTTACTATGTGGTCACAGTCTGACGGTCGCCTTGGAATCTCTGCAACCAATGCTTAGCCCTCTTACTCATTCCATGAAGTTGTCATGGTCAGTGGTATTGAAAGACATTGAAAATTAAGGAGAATTATCTTTTAGTTCTTAAGCCAGGAGTTCTCAACCTTTTAAAGCGGGAGGCCAAGTCACACTCTCTCAGACAGCTTTGGGGGCCAGATGGCCATTTTGCCTTTCCTCCACCACATGGCCCTGTGTGGTGGAGGCGGTGGGGGTGGGGGTGTCAAATGAAATGGCGCAGTGGGCAGCATTTGGCCTGCAGTCCGCAGTTTGAGAATCCCTGTTTTAAGCTCATCTGATTCTGAAAGCTATATGGGTGGCCCTGGTTAGTATTTGAGTAGAAAGTAGGGTAGAATACTGGAGATTTTCCATATATGGTTAGGAAATAATCTTTCCTAGAACAGTAGAAAGATTATTCCAGTTGTAGTTGACATACCAATGATCTGATTCAGCCTCCTAAAGAGTTTCCCTATCTTTCTCCTAGAGAAAGTCATTCAACTAGCATCACTAAGCCGTTACCCAGGTTAGAGGTCAGACTTACATAATCCTATGGTCAGGCATGGATGTAGTTTCCATGAACTATACCCAGTGACTTTCATTTGCATATTTGAACATTTCTTTCCACCCCCACCTGCAGCTTCTGGATCTCTGCTGTGCTCCAGAGGTTTCTCCAGCCATTCAGCACATATTGGGACAGTAGGGAACTATGGGTAGTGGTGAAATGGGAGAATCATCATTTGGCAGTTCAAGACCTGGGTACTGCATGACAGATTGAGCACCAGTCTCAGCCCCAGCTCTTGGAGACATGAAAGTTGCCTCATTTGGGCATTCCATGAGCAAAGTTTCTTCTGGAAAAATCTTTTCAACCCAGAATAATTTCTGACATGGAATTATTATTATTACTCCTAGTGAATGCTCACAGTTAGAAGTAATGCTGAGATTGTGTTTGTTGGAGTAGATTTAATCCCTTATCGAAACTTTACATAATTGATTGCACTGATTGGTTTATTAAAATTTGAGTGTAATGTATCAGCACACAGGGTCAGCAATGTTCAAGACCTGAAGGGAGTGTTGCCCTTTTCTTTAGAAGTATCACTTGTAGGATGAAGTCAGAGATTATTTCCTGCAAAACAATTTAGTGCTACTGTAACTTGTGCCTGTATGTGTTCTGTGTTGTTTGCTTTGCTTCTTGTGGTTGTTCCAGATGGAATGAATCAACATAGAGCAAGTTTTGAAGTTGCAAAAGATTTCTGCTGGATGAATCAGCTGGCAGGTAGTGGGTGTTTAACATGACCTCTTCATTTGAAAGTGAAACATTGGGTTCTCATCAAGCCTGGGTAAATTTAGCGATTTCCAGGGAGGAATATCATCTGCAGCACAGCCAAAAGGAATATTTTTCATATGAAGAGTGTGGGACTGAGGCCATTTTCTCCATCAAAGTAATTGTGTCAGCCGTGGTGTTCTGCATATATCATTGTAAATGAAAATATTCTAGTGCTTAGTGTTTATTAATCATTTCCTCCCCAAACAGACCAGTACATTTGGAATTTAAAACCAACCATTTTTATTTTTGTGTAGAAGTAAATACCTTGAACAAAAATGTAAATATTTGCAAAACCACAGTATTTGCTGGAGGATTAAAAAACTGACATTAAAGCCCAATAAACATTACTTAGGCAAAAATGTAAATAAGTTTAGAGAAACCCAGCATTTAGTACGAAAGTGAAATACAGTAGGTCAGAAGGAAAAATAACTACTTCAAGCATTGTATTCCAAAATTAAATAGGGGATTGTCAATTGTTAGTTTTGCTACAAACTCAGAGTAGTGAAATATAATAATATTTGGGAAAAGAAATTCTATTCTAAATTTCAGTTAATATTTTTGCATTTGTAAGTTATATCATCTTTGATTCTGCATCCTTCAGATAACCTGTATAGAAGCATATGCCATGTAGTTCATCAATCCAAAAATCATTTGGGATTGTCATCTGATTTAACTCTGTCCTAAATATTTTGTCATGACTGTCTAGATACCAGCATAAAATACTTAAATTCTCTGAAAATAAGGGGAGAAACAGATTGTGAACAAGAATATAAAGTAAAGATGAAGATGGAGTTAGAGAAGATTTTGAACTGTGTGTTTGGTTCCCCCCAAGGCTACTTGAGCTTTAACTATGGTAGTTGACCCAGAGTGATTACAGTTGAGATGGAAAAGTAAAATTTCTTGACTGTCTGCTCTATAGAGCAGAGTATGAAATGAGCCTCAGCTTGTAGATATATGAATTTTATGATGGTCAATGACCAATATCCACAAAACAAATAATCATAAATTTAATATAGACTATTATAAGAACCTACATTACTATCACCATAAAATCATAACAATAAAATAACATACTGGCTATATTCCCCTCTTTAAAAATTGCTATTGTTAGCTTAAACTAATTATACATTTACCAAAACCTTCTTTCTCACATTTTGACTGCAGCTGCTCAAAATTTCATCACCTTAAGCAGCATACTTATAATTTGCCCTGAAAGAAATAAGAGATGTAATATGAGTTGGAACATACAGGACGTAATTTTAAACAAGGTTCAACAGAATTTTTCCAAATATTAAGATTAAAAGGGCAGTGCAAACATGAGTTATTGTGCTAATTCTTCCTGAATTATAAGGCCATTTGCCATGGTGGCTGCTTGTGTTCAGGACTTTTAAAAACTTCCCCTTCAAAATTGCTGATGGCAGAGCATTTAGTAAGGCAAGAGTGAAAGCTCTACGATGTTTCTGGATTAAAAGTAAATAAAATAATTAGTTGGTTTAAAAGGCAGCAATTTAAAAGGCAGAATTTATTCGCTATGCGAGTTTTCCCCATAGAAACTCTCGTTATGTGAGTTTTTCCATAGGGAAAGTCTGACTTGCATAGGGAAAAATTCGTTATGCAAGTCAGACTCGCATAGCGAATTTTTTGCATAGCGAGCAACCTTGCAGAACGATTAAATTCGTTATGCGAGGTATGACTGTATACACAATTCATCTATCTAGTTAAAAGGTCATAGTTTTTAATGTTTTATGTACAGAAGCATATGTTTTACAGGGAAATGTAAAAATGCATACTTTCTAGGTAAATGAATTAAACTCAAATGTGTATTTTAACACTTTAAGAAAAAACAAAACAAAATGGGATGAAATGGGCTTCTGCTTGAACACATCCAAACTGATGTGTATGAGGAAAAAGAATGATCTGACCAACTCTATTATTCACTAATTCTGGACATTTTGGAGAAGTATATTAAATTATCTCCTTCAGATGCTGTTATAGAGCTTGTCATCTGCTTTTTACAAAAGAATGTCCTTATTGAGCAAATTAAAACCAGCTCTAATTCAAAGTGTATCAGTTCAGCTTGAATCTCAAGAATGGAAGACAAGGTGTAATCCCAACAGCAAATTTTCTTTGATCATCTTTGTAAATATGCTTAATTCAGTGTATAGAACAAGTATCACTCATACTATAAGTGAAGAGGATTTTCACAGTACTTGTACGTTGAAAGACCAAACATTTTCAGCTAATATGAAGCTATTAATAACCTCTTGGGTTTGGTGCAGCGTTTCTATATTAAGTCAACAACATCAACAAAACCTACATCACTTGTAAATATTCGTTGTATTTTCTCATGATATCTGAAGTGCTAACAATGTAAAAAAAGTGAATTTAGCAGGTGCTTTGCCATTGGGGACTGCGGTTGCTCAGTGGTTAAGAAGCTTGCCTTGTTATCTGGAAGGTTGGTAATTTGGCAGGTCAAGACTCGAGTACTGCATGACGGAATGAGTACCTGTCTCTTTATCAGCTCCTGCCCATCTAGCAGTTTGAAAGCAAGAAATTGAAAGTAGATAAATAGGGACCACTTTGCTGGGAAAAATATCTTGGGAACATGAAAGGAGCCTTATTCGAGGTTCCTTGAGAGGAGTTTCTCCAGCAAAAATCCTTTCAACCCAGAATAATTTCTGACATTAAATTGTTATTAGTGACCTTCATAAAACCCAGCTTTAGTAAAGATTTCAAAATAAGTATTCTGTTTTTCTGTTATTTATTGGTTATTATACCCAGGCTTTTTTTTGGTAAACCCACCCCCTCAGAAAAATATACATGGAAAAGATTACAGGAAATAACACTAGTTAGACTTTAAACAAAGAATGAAACTCTTATGTGCCCTACCGACCCCGCCACCGGCTGGGAGGATAAAGGAGCCTCCCGTGGCCACAGGAGGCTCGAAGACGCTGCTGCTGCTGCGCCCTGTGTCCTCCCAGCCCTGCCACCAGCCGGGAGGATAAAGGAGCCTCCCATAGTCATGGGAGGCTCGAAGACGCTGATGCGCCCTGAGCCCTCGTGGCCCCGCCACCGGCTGGGAGGATAGAGGAGCCTCCTGTGGCCACGGGAGGCTCGAAGACGCTGACGCACCCTGCTCCCTCCCAGCCCCGGCACCGGCCAGGAGGATAAAAGAACCTCCCGTTGCTATGGGAGGCTCAAAGAAGAAGATGATGATGCCATGTCTCGCGCCTTCCCGGCCATCCCACCTTAACGAACTCATTCTCTCATCCGGTTTGGCCCGGGGAGAGGAGACACAGCTGTGGTATGGGCTGGTGGCTGAGACCTGCCGCCCCCCTCCCAACGGACTCCTTCTTTTGCCCGGTGGCTCGGGGAGTGGAGACACAGCTGGGCATCCTCCGGGCAGAAGGAGGAAGGGAACCAGCTACAGGAGGCAGCAGCTGACAAAATCTGTGCCGTCGTTTTATCGGACTCCCGACCAACGTCCTTTGGTTGGGAAGAGGAATTGGACTATAGCGGCAGGTGGACGTTTTTGCATTATAATGTTTTCTACTATGATGTGTATTGTTCTACTGTATGATATTTATTGAACCTTATTGCTCTGTTGTACTACAGGCCATGGTATTTTGATAGTACTGTAATGTATATTGATGTGTAATGTGTACTGACCTACTATATGATATTTACTGTACTTTACTGTTTTGTTATATTGTATGCTATTGTATTTTTGTTTGCACTTTAATAGTGATATTAGGGGACTCTGTGAGCCGCTCTGAGTCGGTTGAAACCGAGGAGAGCGGGATACAAATCAAATAAATAAATAAATAAACAAATTGTGTGTGTGTGTGTGTGTGTGTGTGTGTGTGTGTGTGTGTGTGCGCGTGCACATGGTAGAGGGAGAATGAAGGGGCAATAGTGTTAAAATCTATATTTCTGAAACTGGATGTTTAGGATACAGTATATACATATGAGAATGTCTGTATTTTATGAATAGTATTATTATTTGATATTGTAACATTGTAAGCCGCTCTGAGTTGCTTCGACAAGAAGAGCGGCATATAAATTGAATAATAATAATAATAATAATAATAATAATAATAATAATAATAATAATAATAATAATAATAATAATAATAATAATAATAATAATAATAATAATAATAATAATAAAGTCCAGGTGTGCCCAAATTAAGATTCACTAGGTGTTTTGGGGATTATGGCTCCCATCCATTTCTAGCCAGAATAGTCATGGTGTAGAACAGTGGTTCCCAATTAGTGGTACGCATACCCCCAGGCGTACGCGAGATTGCATCAAGGGGTACGTGCAGCAATCTCTTAACTAAAATATTAAATCCTTAAAAAACAATAATGCAATAACAATTGCCAAAAAATTATTCAATTTAATTAAACGATCAGTAGGTAAGTCAATCGTATGCATCAAGCACTTTCTCCCACAGCGGCGGTTTTTCCCGCGCCTCCCGTGTCACGCGATCACGGCCGCCCCCGTTCCCGCCTATTTGCTCGTCATTGTCAATCAGTCAGTTTGGTTTATGTCGTGTGAGCGTGTCGCTGTGCTGCTTGTGTTGTTTTAATTGTGAATTAATAAATATCTGTTGCACCGTGTCACGTCGATCAGCCTTATATACCTACCTCGGTAAACGGTAAGATAATGTTTTAAAACTGTGTTTAAATTTGCACTTTCACTATAAACTGCAATACAATGTAATGATGTTTAGAAAATAAAAATAATATCCAAGCTGCTTCAGTTGTAAGCATGTTCGCGGATTCTGTTTTCTAGATTTTAAGTTACATTAATACTATTTTCATTGTAAATTTCAATACAAAGCAATAATGTTTAATTTGTTTTCTACTATGTACCTACTTCGAATACAGAAGGACAAATTCAATTTTTTGCCTGTTCACAGTTTCTGGGTTTTTTTTTTCGGTTTTCTAAACTTTTTAATTACTTACATTACAAAAATACAAAAGCTGAGTTAATAAGTCCCCTTGTTTTTTAGATGGAACAGTGGCTGCTAAGGCGCCGAAAGGTTGAGGAGGAGGTATCAGAAAATACTGAACAGTTGCCTGCTAATGATGTGTCACCCTCTACCCTGCAAGCCTCTTTTCGAGTTAGTTATTTAATTACCAAGCAAGCAAAACCGCATACAATTGGGGAAAACCTTATACTGCCTGCAACAAAAGAGATAGTGAAATGTATGTTAGGAGAAAAAATGGCCCGAGAACTTGATGTTATTCCTATGTCAAATAACACTGTCTTTCGTCGTATTGCAGACATGTCAGATAATCTGAAAAACCACCAAATTCAACACATTTTACAAAGCGATTACTTTGCCATACAACTTGATGAATCCACAGACATATCAAACTTGGCTCAACTTTTAACATATGTTCGTTATGTTCATTCCAAAAAGGTTCATGAAGAGTTCCTATTTTGTCGTGCCCTTCCGATTCATACTACCGGGGAGGACATATTTCACATGGTCGACGGTTTTATAAAAGAAAACAAATTGGATTGGTTGAAATGCGTAGGAATATGCACTGATGGTGCCAGAGCAATGACTGGTCATTTTTCAGGACTTGTGAAGCGAATACAAGATGTAGCCCCAGAAGCAAAATGGACCCATTGTGGTATTCATCGAGAGGCACTTGCTTGTAAAAAAATTCCAGCCTGCTTAGATAGTACTCTTAAAAATGCTGTGAAAATTGTCAATTTAATCAAGGCCCGTGCCACAAAGTCAAGAATTTTTTACAGACATTTGTAAAGAGCTTGGCAGCGAGCATGAGACCCTATTGTTACATACTGAAGTGCGTTGGCTGTCCAGAGGAAGAGTTGATTCAAGAATATTTGAGTTGAGACATGAAATTGAGTTATTTTTGACCGAGCAGGGACATGCCGAGTACAAACAGATGCTGATTGATCCTTTGTGGCTACAAAAATGGGCTTACTTGTCAGATATTTTTACAAAACTGAATGAGTTGAATTTGGGGCTTCAAGGCCAGGATACAACCATATTCACTATGCAGAAGAAGGTTGAGTCAACAATCAAAAAAATGTCTCTCTGGACATCTTTTATCGACAGATGTAAATATGATCAATTTCCGAATTTAAAACTTTTTTGGAAACTACTTCTTCATCAGTGAATGAAGATGTAAAATCAGCCATAAAATGCCACTTGCAAAATTTGTCGACCACATTACGCACTTATTTCCCAGAAATATCATCGCAGTGGAACTGGGTAAACAACCCCTTTGAAAACTGTCCCACCGATCACCTATCCATCTCTGATCAAGAGGAATTAATAGACATCTCATGCAACAGTAGACTCAAAAGTTGTTTTGCGGCGCAATCACTGGTTAATTTTTGGGCTGGTCTTAAGGACGTTTATCGTGTTAGCGAAGTAGCAATAAAACATTTACTGCCATTTTGCACGTTGTACCTTTGTGAGAGCGGATTTTCCGCAATGACAAACTTAAAAACTAAACATCGTCACAGACTTCAACTCGAAGACGACTTGAGATTGAAGCTGATCAAAATGCAACCAGATTTTTCAGAGTTGTGCAAAGAAAAACATGCACATTTGTCACATTAATGAAACATGTGTTCTCTGTCATTAGAATGTCTTTTGATGATAATAAATATAAAATACACTTGATTTCATTTTTTATTTAATGTTCCTGCAATAAGGGGTACGCAAGTTTGAGGTCTTTCTTGAAGTGGTACGTAGAAAAAACTAATTGGGAACCACTGGTGTAGAATAATGTACATTATAGGCAAATAACAGCTACAGAGATTTCCTGCTTTTCCTTTACCAGTTGTTTGGAATTGTCCATTGTGTTTTGTTCTGTTGATATTACTGTTAATTGTGAAGAAGTTGGATGCATTTTAGCCTGGTATCTCAGCTTTGATTATTCTATTTTGAGTGATTTAGGGAGCCAGACTTATAATAGTTTTGTCTCTTGATGGTAGAGCTCCCAGTTTCTCTGATGCACCCAGGCTCCTTCATAACATTAAGGTGTGCTTCTAAAACGAGAAGGAGCTTTATGGAAACCATGGGCCACCAGTAAGACAAATGTGGGGATGGTAGGTCAAATCAAGCCTGAATTCTTGGTGTGAGCAAAAATGACTAAACTGAGGCTCTCATACTTTGAGCACATGATGAGAAGAAAAGATTCAACAGGAAATATAACAGTGCCTGGAAAGGAAAAAAAAAAACAAATATGAGATGAATTAACTCTTTAAAAGAACCAATGGCTAGGATGACAATTCCAGTTTTGTTATCCCATATTTTACTTTTCTTGTCCTTCTCTTCCTACCTTATCTGAGCTGTATCTGGCCCATGGTAGCTGTTTGTGTACAAGTTAGCCTAACCTTCTAGCTGTGGTTCCCAATATGAGGCACATGGGCCACAGGGGGGCAATTTGGTTTTTATGGGGGGTAATTTGATAATGAGTTATCAACAGTGAATAGCCTTTTAAGCTTCCTCCATGAGAATAGGAGTTTATATTTTGAATAATAAGAATTAGATGTCGGGAGAGCATCAAGATTTTAGAGATGTTTAGGTGTGGCACGGCCAAAAAAAAGTTGGGAACAGCTGTTTTAGAGTTAGCTAAGCCTGTTTTTAAAACTATCATTGTTGGCTGTTGCCTGAGAGAGGCTTTTATTTTCCATCTCTTGTTCTGACAGATTGGAACTAGTTTTAGGTGTGTAGGGTTGAAGGTTAGCCATGACTGGAAAGGTACATTGTAGATGCAGCAGAACTAGGTAATTCAGAATTTCAAAAATTTGGGGGAGAAATTCAAATGAATGAGATCTTTAGCATATGTAAGGAAAAGAGGAAACAACTGTGACTAGTGTTTTAGTTTTCTGATTCTGTTTTGAAGGGGAAATGTCTAGTATTTACATCTGGGAAAATGAGTCAAAAATTAGACCCTTATTGTGACAGGGATGTTGACCTATAGACACCGAGAAGGTGATAGGATGCAAAAAAAAAAAGGGGGGGGGAGGGGAACACAATAGTTTTAGTTTCAAAGGAAAATCAGGTTTTTGCAAAAATTTAGAAAGTAATATTTTTATACACAGTATTTATAACTGTCTGGTGATATTTTGTAATGTGTAGCTATTTCCATTCTGTTAAAATTTGCCAATGAAATTTGTTTGCCAGCCAGCCCTACTGATCAGATAACTTACAGGGGGATGCAAACTTCCAAAGAAGACACATTGAATTGT
This sequence comes from Furcifer pardalis, assembly GCA_030440675.1. NCBI lineage: Eukaryota > Metazoa > Chordata > Lepidosauria > Squamata > Chamaeleonidae > Furcifer > Furcifer pardalis. The sequence goes on along the minus strand of CP126896.1, from coordinate 75,455,700 downwards.
TTCGAAATAGCCAGAAATCTTTAACAGCTCTCTTGGCTGTTGCACAATGGGATGCAAGAATTGCAGTAATGTTCTCCTTCCATCTGGTGCCTTCAAACATTCTGCCTTCATTATTCTAAGCAAAATGTTTGCTCGTGTGCTCATGTGTGACTAGCCATTATTATCTTAGGAAATCTTTCAATGGATACAAATTCTTAATTAGGTTGTTGGTTATTTCATGAACTTCCTGTGAAATATAGGATATTGGACTAGATCAGCGGTGGCAAACCTATGGCACACATACCAGAAGGGGCATGCAGATCCCTCCCTGTCGGCACACAGAGTTGCACCAGCACAGAGTTTGCTTTGCCCCTCTGCCCAACAGCCCAACAGGGAGCGCTTCCTCTGTCCCCTCACACAGATTTCACTCCACCCTCTGCCCAGCAACCCAATGGGAGCCCCTCCCCCAGTACAGAGTTCATCCTAACTCTCTGCCCAGAAACCCAATGGGAGTGCTTCCTCCCCCCCAGCACAGAGTTGACCCCGACCCTCTGTTTGGACCCTCGGTCTCTTAAAGTTTTCCCATTACTGGATTAGATGACTCTATAGTTTGATCAAGAAGGTCTCTTCTTCTCAGACTAATGTTCACAACAAAAAGGGAGCTTGAAACTAGCAGTCTGAATCTGTGGAACTTTGGTTATGTAGTTTGTTTTAAGCAGATTGGAAGTGAGGAGGTATGTCTGTCATACGGTTGAAACCTGAAGAAAACACGTTTTCATTTTTTTAAAAAAACCCTTTATTTTGTTTGCCATACTTTGTATCCAGTTGTTTTTGCTTGGTCCTAACCAGCTCTAATGTCACTGTAGGCAGGACATGTTGTTTTTGAGTTGACATTAGAGGCCAGTTTTAGTTTTTTCCTAGATGTGTTCCTAAATGTAAAATGGTGCATTTTCCCAGCATCCACACTGGCTTTTTAAAAAGCATTTTGGTGTCTTGCTAAACCTTAGAGCAAGGGTGGTCAAACTATGGCCCACAGGCTGGACCTGGTCTGTGGTGCCAAATCATCCGGCCTGTGCTGCTACCGGAAGTGGAAGTAAAACATGCCCACGCATGCGCAAACACTGCCATGTTTACAGTGGGAGGAACCACTTGACTGGCCCACTCAACCATGTGACCAGCCCATGGTGCAAAAAGTTTGGTCACCCTTGCCTTAATGCTAGAATTCCATAGGCCATTTCCAGCACTTGTAAATTATAATACAGTCAAACCTCGCATAACGAGCAAGTTTTTCTCTAAGCGGTCTGACTCGCATAACGAATTTTTCGCTATGTGAGTCGGACTTTTCCCTATGGAAAAACTGGCATAATGAACGTTTTTATGGGGAAAACTCGCATAGCAAATTTTTTTCGCTATGCGAGTTTTCCCCATAGAAATGCTCGTTGTGCGAGTTTTTCCATAGGGAAAAGTCCGACTCGCATAGCGAAAAATTCGTTATGCGAGTCAGATTCGCATAGCAAATTTTTCGCATAGCGAGCAACTTCTCAGAACGCATTAAATTTGTTCTGCGAGGTCTGACTGTACTGTACATGTCCACTGTTTGTTTGGCTTGGGTTTTCAATTAGCATGTGATCACTGATCAGTTCGATGATTTTGCAATCTTTAAAAGACCCCACATGTTTGTGTATTACTGATGTATTTTTCCTCCAGCTCCATAGTACAACTGTTTTCATCCTCATCTTAACCAGTGAAGTAGATTGCTGTAAGGGATTCAAAATTTGACTAGGTAGTGGTTTGTGAGAGAGGCTTCTCAACCCAACCAAGTTTAGTCAGTGCATGAAATATTTTCTATTTGCACAGTGAGAGGGCTAGGAAATATGGCCTCTACACTGGACATAAGTAAATTTTCTGGTTTAAAGCTCCAAGCAGATTGGGCCCTCCTACCATTGCCTACCTTCCAATTGCTACTATTTAAACAGAACACCTTGGTATGACTAGGTTATTAAAGTTCTGCCTAAAATTCTGCTGCGTTATGTTTCAACTAAAAGTGGGAGAAAACCCCAAACCAATCTATAAGTTATCGCTGTTGCAAGTAAAGCAACTGACAAAAACATGCAATTTTAAATACAGTACAAATATTAATTTTCTCCCTCTCTGAACTGTTAAATGCAAATTCTATGCTACTGTTATTAGCTGGTTCTCCCTACTTCTTTAGGTGTACTGAAGTATGAAATACAAGGGAGAAAGAGAAACTGAGGGGCTGGAAGGGAAAGCAGCATAGATTGTGAAGGCTGTGCTTTGCAAGATGGGAATCAAGGGCTTGAAAAGGGGGCTCTTAGAAATGTAATTCTGCAATTACACATCCCTGAGTCAAAGTAGGAGGAAGAGGAGGAGCTGCTTCTTTAAATTAAATGTGCATATTTTCAGGGACCCAGGCAAAAGGTATTAGAATTTTAATTTGTGTGCAGTCCATTATTGCTCTATAAACCTTAGTTCCTAATTCTAAATTTGTGGAGGTAGAAGGGAATCTGCGATTCCTTCATGGTAATGGAAAGGCATTCTACTTGTGCTAAGGTGTGTGTGCCTGCCGCATGGTGTACGATGAAAGGTGAGACTACTTTGTATTGGGAAGGATTTCTTTGGCTCAGAGGCATTTTTCTTCAGACTTATATGCTATATATTTATCTAACCCTAGGCTACTAACAGATTACTGTTTATCCTCTCTAAAGTTTAGGGCCAGTAGTCTCCAAACTGTGAATGAGTGGAAACATGCAGTCAAATACCATTTTAAGTACTTATTTGTGCCCTATCATTGCTATATTCGATTATTTCATTTATTTTTAAGTTTAGGTAGTTCTGTTAATTTCTATGGGGCAGCTGTCATTCATATTCTGTTTTGTGAACGCAGGAAATATCAACCAACAATAGGATTGGTTTCCTCTCCAGTTCTCCATATTCCAGAACTTTGAGCTCATGTAGATATATTTTTTCTTATGTCCTCCAGGCTTTCTGTCATTAATTTCACGCCATTAATTTCTTGTTTTTCCTGCCTTTTCCCTCCTCCCCTCCCAACTTGATTCCTCAAATTAGTAATTGCTGTGTTATGGAGCACCTGGTGTATTGCTTATTTGTTGGGCTGAAAGTAGGACTGAAATGCAGGAAACATGAACCCAGGGAACCTTTCTGTTTTCTTAGCAGCAGTGAAATCTGATCACTTATATACTTGTGTTGTTCAGAATTATGCCGTTACATCATGAGCATATAAAGAGTCCTGAGAGATTTCTAGAATTTCCTTCCCTAGAAAACATTCAAATGTTTAAAGATACACGGAAGCACTAGAAGATGGAAAGGGGACACATTCTGTATGGTTCACCGTGGGATTTCATGATTTTGTTATCTATTTGTTAATTATATTTCTAGTCTATCTTCTGTGAGCTAAGAGATATCCATGGCACTTACCCCCACCCCCACCCAACCCCATTCTGTCCAAATGATAACTGTAATTTGGTCAAGCAACTTTATTCAGTGAGTTTTGTGGCTGAGTCCACTTTTGAATCCAGATCTCTTGAGTCCATAGTGATTTTGGTAAACTTTAGAACAGTGTTCCCCAAACTGGTTTTGGGACCTCAATTCCCAGAAGCCTAAATCAATTCCCCAAAACACTGATCAGCCAATGTACTGACTTAGGCTTCTGGGAATTGAAGTCCACCAGTGTTCCACGGAACATAGTTTGGGAAACACTGCTTTAGAACATAAATAGTGCAGGGATTGAAATGTTTTGCTACTTTATAAGATAAATAGGTACACTCTAAGTATGAATAATGAATGGGTTCTGGAGAAAATAAGATTGAGTACATTAATGTTTCTCCCTCATCTTTAAAAAGGAATTTCTTTTATTTTCTTCTTTGTCTTTGCCCTGGTATTGCTCCTTTGTTTCTGTATTCACTTATGTTTTCCCCCTTCCATTTAAAAATAAATGGTTTGTAGCAAGTGAAGACTGAATTATCTGAGACCCAATTTAGTCTTATGGATAATTAGGGAGGTTTGAAAAACCCTGGCTCTGTACCTGATGGACTGGAAATGCTATAAAGAAGCTTTACAGATTCACAAGTAGCTACTTTATGAAAAAAGTACCTTTAGAAATCTTTGTTAAAATTGCTTTGTAACATCTCTGTGCAGAACCAGAACAGTCATACCTTGACTCTTTCTTAGCATTTAAATGTGTAATTTCTGTTATTAACGTTAGTGGTTTTTTTTTTTAAAAAAGTTCCTGGCTCATTGGAAAAAGCTTGTTCTGAGCTTAATGTTAAAACGCTTGATTAGAGGACCTAGCTTCTGAGAATAATTAGATTAAAATAGTAAGAAATGAAGCTAGATGACAGTTGTTTGTCACTGAAGATTTTTCCTCTTTCTAAATCTAATCAATCCAGTAATTTAAATTATTTATTTGTTAAATCTTCTGGTCACACTTGTAAATATTGTTATATTCTTCTTCCACAGTTCAGTCTTAATCGCCTGGTTCTGCAATTGAATCATTAAGGTTTTTATCTTTTTAGAGGTTATTTCTATGGAGGAGGTAAAATTAAGTGTTAAATATAATCTTTGTTGCTGAAGCTTATTAATGTACCGTATATGCCGGTGTACAAGACGACTGGGTGTATAAGACGACCCCCTCAACATTTCCACTCAAAATATAGAGTTTGTTATATACTCGCTGTATAAGACCACCCCCTCTTCCGCACACCTTCCACACACCAAATAAAATGTAAAAGAACATCAGATTTGATTTCAACATGTTAATTTATATTCAAATGCTTATGACATGCAGAAAAACTGTCACAAGGCTGTATGTTATCAAACATGTACAGGAAATATAAAACAGTGCAAATGCAAAGTGGTACTTATTTATCTACCATATATACATAAATATAAGCCAACCCGAATATATCCCAAGGTACCTAGTTTTGACCTTGAAATCCAGGAAAATAGATTGACCTGAGTATAAGCCAAGAGTGGAAACGTAGCAACTACTAGTGAGTTTCAGTAATTAAAATACAGTAATATTAATTATTTTATTGATTTTTTAGAATTGTACTTGCACCACCCACCAGTGGTGGCGCTGCAGGTAAAGTGGGTGGGCAGGTCAATTGCACTGAGGCAGGAAGTGTTGCTCTAACCTAGCCTCTTGCTTCACCTGCAAGCATGGCTTTTTCCTCCATTTTGAGCAGAGCAGAGAGATAAGGGCAGAAGGTACCAGTAAATGAAACCCTTTCTTTTTCCCCACCAGCTTGAAAGGGAGACACAATTGTAATGTAGAGCTTCTTTCTTCATCTGGATGGTATGTAGAATGAGGTGGGCGAGCATCAGGAGGCCACTATGGGCAGCTATGTCTATCCCAACTGAAGTGCACCCGGTATATAAGACGACCCCCCCACTTGGAGGCATGTTTTTCAGAGTGAAAAAGTCATCTTATACACCAGCAAATACAGTATTCATTGCCTTCAAAGAAAAGTCTCTAAAGCAGGATCTTCATGTTTTACTTACAAATTTTGATCAGTGTTTCAGCACTGAATCGCTTAGTGATTTAAGTAACTGGTTAAAGAGCCAGAAGTTGGGAGTTCAGCTCCACTCTGTGCTTCCAGGGAGAAAAGTCAATGGTAAACTACTTCTGTATATTCTCTACCCATAAAACCTTTGAAAAGGGTCACAAGAAATTGAAACCGACTTGAGGGCAGATGATTATCCTCTAAGAGCATCCATACTAATGAGTTTCCCATCTATGCATGCACGGTGGTCGGCTTGGTCAAGCTTAGCTTTCAAAGAAAATGCTATCCCTGCATGCCTAGTGTCAGAGCCCTACCACATCCCTCAGTTCCATTTTTCCCACCACTTGACTGGTCGTGTTTCTTTTAAGTTCCCGCATGCTGTAACTGTTTGGAAAGTTTTTCTTTTAAATTTGATAGTTAAAGTTGTTCCTTATTACTCTAATGCTTGTTTAGCTTGTTTTTGAAACTACAGTAATACCCCGGATAACGTTATGACTTGGTTCCACAAGTTATGTCATTATCTGTTTTTTAGCATTGTCCGATACATACATCGAACAACGCTAAAAAAAAGCCCTGACGTCAGGGACAAATCATGCCAAGGCAAGGCTTGTCCGAAATTCCCCCGCCCCCGGGGGGTGGGGATTTTGGACAAGCCAAGCTGAAGGGCGCTTTGGAAGAGTGGATGAGTTAGAATCGGGGGAACAATTGTCATGGTGTTTCCGAGGCACACCCGCACCGCGATCCTGTCGAGAGGGGGGCTGGTTCAAGCGTCAGTGTGCGGCGATCGCGTTGTTGTTGTTGTTGTTGTTGTGGCGGTAGCCTCTGTCTTTGAAGAAGATGCTGCCGGTGGTGGTGTGGATGATGAGGGTGATGCTTGGCCCCCTTCCTTCCTTCCTTTCCCTCTGGCTGGGTGTAAGAGTTCTTGGCGCCGCAGACGTGTGTCGGCCCCAGAATTGCGATCACGGCATGGTCTGGCCGAGAGGGAGAGCCTCGCCGCTTGGCAGAGCCATTAGCAATCCCCACATGATCTTCGCTCACTGCGCCAAGGAGCAACCTTTGACTGCAAGGAATGGTGAGACATCCATGGTAGAGACAGCCAGAGCAGGAGGCGGCGGGTGCGGGGGGGGAGAAGCCTTGAGAAACACAGGCACGCACGCCTCGGCAGGAGCGAAGGGCCAGTGGGGTGAACCTAGGAGGCAGGAAGGAAGGCAGGCAGGCGATTGGGGTGGGGGTGGGGGGTGGACAGAGAGAGAGGGAGAGAAAGGAAGAAGAAGAAGAAGGGGAGACGGATCAATAGGCAAGCCTTGCTGGTGAACGCACTGCCGAGCGAGAGACGGGCGCTTCCCTGGCCCTCGGGTTCCCCCCTCTTCCTCCCCCCGCCTGCACTGATGCATGGCCAAGATTGAAGTGTGAGAAGCCGAGACAGCTCCTCTGCTCTTCAGAAGGCTGCCAGCTCACCTCGGCTCTCTTATGCAATCGAGTTCCACCGTCCACCCCACCCCCCAACCTCTGGGAAGTCTGGTGCCATGTGTGTTTCAAAAGCAAAGTGGGTTCTATGAGGTGCCCAATCTTTGGACAGCGTGACCCTCCTTTCCCTGTCTTGGGGAGAAATGCCAAGAAAAGGAGAGGGGGTCCTTTGGATTTCATCTGGGTCTCTGCCTTGTCTGTTGTTGAGATCAGAAAGGGAAGGAGCGGGACTAGAGCCGAGCGTAGGCTCTCCGCTCAGGCCGTGAAGAAGCTGGTGCGGCTTGTGGCCAGCTGCTTCTTTCATGTCCCGATCAAACCCTGGACTGCCCAAACAAAGCCTCTTTCTTGGCTTTGTCATTGGCCAAACTTACTGGAAGTCATCGGTGGACCAGTAAGAGTTCCTAGCTAACTTCCCCTCTGTCAACAAGGCATCCGTTCGTGCGCTTTTGTTGCACCACCCAAGCCGCCACCCGAGTCACTAAGAGCCCGGTGGGATCCGGGTGACAGGATGCCTTGTCTCGGCTCCCAAAACGAACCTTAGCACTGGGCTGTATATTTTGGAGCAATGGCCGCGTTCTGGTGGACGAGCTCAACTCCGTGGATGAAAAGCTGTCATCGTCTGAATTTAAGGTTGAGAAGAGAGGACTTTTCTCTCCCGCACTAAATTCCAGCTGCTAGTGTTGAAACAGCTGCACGGCCAGCTTTAAGCTTCGGATCGGAGCTGTTGCGAGTCCCAACCCCAGCCCAGTGAACGCTGGGAGAGGACAGGGGACAGAGGGGAAGTTAGCTGGGCACGCGCGCGCGTGTCAGATAGGGGTTGGGGAGGCTACGGGGAAGATCTCCGTAGCCTCACCTGCCCCCGTCTGACACGCGCCCGCCCGCACGGTGTTTGGAAAGGGTAGGGGGGATCTTGCCCGTACCCTTTCCAAACATCGTGCGGGCAGGCGCTGGGGTGTGTGTGTTGGATTGGGTAGATGTTCTACCCAATCCAAACCCCCCCCACACGATTGTACCGGATACCGCTAAAAATCACGTTATCAGATACAAGATTTTTCCAAAAATCTTGCATCGTTATGCGGTTTTAGCGCTATCCAGTACAATCGTTATCCGGGGTATTACTGTATTCTATAGTTTTTATAACGAGATATAGTGATTTTTATATTAGTTTTGCGACAGGTGGGTCCGTTTACTGCGCTTTGGTGAGAGACCCCATCATGAAATATTTCATTTTTATTGACCATTAGCTTTAAAAATTGCTTGTTTATTGCCTATTATCACCACTTTGTGGCTCTAACTGTATGACTGATAGAAAACCTAAAACCTTTAAGTATTGTGTTACTTGTGGTTCTAAAATCCCCATAGTTGATGGTCATGATAATTGCATTTTTTGTTTAGGGGAAGGACATTTACCCAGTGCTTGTGTCCACTGTAAAAAGTTTGCTAAATCAACTTTGAACAACTGAGCTGCTAGACTCGCTGAGTTTTTATGGCGCAAGTCTTTATTACCACCTGAGAAAAAGGCGCCAAATATGCAGTCAGTCATTCTGGTTCCAACTGCTGCTAAGTACACTAAAACCTCACATAAAGAGCACCTCTCTTAGAGACTAACTCGTTTAAAGAGCAGAATTTTCTCTGAATGGTCATCTCGCTTAACAACTAAAACGAACCAAAAACTCACTTAACAACTAAATTGGGGTTTGAAATCCCCCCACCAGAAGTCACAATTGGTCACTTACAATGGTGTTTCACTTAAAGAGCAAACTCGCTTATAGAGCAATCCCGTGGAACACAGTATGCTCTTTAAGCGAGGTACTACTGTATAAGAAAATAGAGGCCTCTAAGCAACATGCTAAGAAGGCCAAACAACTTAAATAGTCTAAGGTTAAGCAAACCTCTAAACAGATTACTTCCCCTGTTGTATCTGCTCCTCTGCCCAACAATTCTAATACTACAGAAGAACATTTGTGTGATTTTTCCACTCCTCAAAGGCCCTTGGCCTCATCACAACCTGTTGATTTGGCCTTGGATCCACCTATTCCGTGCACCCAGCTACGTCCTGTGGAGTTCAAATTCAAATTCAATTCAAATTTATTTTTATACCCCGCCTTGCTCAGGCGAACCTGACTCAAGGCGGCTTCCATGGAACACAAAACAACAGCACACAAACAACATAGAATAAAACAACACGGAAGGGCGCGGCGGCGGCGGCGGCGTTCCCGCGCTCAGCGGCTGCGGCGTCCCTCAGGCCCCCTCAGCCAGGGGCTCCTTTTCACCTCCCGGCCGGTGACGGTGGCCGGGAGGGGCGCGGCGGCGGCGGCGGCGTTCCCGCGCTCAGCGGCTGCGGCGTCCCTCAGGCCCCCTCAGCCAAGGGCTCCTTTTCACCTCCCGGCCGGTGACGGTGGCCGGGAGGGGCGCGGCGTTGGCGTTGGCGTTCCCGCGCTCAGCGGCTGCGGCGTCCCTCAGGCCCCCTCAGCCAGGGGCTCCTTTTCACCTCCCGGCCGGTGACGGTGGCCGGGAGGGGCGCGGCGGTGGCGGCGGCGTTCTCGCGCTCAGCGGCTGCGGCGTCCCTCAGGCCCCCTCAGCCAAGGGCTCCTTTTCACCTCCCGGCCGGTGACGGTGGCCGGGAGGGGCGCGGCGGCGTTGGCGGCGTTCCCGCGCTCAGCGGCTGCGGCGTCCTTCAGACCCCCTCGGCCAGGGGCTCCTTTTCACCTCCCGGCCGGGAGTTACCTAACTTGTCAGCAATGAATTCTCAACATGGTAGTTCACCTAACATTAGAGATAAGATGCCTTCTTCCTCCATTTCTCCACCCAGGTTGCAGGTTCCTCAGCAGCATGATCCTAAGCTTAAGTCCCACTACTCGCTCCATAAGCCTTCCAACCAGGCTAATGTGCATCATTCTGGTCAGGAGAACCAAACATATCCTTTTGGAGTAGTTCAAGGGCATGGAGAATGTCTTCCACCTCGTCTGGCACATGGATGGGACAGGATTCACGGCCCTAAGCCAGCAAGGCATTTGGCTCCAACGCATGCTAGTTTGAATGTTCCCGAATGACACGGATGTGGCTTCTTCGCATCCACTCATACCTTGCTACGGAGCTGCATGCTATGCGCACAATGAGGGATCTCTGGTTCAGCCTGTACCTCACTACGGTGCTCAAGAACATGCGCATAACATTTTTTGGATCAGCCTGCTCTGACTTTGGGATTGCTGTATCCCCAGATGAATTTTCCTTGTCGCCATTCACCTGGCACACGTTCACAATACTCTGGCGGATGCCCTGAGTCAAATGCATTTTCAGTCCTACGAGTGGGAGCTGCATTCCTGAACCCAACTTGACGCTGGTGAACCCCAGTGATAGACCTCTTCGCCACGCATACAAATGCGAAGCTTCCACTATTCGTGTCCAGGGCTGGACACGACAGGAACTCCCTAGGCGATGTGTTCATGTTGCCTTCCCTCCGATCCCCTTGCTTCACAGGGTAATATTCCTTTTAGCATCCCTACAGGTCAACACCATATTGATAGCCCCGTGGTGGCCCAGACAAACCAGGTTCACCACACTCAAGGACATAACTTGGGAGTATCAGGGGCTACCCAGCTGTCCGTATCTCCTGCTTTTGGGCTCTTGACAGATTCTCCATCCAGACCTCGAGCCTCTTCGCTTGACAGCGTGGAGAATTCTCCCACTTTAATGGCTATTATTAATGACTCCATAAAACCTTCCACCAAGAAGGTTTACTTCTATAAATGGGCTAAATTCCAGCAATTCGCTCTGTAAGGCTGCTGTGTCTCCATATCTCTCTACTGTATTTCAATTCCTCCTGCAGTTGAAACAATCGGGTCTCTCTGTGTTATCCTTCAAAGTTTATTTGGCTGCTATTATTGCCTACCAGCCCTCTCATTCAGAGGTAGGGATTAGATAACACCTATCTTGATGTACATAGACCACCTCCCCAGTGGTCTCTTTGCCTGGTGCTTGATAGACTGACTGACAAACCGTTTGAGCTGATGGCTACCGCACCATTTCAATTGCCCACTTATAAAACTGCCTTTTTCTTGGCAATAACCTCAGGTAGAAGGGTCAGTGAACTCTCAACCCTCAGGACTGAAACCATTTATCAAATTCTTTGCTGACAAAGTAGTACTCCACCAGGATGTTTCCTTTGCTGAAAGTTGTCTCAGCTTTTCACTTACAACAGCATATTGTTTTGCCCACTTTCTTCCCGTCCCCATTGTTGGACTTAGAAAGAAAGCTTCACACATTGGATGTGAAAAAAGCATTGGATTTTTATTTAGACAGGACTATAAGTTTTAGGAAAACTCAACGTCTGTTAGTCTGCCATGCTGGACCCAAAAAGGACCTGCAGGTTCCTCTCAACACCTTTCCAAGTGTGTTGCTGAGACCATAACTCTGGCTTATAACTTGGCAACCCAAGGATCCTCCAATGGCTCCATGTGCCCACTCTGCTTGAGTTGTGTTTACATCCGTCGCTTTTTCCCAAGGTATTGCCCTTCAGGACATCTGTCAGGCAGTGATCTGGGCTCAACATTCCACTTTTGTGAGAGATTGCCAGTTGGACATGAGGGAATCGTGCCATACAACCTTCAGCCAAAGAGTCCTGGGTGCGGTTCTCCAATGATGCCCTACATCCTGGTAAGTTAGCTTGGGAATCACTCATTAGTATAGATGCTCACGGACCATGAAGGAGAAGGGTAGGTTACTTACCATAAACATAGTTCTCCAAGTGGTCCTGTGAGCATTCATATGTCCCGCCCTACTTACCCTCTTTCATTGTAGATACCGCCCATTCAGCAGCCTTGCAAATGGAACTGAGGGAATGGGGCAGGGCCCCGACGCTAGGCATAGAGGGATAGCACTTTCTTTGAAAGCTAAGCTTGGAAGAGGCGACCACCACGCGTGGACAGGAAACCCATTAGTATGAATGCTCACAGGACCACTTGGAGAACCATGTTTATGGTAGGTAACCTACCCTTATTTAGTACAGAAAAATACTATTTAATATACAGACTTAGTTTAGAATATTCTATAGCTGTTGAACAGAGCACTTTTATCTGTTGGGATTGAATATGTGGGTCTTGTACAAAATCCACCAAAATATCAGAAACTAGCAGGTTTTTGAGTCCTACAGGACCAAGGTATCTAATGCTGCAACATTGTGTAAGTATTATATTTTAATTTTTTATCCTACCATCCTCTCAAACTGCTATGCTCAGTCAGAAAAGTACTGGTCAACTTAAAATCTCACCTGCTTTTGCTGTTTTATTGGTCATATAAAGGGATTGCCCGCTGTTCTTTGTAGATTCTTTTGGTTTTAAAATTCATTAGAATCATGTTATCCATTATCTGGAGGTATATGTTAAAAATAAACACTGGTTGTGGAAAAGGGATACAAAATTGTTAAATAATTTTTAAAACAAAGGAGCTGTATTTCAAGACAATTATTTAGAATCGATAGATGTGTAACTCCTAATAGTTTTATGGAAGAAATAGTTTGGAGGTTACCGATATATGCTGTGCCAGACATCGACCGTCTCTGTAAAAGACTGGCAGGGGGGGCGACGAGAGGACGCTCCCGCTTCTCCCCGGGTCTTTCCACCTCGCCCGGGGATGGAACAAGCTGCTGCAGCTGTGGCCGGTGAGGCGTTCCCCCCCCCCTCCGGGACCTCTTTCCACCTCGGCCCGGAGGCCGATAAAAGACTGGCGGGGGGGGCGACGAGAGGACGCTCCCGCTTCTCCCCGGGTCTTTCCACCTCGCCCGGGGATGGAACAAGCTGCCGCAGCTGTGGCCGGTGAGGCGTTTCCCCCCCTCCCTCCGGGACCTCTTTCCACCTCGGCCCGGAGGCCGATAAAAGACTGGCAGGGAGGGCGACGAGAGGATGCTCCCGCTTCTCCCCGGGTCTTTCCACCTCGCCCGGGGATGGAACAAGCTGCCGCAGCTGTGGCCGGTGAGGCGTTTCCCCCCCCCGCCCTCCCTCCGGGACCTCTTTCCACCTCGGCCCGGAGGCCGATAAAAGACTGGCAGGGGGGGCGACGAGAGGACGCTCCCGCTTCTCCCCGGGTCTTTCCACCTCGCCCGGGGATGGAACAAGCTGCTGCAGCTGTGGCCGGTGAGGCGTTTCCCCCCCTCCCTCCGGGACCTCTTTCCATCTCGGCCCGGAGGCCGATAAAAGACTGGCGGTGGGGGTGAGGAGAGCTGATTAGGAACAGCTATTCCCCGACAGCTGATTAGGAACAGCTATTGGCGGGCGTACATTATACTTGTGAAAGCTGATGATATTTGTATTTGTATTTGTGACTTGATATTTGTATTTATGACACTGAATCATATTTGTAATGCTGATTGGAATATTATCTTGCTATTATACTGTTACATTTTTTATATATTGTATGTTTCTGCCTTTATTGTTGGACTCTATTGATCGACTGTATATTAATTATGTTGTACACCGCCCTGAGCTGGTCACACCAAGTAGGGCGGTATAGAAATCCAAAAAATAAAATAAATAAATAAATAAATAAATAAGCCTTGGGAAACATGAGGAAATATGTTGTTTCCTGACATGCTGATCCAAGAGTTAGTCTGGGTTTTAAATTTTATTAGCAAATGACAATGTAGCCCACCAGCTTAATCCTTAGCAAAAAAAACAACAAAGCAAAACAAAACCCAAAGCCAAACTGGAAATCCAGTAGCATTTTGCTGAATTTGTTATCAGCAGAGAAACTCTTCCTAATACAGTGGGTTCCTCAAATAATAAGCAGATCAACTTAAATGAAATAAATAGCTAAGTTTCAATTAAAGTTTAAATGGTGTTTATTTGATACTGGAAGGACATGTACATAGGCCATGAAAACATTTAAAATGCAAACATAAGGGCAAGGCAGATGTCTGTTTCATGGAGATCTGTGGTTGAGTACCTCTATAGTAGAACAGGACTGCAGAGAGTGCAGGCTGAAACTATGGTTTTGTACCATCAAGTCACGTCAAGATATGTGAGATATTTAATGGATTGGTTTTTACCAGTGTCATCTCCAAGTGAGTTTCTAGGGCTGAGCAAGAATTTGAACCTAGGTCTCTTGAGTCCTAAACCATCTCTTTATCCACTACACCATACTGGCTTTCTTCATAGAGATGTAATGCATCATATTCACAGAGCACATATACAGATGTGTGATGACATTCATTGGTAATGTACTCTAATGATTTTACAAATACTGTATAAGTAAGAAGAGTTGGACAGCCTGTGGTCCTAGGTCACATGTCATCTTTGGTGTAATGTTACGCATTCCTCAGCCTGAATTGCTAAGCCTTATGAATTATTTATTTATTATTATTATTTATTAGTTCAAATTTATATTGCCGCCCACTCGCTATGGCGACTCAGGGCGGCTTACAGACAAGACAATACATTACATTACATTACAATATAATATGTTGGGGTGGGCACAGGGGGAGGGGTGGCAAGGTCCTCAACCTGCCCTGGCTTCTTCCCCTGGCAGTTGGTGTAGGCACAGGGGGAGGGGCAGCAAGGTCCTCATCCTGCCCTGGCTTCTTCTTCCCCTTGCAGTTGGTGTAGGCATAGGGGGAGGGGCAGCAAGGTTCTGGCTCTGCAACAACAACAACGTGTCCTTTTAAAGCAATATTTTGGAGCCCTATTGTTGCTTTATAGTTTGAAAGAATGGAACACTCTAATCATAATGGGCCAGCATATATACCTTGCCCCCAGCACTATCCATCCAAAGGTAAGTTATATGATCTGAAGAGTTTGTGAGAACCTTCAGTCTGATACACTTATAAACACCATTTTATACCTTTGTGCTCATTATTCATGGGGGGGGGGAGCAGAGCATATATTTGTGTCCCCATTCCCACCATAATTAGAATCTCCCATGCTTTCAGTTCATAAGATCTAAATAGAGAATTTGTCTTGAAGGAGTAGGACAGAGATAAAATGGTGGGCTCACCAGTCTTTGACTATGGGCATGTCTACCATCAGATTCAGTCAGCCCATTCTTAGCATGAGGGCCTTGGTATCCTACTCCCAAAGAAAGCAACAATTGATGCTTACTCCTGATGGAAAGATACATTCTCAGTAGGATAGTAACAGTAGTAGTTCCTATGTGGCACCATCTCTGCCACTACAACATATTGTGCAACAAGGCCCCTCATTGCTTCTTCAGCAATAAAGTTTTACGTCCAATCTTCCTCCTTTCTCATCTGGGCTTCGTATGGCAATAGCGGAGTTCAGTGGTATATTAATAAACAATTTTATAATAAATTAGTGATGTATTTATTTTGCTCTTTTCTTTTTGTAGCTTGCAAATGACCAACAGGCTGGGAGGGTGGAAAAGACTTGCAACCAGACAAGCAAGATTTCCGAGGGAGTAGGGTTGTGTTAATGCAGCAGAAATCTCCTTGGTGAAAGAGTTTGCCTTATCTAGTTCTGAATGGTATAGTGTGACCTTCAGCTTAGATGTTTTGTGGTTCCTGGGCTGAACTGAAAAGCCCTAAGCAAGTTAGCAGTTCTGCAAAAGCAACCTATCTCTATCCTTGTCCCTGTCCCTTCTCCCCCTCCTTCCCACATTTCCTGGCTGCTGTATGTTTGGTTGGTGAGCTGAATATGATTTCTTTGCAGTGCTGCTCTGTTTGTTTTTCTCCATCTCCCTATGCAGAGCTACTCTCACTCTCTCTTCCTGACATTATCCGCCTCTTGCAATTCTACAGAATCAGCTGCTGCTAAAAATATTTTTTGAAGTCTCTGCTTCTTTCAAAATACCTCTCAGACCAAGAGCCCCTGTGCCTCTTCATTTCTGATGTAGTTAGATTCCTTTTAAGTACAAGGAATATTTCCTGTGTAAATTAACTGATAGAAGAAGGTAGAGGAAAACATCTCTATACTTTCGTCATGTTTTCTTCCTTGTTCAACCCCATGTGAAGATGGGTAAAGAAGAGAAAGAATTGGGGGGGGGGGGGCGTGGCGGCAGCAGTGTCACTTTTTTGTTTTGAGAATGTTGATATAGAAACAAGAGGACAAAAAAGCTGTGGCATGGAAAGAATTCCTATAGGAAAGGAAGGTATATAGATTTTGTTCAGAAGACAAAAATGATTTTTTCTAGTCTTTTAAAAGCTTTTTATTTTGGAAATGTGCTTGATCTTTATTACAGTAAAACCTCAAGTTAAGAATAAAATCAGTTCCATGTCCTTGTTCATAACTCGAATTTGTTCGTAAGTCAAGGCATCCCCATTCGGATAAAGAAAAAGCCCCCCCCCCCCAAAATCAGAACAGTCCAAAAATCAATCAAACTACCCAAAAACAACAGCAGCATTGAAAGGAAAGCATACATAAGTAAAAACGCTGTTCCTTACCTTAAAGGCATATCAGAAAACAAAACAAAATGACTGCCAATTTTCTTTAATAAAAAAGAAAGAAACCAGGTACAGGTGTTTCCCCCTCCCCCCTGACATGCAGGTCACAAGTTCATCAGAGACCATAATGGGCTTTCTCAGCAACCTTGAGATTGAAAGGGAGTCATTTAGAGTTTATCTGAATAATCTATTGTTGCTAATGGCTGTGTGAAACTGCATTCTTGTACTCGCTTGTCTGTCATCTTGCTTGACCACACCCCTTCTCCCTTTGAGCCCCTGAATTTGGTATATAAAGAACATGCCTGTAAGTTTCACTCTTTGTCTGATGAAGTAGACTTGATCCACGAAAGCTAACAATAAAAATATAGCAGTTAGTCTTTAAAGTGCGACAGTGTTTTTTATTTTATTTTGTTTTCTGATATGCCTGAAACACAGACTAACACGGCTACTATTCCAAAAAGTTCCTTACCTTAAAGAAGCTTTGAAAATGGACCGAAAACTCAGAAAAATCCAGCAAGAAACAGCAACAGGCAGCCATTTTGGTGCCAAAACTCCAGACAAAGAAATCACTCCAAACACTCTACTGTTACCTACAGGGCTCAGAAAGGCTGCATGTCCGCAATGCACTCTGGAGAATCAGATTATGTAACCTGAAGCAAACCCATAGGGGAAATGGTGTTTTTTGCTTCACTGGAGGCAACACAGAGGAAAAAGAATCAATTCGTAAATTGGGGCATGTTCATAACTCAAGGGTTGATTTCAGTGCAGAACCAATTTGTAAGTAGAATTATTCATAAGTAGGGGCATTCATAAATCGGGGCTTTACTGTATATAAATATTCATAATAAAGAATGACCAGAATCTTACTCATGTTTGTATCAAGTTTGCATAACTTGTGTGACTGATTGTAACTACTTGATAATTTGCTGAGGCATGTCTTGGTCATGTGCTTGATCACATACCCAAGTTGAGTCATGGCATTTGGTCAATTAGTCACTGCAGGTTAAACAAATCATACTCAAACATCAGCAGGATTCTGGCCAATTTATTTGAAATCAATTTGCTCATGCTTTCTGAGGCTGGCAGCCAAATTCAATGTGTTCTGCCTATGTCTGCTCAAAGCAGTAGACTTAAGTACCCTGAATTCTGGATACAGTTGAACTCATACAATGCATATTTATTCAGAAATATGTGCTACTGAGATCAATGGGCCTTACTTGAAAGTGGTTATGGAGTTGGATGCATCAGTTTAGCATCTAAAATTTGGATAGTGTGAAATAAATTAGCAAATTTTAAAATTGATTAAAAATCCTAGGAGTGCTGTTGGGTTTTGTTTCTAAAAAAAAGCAGAACCCCATGCCTCATGGTGACTTATTGGCAAATAAGGAGATTTTCAAGAGGGTTTATGGCAGGCACTGTGCTATGATTTGCTGTTCAAAGAAAATAAGTGAAAAATCCATCTAAGCATATGCAGGCTTTAGGGATTCTGTAGTTCAGGACTTTTTGGAATCTGGCCATTATAAACTTAACTCTAGATATGTGATACCAACTGTAATAATTTTAATAGCGTGTTCATATTTTCTCCCCTCAAAGAGCCAACGTTTTAAATGCAGCTAGAATTGTAGCAGTTCTTACATTTTGTGTTAATCTTTCTGAGGTTGTTTGCATACGTATACTGATGTGATTTAAGATGGTTTCAGGCTTATTATAAACCTTCCTATGTGATGTAAGGGATCTTTTGGATTAAATTGGAATTATTATTAAAAGGGATTTTTAAACAGTTTAATATTTTCCTACCAAATAATCACAGCTTGATATGTTTACACTTGATTTCAGAGTATTTGGCTTGGAAGCTATCTTCCCTTTTCAGCAGTTTGGTTTTAAAAAACCCAAAACCCAGTTCAACACAGATTTGGTTCCTAAAGGAGATTCTTCCCTGTCAGCATCATAATCTATGCATCATCCATGCCTAAATTCAAGGGGACTATTTTAGTTTTGACATTCAGTTTTAAAGCTTGCTGCTTAAAACATATGCACATAGAGCCATCCTAGTTTTACCACCAGTTCTGCTTTCTATACTTCTTGGACTCATACCTTTTCTTTCATATTCATTCTCTTGAGTTTGAAAGTAGTGTGACATAAGTAACAAGATTATTTGCATTGTTAAGTGATCAGTGTGTAAAAAAAAGTAATAACTGATAACAGCACTATTTTTTCTTATCTGCTCATTATTTTTTTCATTACTTGCTTTTGGAACTAAAATACTTTTTGGTGTGATTTGCTTTTAAAAACAGACACTCTCTTGCCATTTTAGATGGATTTCTTCTCAGAAATGGAACTAAAAGGCAACAACTAAGGCACGAAGTCTAATTAAGGTATTATTCCCCACATGGGTCAGTGGCTCTAAAATGAGTTCCACAACTAGACTTTGGAAAAAGTGCCTTGCCAACACCAGTCCATGCTTCTCATTATAAACCTCATTATAACTTAGTTTATCTCTCTCCATGTAACTGTCTTTTTCCTCTTTATTCCTTGTACAGCAGAATATCATTTCTCTTGCATGTACAAGGCAGTGGAGGGTCCTAAAAATCTATGGTAGCAGTTACCAAACTTGAATCCTCAGGATTCAGTAGATTTCAACTTCTAGAAGTCATGGCTGTTATGGGAGTTGTGACCTATCATCTATGGATCCAAGGCAGAAAATCACTGTCCTACAATATCTTTTCAGTCTGTGTCTTTCATATATTTTTCTAGTGCCATTATTTAATAAACCCTCAGAATGTTTCCAGGCACAGTTTAAACTACAGGTATCTCAGATTTTGCGTGGTAGTTGTATTTTACCTGCTGTGACTTTTCCTTTATGGCATTTCCCTTCTTCCACTCTGTTCCTATGGACAATCCCTGTAAATTGCTACAAGGAGTTCTGTAATATGAACTTACATCGATGCTATAACATCAAATTAAGAGGTCACACTGCTGATAACATTTTAAGCCATTTAAAAAAAAGTTTTGCTTGGCAATTGAAAGTGAGAGTTGCCATATTCTAGCTCTCCATAAATGGCAAATTATTAGGCACCATTATTTGTATAATCAGTGATTGGATGTAACAGGTTCTCACCAGTCCACCAGAACCGGTAGCAACTTTTCCCAGTGTCCCAGAGAACCGGTAGCAGCTTTTTTGGGGAACCACCTTCGGGGCTTACCTGTTCACTGGTTCCCCCACTGTGCATGCACGCCAAGCATGCCTACAGTGCTTGGTGTGTATGCACGGCCTCCTTGCTGTCCTCCTAAGTGGGGAGGAGGACGAGAAGCTGGTAGCCTGAAGCTCCCTATAACCTGCTCCCCAGGGTAAGTAACTCACCTTTGGATGTGGTGTGTCTGTGTGTATTTTAATGTGTTCCAATTGGAGAACCTTTAAGGAGGTACAGCTGTTTTACATTTACATTAAGGCATATTATCCTAGAGAACTGGTTAGGCAAAGACTTAGTACCTAACTTCTTTAACTGTTGAAAAGTTGAAAAGTGCCAAAATGAAGCCATCTTGTAGTGAGTTCATTCTGTAGTTCCTTCCATCTGACCTAGTGTGAGAAAGATTAGCCAGAATAAGCTTTAAACTCTGATTTAAAAGCTCTGGTTGATTTGTGTTTGGGGTGGGTGGGCGGCTGTATTTTAATTTAATTTATTTACGGGTTTGTGTTTGGGGTGGGTAGGTGGGTTGAGGTGTGTGTGTGTGTGTACTTATTTTTTATTTTTAAATTATTTTTATTTATTTTTTATTTGGCCCCACCCACAACATAATGATGTCATGATGTTAGCTCCCCCCATACTGTGATGACATCACGGTGGGGTAGTAAAAATTTTGACATCCCACCACTGTGTATAATGTTTGCATTTTATGCAAATTAATGTGATTTTTTTAAAAAATACCCAGATTAAGAATATTAATTGGTTTTTTTAACCAATAATTTTAGCCTTGGCATCACAACAATGGCCTGAGGAAGAAGATGCCAAGGCCTAGCAGTGGCTGAGAACATCGCCCCCTCCTCTGGGCCCACAACAACGGCCTAAGGAAGAAGATGCCAAGGCCTAGCAGTGGCTGGGGACCTTGCCCACTCCTCTAGGCCCACAACAATGGCCTGACGGGAGTTAGTTTGTGTTCTGGTTTGGTTGTTTTATGTGGTTGCATTTTATAATTTTATTGTACTGTTGTTGTTTTGACTGTAAGCCGCCCTGAGTCGCCTCGGCAAGTGGGTGGCAATATAAATCTAAATAAATAAATAAATAAAATCATTTATATATTAATCACTGATTCCTGGAAGTTAATAGATTGTGATTATTAGTGTTGAATTTTGAACAGAAAGACTTGAGTTCAGATCCCAGATTAATCACAAAGCTTCCTTGGTGTCCTTGTGCCAAGCACTGAATTAAACCTACCTTACAAGGTTGTTTGCAACATAAAATGGAGATAGGATAACCACGCAAAAGAGCTATACACGTTGATGGTTCATATGAAAATGAATGACATTTTAATCACCTGCAAGCTTCTAGGATAACACATATGTTATCCTTTGAGTCTGTCATTAATTTGTACTGATGGCAAAATAAACCCTGTACAGATCCATGAGAATATGACAGAAATCCCCAACAAACTGATACACTGTAATCTGATTTTCAAGGAAAATACAGTAATACCTGGGATAACGCTAAGACTTGGTTCCACAAGTCTTGGTGTTATCTGATTTTTAGTGTTATCCGATGCATGTTAAAATCCTATGGGATGTATCGGATAACGTTAAAGCTCCATAGAGATACATTGTAACTGCACAGGCTTTAGTGGTTGTTATCCGATACATCCCATAGGATCTTAACGTTATTCGATCCAATTCTCCTCCCCAGATTACTTAACGTTATGCGATTTTAGCGTTATCCGAGGTATTACTGAATACATTAAACTGAGGACAAAGCTGCAAAAATCAGGGGAAACACAAGGTGTCGTTTCCTTCCTTGGTAAAGTTGAAATATTTTATTATAACTCAAAAACATTCCAACTTAACTTTCTTTGCTAATATTTACTGTTCGTGTAAACAGAGTGCATGTACAAGCGTGTCAATCCACTGTGGTAACTGCATTCTGAACCATTGTATAGAAAGATGAACTTATTCCTTCATAAATGCATTACTAAATATACTGAGGGAAATATGCATTGATTCACAAATGAAATTAGTATAATGTGACACAAATATCAGTTTAAAAGGCTGTTTCAGATAACCTTTGTTAGGGGCATATAATATGAAATCGCATGTGCTTTGTGTAAACAAGTAAATTTAAATAGATTTCACCAATGTCAACTCTAAGGTAAGTTTTTAAGTGTGTAACTGTACCCCATGTTAGGTAGCTGGATACAAAACCAGAGGTTGGGAGTTCAGGTCCCCTCTGTGCATCCTAAAAGAGCCAAGCTGTATGGCCTTGGGCAGGATCCACAGTCCCAGGGTTCCCACAGAAGAAGGGGATGATAAATCACTTTTGAGTACTCGTTACTGAGACAGCCCTAAGTCAGCATTGACTTGACTTGATACAATTATGTTTCAGATTTACATAAGTAGACTCTGTGTCAAAATTAAAACCTTTTTAATTTTTTCATGGCATAGATTTACCTCTTAGTTTTGAGTGTATAGTATTGTTTGCCAAGGACCAGACTGTAACCGCAGTTTTACTGATCTCGACCCAAAATTTATGCACAGTAATATCCCAGTTAACATGTGCACTGCACAGTGTTAAAACCGGATAATGTCTTAGCGTTATCCAATTGTTAACATTATGCAATACATTTATCGCACAATGTTAAAAAAAAAGCTGGCTTCCTTTGGGGGTGAGCATGGTTACCTGGCTTCCCCCAAAGGAAGGTGCGGATAGGAGGCTCTGATCCGCGGCTTCCTTTGGGAAAAATCAGGTAAAAGCGCCCAGCCGCTTTCTCCCAAGGCAAGCCTGGGATCAGACGCTGTGATGTCATGATCCGTGGCTTGCCTTGAGAGAAAGCCAGTGGGTGCGCCCATGCCCTTTCTCCCAAGGCAAGCCGTAGATCACATTGTCTGATCCCCGGCCTCTGGAGATCTCTGTCCCAAAGTCTGCAAGCACTGGTCTCCAACCCAGCAGGCTTTGGGACAGAGATCAATGTCAGGAAATTTGAGGAGAACTTTTTCATTGCACAATGTTGTGCAGTGCAAAAGTTTTTCTCAAATTTCCCAACATTGATCTCTGCCCCAAAGCCCGCTGGGCTGGAGACCAGCGCTGCAGACTTTGGGGCAGAGATCTCCAGAGGTCGGGGATCGGACACTGTGCTCCATGGCTTGCCTTGGTGGAAAGTGTGTGGGCATGCCCTCCCACTTTCTCCCAAGGCAAGCCGGGAATCAGACACTGTGATCTACGACTTGCCTTGGGAGAAAGCGCGTGAGCGCACCCACTGGCTTTCTCTCAAGGCAAGCCACGGATCATGGCATCACAGCGTCTGATCCCGGGCTTGCCTTGGGAGAAAGTGGGTGGGTGCACTTCCTCCCAAGGCAAGTCAAGGATCACAGCGTCTGATCCCGGGCTTGCCTTGGGAGAAAGCAAGTGGGCGTGTTCATCTGGTTTCCCCCAAAGGAAGCAGTGGATCAGAGCCTCTTATCTGCACCTTCCTTTGGAGGAAAGCGGATGAGTGCACTCACCCCTGGCTTCCCCCAAAGGAAGCCAGCTTTTTTTAAATGTTGTGCAATAAATGTATCACATAACGTTAAAAATTGGATAACGCTAAGACTTGTGGAACCAAATTTTAGTGTTATCCGGGGTATGACTGTATTTTGTTCGTCATAGCATATTTTGTCTTGCTGCTTATGATTAGATGAAATTCAGATAGAAAATGCTTTCCTTGGTACCTGGAGGATCAAATCTCTGTTTTCTACTGCTGTATACATTATACCAGTGATGGATAACCTTGGCACTCCAGTTGTTCTCAAACTTCAATTCCCAGAAGCCCTAATTAGCGGGCATGCTGACTTGGGCTTCTGGTAATTGAAGTCCAAAAACAGTTGGAGTCCCAAGGTTAGCCACCACAGCATCATACCCACTATAACTACTCTTAAGTGCCTCCCAAACTAGCTCTGGAAAAACTCACCTTCTTCCAAGCCAGTTTTCTGGGAGAATTGGGTTGGAGGAGAAATTTCTAATGGTTCCAGAAGTTCTACTGACAGAACATTGGATTAAACATATCAAATATTTATGCCTATGTTTTGCATTTTGAAGCATTACCGTTGTATTAAATATTCTTTGCTAAAAAAATATTGAAAAGCCAAATAGATATCTTGTCATTTTCAACTGTAAAGAATGGCATGTAAATCCAAACACTATCATTATTAAGTAAGCATCTGGAGTTTGTTTTACTTTTAACACAGATTTATGAATAGACAGGTTTGTTTCTTTTGCCAGAGCAACAAATGAATGAGACAAAAGCAGTAGGCTTTAATCTAATTGAATGTCATAAAATGTTTTTCTGTTCTTTTAAGCATATTGTACAAATTGTGTTTTTTTAACAAATAAAGGGCATCAACAAAATGCTCAGGAGAATGTCAGTATAAAGGCCAGAACATATTGGTTGAAATCCAGAAGTGTAACTTTCCCCCACATAAGCTGATGACACCAGCAGCAGCCATGGAGGTGTTTGTTTTCTTTTAATTTAAGAGCAATAACAATTATACTTATATACCACCCCATCCCATTTAGTTCATTCTCTGTATGGTTCACAAGGTAATTAGCATTTGGTCCTCATCCTTCTGAGGTCAGTACAATAGTACCCAGCATGTTGGGGGCAAAATGCTAATTACTGGGTGATATATAAGTGTAAGTGCTAACTGCACCAGAGGAATGGAATACAACATTTTATTCCAGGGGCATCTTGGAAGACATAGTTGTTGCCACTTGGCAAGGCTCAGCACCAAGAACTCATGGGTTTTTAGGTAAAGTTAGGCTTACAAGGTAGGACAAAGGTGGCTGCTTATGAGAAAGGTTTATAAATCCTAGTCCCAGCTGCAATCCATGCTTCCCTAGAGATGGCTGCTGCTACAGATGCTGCTGTTCCTGGAGGTGGTGTGTTAGCCTTGTTGTGTTTTCTGCTTCAAACATGCGTCTGCATACATGTAGGGTCCAACTGGCTCTCTGCAGGTCATTAACCCTGTTGGCTGTTTTTGTTTTCCCCTCTCTCTGTCTTTTCTACGGGAAGCTGTATCTGCGTGAAGATCCCCGTCTAGGGATTCTCTAGGTAGATATTGTCACATACCTCTTTCACACACTACACCTCCTCTGTTCTTCACAGGCTTCTGCCTACCTCCTTTTCCCCCTTGTCCTTCAGGGTGTCCATCTCCTCCTTTCCAGCCTGCATCAGGTTCCCCTCACTTCCATCCAACTCCATCTCCTCTAGAACTTGTTTTTTGACAAATGTTCATAGGGTGTCCTGTAGACCATTTTTACTGCTGCCATTGGTGTTTTCAACATTCAATCTGGCATTTCTTATGTAAAGTTTGGCACCCTTTTTCAGCCGTCAGTGCAGGCACAATATTGTGCAGCTACATTGGGCCATTTCGTAGTGTTCTGACTTGTGGATACAGAAGCATAATACTATATTCCACAATCATAAACCAGGGGGTGTAAAAAAAAGTACAGTAAAACCTCATATAACGCTAAAACCTGGTTCCACAAGTCTTCGTGTTATATGATTTTTCGTGTTATCTGATCCTCTATGGGATCCATAGAGATACATTGTAACCACACAGGCTTTCGCGGTTGTTATCTGAAGCATCCCATAGGATCTTAATGTTATCTGATGCAATTCTTCCCCCCAGATTCCTTGATGTTATGCGATTTTCGTGTTATTCGATACTAATGTTATATGAGGTATTACTGTACTACCATATAAGATGCATCGGAGTATAGGATGTACACCATTTTTATATACATTTTAAAGGAAAAAATAATTTCTTCCTTGGGAGAAGCACTGTCCCCCACCCCAACGGCTCCCTTCACTCAGTGCCAGCTGGCTTGCAAAACCAGCTCCGGCACAATCATAAATGTGCTACTTGTTCTGGTTGAGTAGCTCACTTCATTAGTTAGGGGAAAGTTCCCCTGACCCCTGAATCTCCCTGCCAGCCCAGAGAAGCTTGCCTTGGAAGAAACGCTGCTGCCTCCGCCGTGCCAGACGCTGCCGCCGCGCCCCCCGGGCCCCCATGACCGGCCGGGAGGAAGATAAAAGGAGCCTCCCTTGGCCGGGGGAGGCCCGAAGAAACGCCGCCGCCGCGCCAGACGCCGCCGCCGCGCCCCCCCTGGCTCCTGTCACTGGCCGGGAGGAAGATAAAAGGAGCCTCCCTGGGCCGGGGGAGGCCCGAAGAAACGCCGCCGCCGCCACGCCCCCCCGCCGCCGCCACGCCCCCCCGGCCCCCGTCACCGGCCAGGAGGAAGATAAAAGGAGCCTCCCTGGGCCAGGGGAGGCCTGAAGAAATGCCGACGTCGACGCCACGCCAGACGCCGCCGACGCCGACGCACCCCCCGGCCCCCATCACCGGCCGGGAGGAAGATAAGAGGAGCCTCCCTGGCCAGGGGAGGCCCGAAGAAACGCCGCCACCGCCGCGCAAGACACCGCCGCCGCTCCCCTTTGTTGGACTTTGTTGGACTCTCCCTCAGCCATCCGGCCTCGAAGGGAGAGAACTTGGGGGTCTTGGGTGGCAATAGAGGACTTAATGGGGGGGGGGGTTGGTGGGATATTGTTATATTCTATTTATATTGTTTTGTTTAGTATGGAAGCCGCCTAGAGTCAGGTTCGCCTGAGCGAGGCGGGGTATAAATTTGAAGAATAAGAAGAATAAATTTGAAGAATTGAAGAGCTCACCCAAATTGCTCCTGAATTCCTGCTTTGAGGCTAGAAAGCCTCTTAAAGGCACACCCAAACTGCCTCACAAGCCCCCAGAACTACATAATATTACCAAAATGGCCCACCAGAGACCACTGTATACAGCGAATACTATATTTGCCAGCACACAAGACACTCCATTTTCCCCAGTGTATTTTAAGGGGGTGGACTGTGTCTTGCACGCTGGAAAATATGGTAAATCATAGTCTTGGGTACAGAGTTCTATATACAGTAATACCCCGGATAACGATTGTACCGAATAGCACTAAAACCGCATAACGATGCAAGATTTCTGGAAAAATCTTGTATTGTATAATGCGATTTTTAGCGTTATCCGGTACAATCGTGTGAGGGTGGGGGTGGATTGGGTAGGATATCTACCCAATCCATCCACCCAGCGATGGATCGCTGCTACTGAACTAGGGTCGGGCGAAAGGCAGGCGGGTTGAAATCCAGAAGTATAGAAATCCTAGTTCAGTAGCAGCGATTGCTGGATGAAGCCTAGCAGCGCACAGGCTAGCTAGCCCGAGTGTTGCTAGGCTTCGTCAACAGCCTTGTTTCGCCACCTGAAACGAACCTTAACAAGTGCTAAGGTTCGTTTCGGGTTCGTTTCCCAGTGGAGGCGCACCGCGTGTCCTCCTCCTCCTCCCTCCCCCCCTCTCTCTCATTCTCTCTGCAAGCAGCCGGGCAGCTTCCTGCGCTGGGGAAGGAAAGCCGAAGAGCGGAGGAGGCGAAGGAGCTGGAGAGAAAGAGAGGGGGAGGAAGGAAGGAAGAGGGGGGGAAACCCCAGGAGAAGAATAAGGAGAAGGAAAAGAGAGAGAAAAGGACGACGGGGGGCCGGGAAACAAGCGCAGATCACCAGCCACAGCTTAGATCAAGTCCTCTTATCTCCCTGAAGCAGACAGGGGAGTTAGAGATCCCGAAATGGGTAAAAAAAAAAACGGACTATTCCAGCGAGATCAGAGGAGCTGATCTAAGCTGTTTCCAAAGGTTTCCTGTTTCCACTTCAAAAATCAACTGTTTCCACTTCAAAAATAGCGCGCATCGGCTCTAGGGAGGTCGGGAGACCCGATGCGCGCTATTTTTGAAGTTCCCCCACCCTGCTCGAGGCTGCAATGAGTCAAATCCTGACGTTTTGGCTTGTTACACCTTCCAGCAAGGTGTGGTTTTGTAGCAGAAGGGTGGCTTATCTTACCTGCAGCTTATTTTATCTCCCTGGAGCAGGCAGAGAGTCCAAAATGGGTTAAAAAAAGTTTACCCATTTCGGCTCTCTAACACCCCTGCATGCTCCAGGGAGATATGATAAGCTGCAGGTAAGATAAGCCACCCTTCTGCTACAAAACCACACCTTGCTGGAGGCTGTAACAAGGGAGATAAGAGGACCTAATCCAAGCTGTTTCTGGGCTTCCCCGATGTCCCCAGTGGACCAAGCCAAAACGTCAGGGTTCGGAACAGCTTGGATTGGTTCCTCTTTTAATACTAGCATGGGGGTGGGTGGGTATTCCCCCCCAACCACCCCTCACCCCTCACGCTAGCATTAAAAGGAAGAAAATCCAGGAGCATCCTAAACGCGCACGCTCGGGATTTCCCTCACCCCTTCTTCATTCACAGAGGATTTTCTTGCTTTTAAAACTCGCGCTGGGTTTGGGGTGGGGGGGAAATACCCACCCACCCCTGCAAGGGCAGTAACTGCCCTTGCTGGTGGTGGTGGGTATTCCCCCAACCCTCCCCAAACCCAATGCTAATTTAAAAGCAAGAAAATCCTCTGTGAATGAAGAAGAGGTGAGGGAAATCCCGAGCGTGCGCACTTAGGATTCTCCTCACCCCTTCTTCTTTCACAGTGATCCATAGAGCGCTGCGCTTGGGGAGGGGGGGAATACCCACCCCATCCCACAAGCTCAGCGTTCCATCACTGTGCTTGGGGGTGGGTGGGTATGCCACCCCCAAGCGCAGCAATGACTTCGGGGACAAACAGTGTTCCATCACTGTGCTTGGGGGTGGGTGGGTATGCCCCCCCAAGCGCAGCAATGACTTCGGGGACAAACCGCTTGGTTTGCGGCAGTTTGTCCCTGAAGTTAGGCCTTTTTTTAGCGTTGTTCGATGTATGCATCAGACAACGCTAAAAACCGGATAACGTTAAGACTTGTGGAACCAAGTCATAACGTTATCCGGGGTATTAGTGTATATTTAAATGCCCACCTGTGATCCAATGAGCCACCAATGTTGGTCTGCGGCATTAAATGGGTCCTTTCCTCAGAAAGGAGGAATTGTATAATACAGTTTGTTTTCTATTCTGCAGCACTACATTCAATTTACATGTGATAGTGTACAAAGCAACAACAAAAAAAGTTTTACAGTAAATGTTTAGGAAAATATTTTCCAAAAATATTTGCATGAGATTAGAGTGACTTCCTGTTTTGGTATTATTTGCCCTAAGGGTTCTCAGATTATTGTAGTCTAGAAAAAAAGTAGAAAGATCAATTTAACCTTTTCAGTACTGTACTCTATTTTTTCATGTATTATTCATGATAGTTAGGGGAGAAAGGATGAAACTACAGTATGTTTAAGACTTAATTAAACCTTGGAATAGAATAACTGTACCTTTTATTTCTTTAGTAGGGGAATATGTCTTAAGGAGACAAAGTCATCCTTAATCATATATACTAGAACTTCTGGATAATTCTCCACTCTGCCTCCTTGATGGAGGCTGGACTCAATAATCCATAGGATCCCTTTCAGTTATGCAGTTTTAAAAATATAAATAATGTAGTAGTTTAGACAGTGTTCTCCCCATCAAGTGAAAGTAGAATGCAATAAGTTACACAGAAAATGTTCTGTTTCCTCCCATAAGACATAGAGGTTTTCATAAAAATGCAACATTTATTATGCAGTAAAGATCTCTCACTACAAAGATCTGAATAGTAAAATGTTACGTATTCCTAGTGTTGCTATATGGAGTGAAAGCTTGGACACTGAGTAAGCATCTGAAAAGCGAAGCGAAGTTGTTGAATTGTGGTTCTACGATATCATGGTTTGACCATGTGACTAATGTAGAAGTGTTGTGCCAGGTGGATAAAGAACAAGAACTGTTTAAGACCATTAAACAAAGAAAGCTCCAATACTTTACGCATATCATGAGGAACGACTTGTAATATAGAATACTTCAACTTGCTGTGAAAGGAAAGATCCTTGGGAAGAGAGGCCCTGGACATAGATGGACTATGAGTCAAGAACCTGAGAGACTGGTGTGGTATGTCCTTGGAAGAACTGTTCTGAGGAGTTAATAACAGGAAGACTATCGCCATGATAATAGCCAATATTTGGAACAGATATGGCAGAAGAAGAAGAAGAAGTCTCAAGAACATTCTAGAGCCATGATACTTGGTACTCCAGCTGCTCTTGGACTTCAATTCCCAGAAGCCCAAGTCCCTGTGAATCCACATAAATGGGTTTACCACACATTAAACCCATTTTTGTGGATTCACAGGGACTTGAGCTTCTGGGAATTGAAGTTCAAGAACAGCTGGAGTGCCAAGGTTCACCGTAACTGTTCTAGAGCTGTCTCTTCCTTTAGCTAATATAGTGCTACACCTATATGTTAGTGCTCAATAGTTACACTTCAACTCTATTTTAGCTAAAAGAGAGTGTACAAACTTGCACCATAGTGTTTAATGTATGCATATATAAGCTGGGGTATAGCAGCACCTTCCTGTTAGCAATCCCAATATAATGGATAATTTTGTCCAAAAAAAGCCTAGTTAATCCACTCCTACATGAGATTTAGCTGTTACTATGAAATACTCTTTGTTTAAAGAGGGTTTGCTTGTTTTAAAGAGTTACATGGGCTCATGCCTATTTAAAATGTATATGTAGTTGACTGTGTCATCCAATATTGATATCTTAATCATGTGTAATTTAATTGGTATTTTGTGAAGCACCTGGAGCACAATTTCTCAGGATAAAAAGATTATATGTTTTCAAATAGATAAATAAAAATTAAATTAAAAAGGAAGTTAGTGGCTTCCTTCTTATTACAAATAATTTGTTAAAGTCTCTGTATTGACCACTTGGCTATATTAGTTCTAATCCATACATGGACTAATGCATATGTGGACTAATCTAAGAAAAAACCCAATACTTGTTCTCTAATGGCTTAGTTAAATGAGGTCTAACTGAATGCTCTAAAGAGTTTGCTTTGTTTGAAAACAAAATATTAAATACTTCATGCTTTAAGAGTAGAACAGTTCTCCAATTTAAAACATTTGCCTTTTTGACTAGCTTGGTCAGTGTTTTTTGTTTGTTTTTCCAAATCTAAAAGATTATGCAGGAGATATTTAACATAAATATTGACCAGTGTGCTAATAGGGAGATGGTATTTAACACCAGTAAAATGAATTGTTATACTTGGACATATTTTGCAATATATTAGAGATGTAATCATGATGTTGTTACTTATTTACATTTGTGGTGGAAATGTGAGGAGATTCAGGAAATTTGGAAATTGGACTTGAATGAAAAGAATGAGATCTTATCTACAAAACTTGAAGTATGTCCAAAAATAGCATTGCTGTCCAGCTTTGCAGATGTTCAATGATATGGCCAAAATAATTAATTACAATCTAGGTCAGATACATGAAACAATCTTTTTTTTTTTAGAGAGAGAGAGGTGTAGTTCAGCAACTAGAAAGAAAGAAAAAGAAAGAAAGAAAAGGAATAGATATTAGATAAGACTCCTCATGGTAGAAATATGCTGGAAATGTATGTGCTGGAAATGTAAAAAGAAAGGGTAATTTTATCATATGTACATCAGAAAACAAAACAAAGTAAATAAAATAAAAAACACTAGCAGTTTAAAGACTAACTGCTATATTTTTAATGTTAGCTTTCGTGGATCAAGTCCACTTCTTCAGACAAAGAGTGAAACTCTATCATATGTGGTAGAAACTCTTTATCATATGTGGTAGACATGTGGGAAAGCAGGAGAATACTGAACCAGAGTTTGACTCCAAATGATTTTTTTTCAAAAAATCAGAAATACCAAAGAATCCCAAATTATTTCTTTTTGAGGGATCTTGAAAAAAGAATTAGGGGAAAATATGGGAAAATAATAATATACACGATAACAACAGCAAGACTTTTATATGCTCTGCGGTGGAAAAAAGAAGAAATACCTAGCATGAGTGAATGGTTTATTAAATTAATAGAGGTGGCAGAAATGGCAAAATTATCAACAATTTTGAAAGACCAGGCTGGAGAAATTTAAAGAGGAATGGTCAAATGTCATAAACTATATAAAGAGTAAAGAAAAGAATCATAAGTATGTTAAGGGTTTTGAGGTATAGGGCACTCATGGAGGCGATGAACATAAGACTTGTATATGTTAATAGTGGATCAAAGTATTATATGAAGTAATATATGGAGAAAGTAAAATATTAAGGAAATAGTAATAATAATTGTATTAACTATATTAACAGATATAGTCAAAGTAATTGAGTAAAGATGGAAAAGCTATTTGCAATAGCAAAGTAGTAATAAAAGATAAAGAGTAATAACAGGAAATAAAAAATATGTTAATAGAAATTATTTATCGAACATGGGGAAAGAATAAGGATGAGAATATATAAACAACAAGAAGAAAAAAAGACAAGATACTGCAGGAAGGGTTGGAAACCACCATTAAATATATTTTGCGTTTGAGGGTATGTTTTCCTTTTCCTTTTTTGGGTGGTTTTTAATTTTCATTTTTACTCTAATTATTGTATTTTATGTTATTTTATTTTGTTCTTTTTTGTTTTGTGTTAAAAGAGTAGAGCAGGAGGATTTCTGTTGTAGTAGTTTTTGTCTGTTGCTGTTAAAGGTAGAAATGTGAATATTGGTGTTTGAATAAAACTTTTCTGCAAAAAAAGTTCTAGTGATGATTTAAGTTTTATGTGAAGATAGTCTAGTAATCCATAGCTGATTAAAATTTATAAAATAACTTAATTATAACATTTTATAAATTTATGAAACAAATTTATTTTCCAAATTATATTTTTAATATTAATTTTAGATCATTTACTTAACTATCACTACTTGTATACTTTTTGAATTGACAGCTGTAAATATATTTCAGATATTTTCCCCTCACAGTTTCCAAATGAAGGTAAATATGTAAGACTCTTTATTCTTTTATTTTAAAAAAACCCTACAAAAATAGAAGAGATTAAAGGAGATTTGTGTTTTCCATTGGTTCTTATAATTTTTTTTAAGATGAAGGTTAAAAAGGACAAAAGCAAAACACACTACCACTTACATCAGCAAGTATCATGTCAACCAAGTAATAATATTTTTATGACATTTGTTTGTTGCTTGTTCATAATCCATTAGTGGTCTTGTTTTTGCTGTCTTAACTGTAAATAAAGTTGACCAATCCTGCAATAACACTGGTTCTTTGATTTTTTTCTCTGGTTGTTTTTCTGGCATGCCGTCAGAGGTTAGGATTTAAATCTGAAGGGTTTTAGGTGATTCATTCTTTCCAGCAAAGCAGCAAATACAGTAATACCCCGGATAATGTTATTACTTGGTTCCACAAGTCATGACGTTATCCGATTTTTAGCGTTGTCCGATGCATGCATCGAACAACGCTAAAAAAAAAAAGCTCTGACTTCAGGGACAAACCGCTTTAAAGGCAGGCAGGGAAAGAAAGAGACCCGATTGGGTCTCTTTCTTTTCCTCCCTGCCTTTAAAGCCACCCCACACACACACACATCCACAGCGGTCTCTGCAACTGTAGTAGGGTTGGGGAAAGGCTCGCCTTTCCCCCGACCCTACTGCAGTCGCAGAGACTGCTTGTCTCTCTTTCTTTCCCTGTATTTAAACTACAGGGAGGGGGAAAGAGAGAGACGTGATTGGGTCTCTAGAGAACCAATCACGTCTCTCTCTTTCCCCCTCCCTGTAGTTTAAATACAGGGAGGGAAAGAGACAAGCAGTCTCTGCGACTGCAGTAGGGTCGGGGGAAAGGCGCGTGCTTTTCCCCAACCCTACTACAGTCGCAGAGACTCTGCGGGTGGTGGGGGTGGATTGGGTAGTTCTATCCAAACCACCCCTCACCCGCAGACCATTGCCTCGGATAACGCTAAGAATCATTATGCAGAATCATTATCCGATGCAAGTTTTTTCCAAAAAACTTGCATCATTATCCGATTCTAGCGTTATCCGATGCAATCGTTATCTCGGTTATTACTGTACTGTGTTTATACTACATGCATGACCCTGAAACAGAAAATAAAAATTTTATGCTGCAGAATAGGAAAATTAAAGCACATATGGTTGTTGTTTTTAAGGCATATTAATATTTTTATTTTACATTGCACTCCTATTTGGGCTTATGTTATATGTACAGAACAAATTTATTTTATTTACAATTTTCAAAATGCATATGCAAATGGCAGTGTAAGAGAGTAAAGAAGAGAAAACAGCAAAAAAGATAAAAAAAATTGTGGCACCTTAAAGACTAACCCCTGTATTTAAGTGTGAGCTTTCGTGGACCAAGTCCACTTCATCTGACATGAGTGATGTGTGATGAGGTTGGCTTGGTCCACGAAAGCTCACAATGTCATTTTCTTTATTAAGAATGTGGTTACCAGAACTACTGCTTCTTCCATGTCTAGGCCAGACGTGAAACTGCCAAAAGGAATTCACTTTTCAGTGAATTCACTTTTACAGTTCCTTTCGCCTGACCTAGTGTGAGAAGGATTAGGAGACACAAGGTTGCCATTGCCCAAGGTATGCCCAATTGTGGTTCAGAAATACCACAATCTTTGAGGAGTCTCCAGAACTAAACATGGTATTCTTGGGGGGGGGGGGGGAGCATGACCAGTCCAGAATAGAGGAATGTTACTTTTCTTGATCTGGACACTATACTTCGGTTGATGCATCCTAGTACAGTATAGTATTGCATCTGCTTCTTTTGCCATCACATTACAAAATGTTCATACTGTGCTAATCAGTTTCAAAGGACAAAATTGTTTTTATGGATTTTAAAAACTCTGCTATGCCTTGTTATACAGAGATACAATATTTTCCATTTATATTATAGTTTCATATTGACTTTCTTTTAATTCTAAACAAATTACAACTTTGGCTCCCTCCTAGTTCTTTTTTCTTTTGAATAACTGTAATACAGGTTTCTAAGTCTCTTTATCCATCACTTCTCTCAGAGAAAAGAGTGTGCATAGTGTTAATAATTGTGCAGCTAAAGAACCTGACAGGCATTCAAAGATGGGGTTTTTTTTAGTTGCTAATTTAGAAAATCAAGGAGACTCGCTAGTCTGTTCTTGAATTCTCTATGCAGATAATGAGTACCTTGCAAAAAAGCTGCTGAATTAAAAAGGGATATCCTATTTCTATTGTTTCTTTTTAATATCTTTCCTTAAATTATAGTAGCTTGTATAAAAGTAAGTGGTAACTCTACTGTATAAGGAGCTAATTTTTATCTTATCAGATTAGCAATTAGGTAGCTTCATATGTGTGATTCTCATGCTAGAGTTTCTTATGTTGATATCCATGGAGCTCTTTCCCATACATTCATGTTTTATTTTAGGGCGTCACATCGAGTATACCACTGAAAAAATGTGATGAGATTTATGTTAAAGAAATTTTCTTGTCCTGACAAAATACTTGATCTTAGCAAAAACACTTAATTTCTGAAACATGTTTGTTGTAAAAATGTTGATAAAGCCACAGGAATCTATTGGGTATTGCTTGCATCACTAGGCAAGTCAGAGAACCTCAATTTGTCATGTTTTAGCATAACAGTGGCCCACAATAGCTAATTTATAGGAAGATGTAAACAAACTGTTTTAGACAATTTGATTTCATTATTATTTTGCCTGGACATGGTCATGGCTGTTGCTCTCTGCAATCCAGAGTGATTGTTCAGCATGCAACAACATAGCAAGCCATGGTTCCTTATCTTGTCGTATCCTGTGACTCATCTTCATATCACTAAATATGAGTCACAGTGCTTTTGTCCGTTTAAGTTTATGGTTTAAAAATCATTGGCTGAATTGAGTCATTAATCCCAAAAAGTATAGACTCGTTTAATAAATGGTGCTGAGAGATGGACAACCAACCAACCAACCAAATGACATTCACTGGATCTACTCTAGTCCAACAACTGGACTCAGTCTCTTAAACTATTGGGGGGGGGGGATGCTGCCCTGTTATAAATAGTCATTAAAATACTGTAGTCCTGTTGTTTCTCCTGTCCCACATCTACCTTTGAAATAAATGAGCAGCGTTATATACAGTAAAACCTCGCATAAAGAGCGCCTCGCTTAGAGAGTAACTCGCTTAAAGAGCAGGATTTTCTCTGAATTTTTGCTTTGCTTAACAAATAAAACCAACCAAAAACTTGCTTAACAAATACATCGGGGTTCACAATCCCCCCCATCAGAATTCACAATTGGTCACTTACAATGGTGTTTCGCTTAAAGAGCAAACTTGTTTAAAGAGCAATCCTATGGAACGCATTATGCTCTTTAAGCGAGGTACCGCTGAATCTGAAATAGGCCTGTGTGTCTGAAGGAAGAACAAGCTTTCTCCCCAAATCAGGACCTAGTGTTCCTGCAGACTTAAAGCACCTTGAATTTTACACAAATCTCTTTAATCTTCACAGAATACAAATCACTGTACTGTGTAACACTCCACTGAATCTAGAAAGAGATGCCAGAAATATTCTGGTGCTTGCCAGAAAACGTATCTCTGCTATTCTCCTTCATTACAACTTTATATAAAACAAGGCTTCCTAGTTTTCTGAGAATCTTTTTTATGAAGGTTAAATGAAACAAATGTATTTTGCCATAAAATCTACCCTGTGCAGACAGACACAAGTCTGATGTTTCTGCAAAATATTTATTTTTGTTTTAAAATAAGTATTTATCCTATTCATTATGGTGTTGCAGTGATTTCATATGGGGTGTGAAAAGCTTTTAGAAAAATGAGTAAGAGAGATTGTGTGCATATAATGTCCTGAATTTGATTAGGTTTTCTTATAGAGCTATTATATTGTAGGAGGAATACAATAGCGATTCTTTCCAATGAACATGAATTTTGTAATGATCTTGAAACTGTCTTCCTTTCCCCCCCAAAATTAGCACAATCATTTTAGATGCACATCTTAAGATAGTGAAGGAGTTTGAATGTGCCAGTGATGCTAAGAGAAATAGTGTCAAGAAGCCAGACTCAATTACAAGTGTGGAATCCTAGAAGGGCAACCCACCATGGAATGGCTGCAGATGTGTTGACTGGTCTTTGGGGGTGGGGGCGCTGCTGTTAGCAGCACAGTACTGGTTCAGGGTAGGGGAAGGTCCCAGTAAAAGTTCAGAGAATAGCAAAGTGGAACTGTTCAACTGTAGCCACTTCCCTGGAATTTTGGCTGTCTTCTAAGTCCAGCTTCTCAGAGGAGGAACTTTCAGGCATGCCGGGGGAGACCACAACAGCAGATAAGTTACCAGACTAAAATGCATTCACCCTATTCAAGGCAACTACTCAGCACATTTAAAGTAAAATGTGTCCTTGATCAGAAGGATTGGCTAGGTCTACACTATTGCCAAGTATACACCCAAGTGTACTTGCAATACTTTTCACTTTTTGGGGAGTCTTCATATCTTGAGCTAGTCTGTACCTTCCACTTAAAGAACAGAGAGGCAGAGAGGGAGTTCTGAGCTGTAAAGGCAAGATTTTGGAATTTTAGAAGTATTGGGGCATCACTGCAGAGTGTATATATCAAATTAGAAAATAATTTTTTATTTAGAGTTTAAGAAGTGTGCTGAAAACTTTATTTTATATATTGTCTAGGCAACAGGCAATACAAATTAGAAAATAAAATAAATAAGAACAGGGGTTCTCAACCTGTGACCCATAGGCTGGTTGTGGCCCATGGCACCGTTTCATGTGCCCCCCACTGCCTCCACCACACCAGGAAGTGCCAGGTGGTGGAGAAAAGGAAAAATGGCCATCTGGACCCTGAAGATGTCTGAGGAAGCATGACCCGGCTCCCAGCTTAAAAAGGTTGAGAACTCCTGGTATATAAACTCTCTTGTTGGTATTACTACACCTAAGATAATGAGAGAAGTAGCAGCGGACACTGAAGGAACTAAGCAAGAGAATGGCCCTTGACATCATCTGAACAGATATGAGCCTCAAGTCCACTGGCTCAGATCCAGGAAGCTTTATGACAAGAAGCAACATTCTTGAGGGTACACAAGAGCAAAACAAAATTAGAAGATAAAGGAAAAGGTTTACTGGACAAAGAAGAACGTTAAAGGAAGATATAGCTGTAGAATTCAACCTCCCCTACATCACTTGGAGGACCCTGAATAGGCTGAAGGTTGGAGTACCTAAATGCAAGACCAACTGGCTCAAGTGGGTTGCTGGTGGATAACAACATGCTGTGTGAATGTGGAGAGATACAAAATCTGGCTCATCTTTAGAGATACTAATAGAGAATGAATGAAATAAAGTAATACAGCACCAAATCCATTTGCTTCATGGACACTGGTCCCCGCCTAGACCAGGATTCGCAACCTATGGCTCACGGGCCAGAACTGGCCTGTGGTGCCAATTAATGTGGCCCATGGTCAGGACACCATCACCACCATCAGAAGCACCAAAAATGCACTAG
Source organism: Furcifer pardalis (assembly GCA_030440675.1). Taxonomy (NCBI): domain Eukaryota; kingdom Metazoa; phylum Chordata; class Lepidosauria; order Squamata; family Chamaeleonidae; genus Furcifer; species Furcifer pardalis. Next base: position 75,417,728 of record CP126896.1, on the reverse strand, counting down.
AAGAACAAAAAATTGCACCAGAAGCACAAAAAATGCACTGAAAATATGCCAGAAGTGCTTAAAATGCTCCGAAAACTGCCAAGAATGTGCAAAAAAAGTCCCTGGAAAATACAAAAAATGTGTCACCTTGCCTCCTACCACCACTGGAAACGGTGGAAGCAGCAAAAAATAATAATCAGAAAATGCGCAATGGATGCACCTTACGCCACTGCCACTGGAAGCAATGGGAGGAACCACACCTCTGGCCCCACACATCTGTTTAAGGGTGCGTGTCTGGCCCACGGCGCAAAAAGGTTGTGAACCTCTGGCCTAGACAATGTGAAAGTTTTCGGCAAACTTCTTAAACTCTAAATTTTAAACCAGAAGAGGTTAGGCTAAACCCAAAAACAGCACACAGTACTGAATTAATACCAAAGAGTGTCTTATTGGAATGTGGCTATTCAGCATACAAAGGGTTAACATATAATCTTTGGAAGGCGAGAGTGTCTGTTGCTACTAACCTGCTTCCATGTTTTATTTGCTGATCAATAAGAAAAAGCCTTTGCTTTCCTGGCTGAAATGTGATTGCCTAACCCAGTGGTTCCCAGTGTGGGGTACACAACCCACAGAAGGACTTCAATTCCTGGAAGCCTAAGTCAGTACATTGTTTGGTCAGTGTTTTGGGGAATTGACTTAGGCTTCTGGGAATTGAAGTCAAAAAACCAAAGGTTGGGAAACGCTGGCCTAACCTAATCCTTTGTCTGTATTTGTTGGGAATGGTTGGCTGTTTGTTGATGACGTAGATGCAGCCATGAACTCTCTGTATTATTTTTCAGCACCTTGCTGTAATGGAAGAAACCTTTCTCCAATTTTTCTTTTAAACTAATCCAAATCTTCATCCTCTTTTGAAACTTGAAACCAACCTGTTAAGATTTCTGACCATATAGTGAGTAAATACCATTTTTAAAATTTTAGATGTTTTGGTCCGAGTAATTATTTTTGGCTTGGAAGCATGCTGAACATAAAGGGTACTTTGGGGGGAACTTGTAAAAAATTCAATCCTTAATTATTCCCCACTTTTATTGTTCAACTACATATCCCAACATGTCTCTTCACAGGATAAGGTTCTGGCTGGACAATCTGGAAGTCTTTTAATAGACTTTCAAGTGAAATAGGAAGATCAAAGAATAATCATGTAAAATGGAGCTTCTTGAGTACATGATTCATTTTCTGAATGTGGAGAAAGTGAATGTTGACAATGAAGAAATTGAAATAATTAAAGATTTTTTTATAACTTGGTTTAGTCTTCAGTCCAAATGAATCCTGAGATAGGCCCTATTGTGGTTCAAAATGCCACAATGTTTGAGGAGGCTCTTTCTCTTCACCCCACCACATATGTTTAAATGCTGGTTTTCATAGTGCCCCTTAAGGAAAATCTTAGACCCAAAGTAATAAATTGTGTCAAAAAAGTCAAGTCAACTGAATATTATAGTAGTGTGGGATTCAAGCCATCTAGGTGTGTTAAGGTTTGATAATAAGTTGTAGTAAAATGTATAGATAGAATCAGGCTAGGCAGACAAGACCATACAGCACCCTTTACATTAAATTAATTTTAATCTTTATGTATATTAATATAGTGATCTAGCCTTTCTTGTTCACCTGATTTGGTATTCACCTTGCTCAAGGTAAAGAGTACTTAAGAAGGTATAGAATTTAGAATGTAAACAAGGCAGTGTTTAAGAGTGATTCACACAACAGCTTAAAATATGAAAAACACTGGAAAAATGAGTTGGTGATCATACAATGTTACTCAGTTCTCGTTTTCAGAGTCCCGGTGATAATCCTTAATGAATAATATGTTTTTTTAAAAATTAACTATAAAAGCCATATTTACTGAGGGCACCTTGTTTTAAGTTTTTTCCAACCAGTTTTTTTTTTTACTAAAACAATTGAATTTCTCTCTCAAGTTTAGAATGCATAAACATGTAAAAAATTTGCAGACACAGATACCTTAAGAAATTTGATGTGTGGAATATCAGTGTTGCGTTGCTAGATATTATTTTTTACTCACCAGTGCTTCTTTGGTGTACTATATAAACACTTTACAAATAATTGCAGGTCGGTTATTATTTTTGTATGTATATTTTCAACTTCTTGAGACAAGCATCATTTTACTTGTCTGCTCAATATGAATTTTTCGAGAGAATTATGCTAGTTTGCACATACTAAAATAGATTATTCTGTTATTTCTTTACTGCAATTGTTCAGTGCTTCTGTATATGTTATGTCATATACACAGATACACTAGTACTTTTGATAACAATGAGACTTGGTTCCACAAGTCTCATCGTTATCCAGTTTTTAACCTTGTGTGATGCATAGATAGCATTAAGTTTAAAAACAACCCCCATTCCCTTTCCTATTCTGAAGAAGCAGGCAACCCCCATTCCCTTTCCAAAGAGGCAGGCAGATCGAGCCAAGCACCGGCTGGGTTGGGGAGAAAAAGGTTCTCCCCCCCCCCCCAGCCAGCGATCGCACGCTGCGATCGGGGCTTGGGTTGTGGGCAGAAATGGGCATGCATGCCGGTCCCCCCCCCCCAACTCAACCCCTGGGGTGGAGTGGCTGGAAAGCCAACCAGGGACTCCTCGTTTGGCTCCCCAGCCACCCCGCCCCTGCACCTGAAAACCCAAACACCCCTGCAAGGCCAGAGATCAATTGCTGGCCCTGCAGGGGACTTTTGGGAGAAACCGTGCAGACCTATTATTATTTATTATTATTTATTCGATTTATATGCTACCCTACTTGGTAAAAACCGACTCAGGGTGGCTCACAGAACACACAAATATAACATTCTGTGAAACAACAACATTACAATATGAAACATAAATATAACATCATAACACAATACAGTTAATACAATCAATATATCTAAACATAAGGGGGAAAGAAAGAAAAATGTAATACAATATTACAATATAAAACATAAATATAACACCATAACACAATACAATTAATACAATCTCTTCCAAAAGACCTCCACAGGGCCAGTGATTGATTGCTGGCCCTGTGGGGGACTTTTGGGAGAAGCCACGCGTGTGCGCGGACCTCTTCCAAAAGATCCACGCAGGGCCAGCGATCGATCGCTGGCCCTGCAGTTGTCTTTTGGGAGAGGTCCGCACACCTGCGGAGCTTCTCCCAAAAGTCCCCCACAGGGCCAGCGATCAAAAACTGACACTGTGTGGGTGTTTTGGGAGAGGTCTGCGCACCCGCACGGCTTCTCCCAAAAGTCCCCTGCAGGGCCAGCGATCAGCGCTTGGGTTGGAGAGAAGAACAGGCATCAACTAACGTTCTTTCCCCCAACCCAAATGCTGATTGCAGTGTCAGATGACGTTTACATTGGATAATGTTGGGGAATTTGAGGCAAACAAATTTGCCTCAAATTTGCCAACGTTATCCAATTTTAGCGTCATTCAATGCAAACGTTATCTGAGGTACCACTGTACAGTAAAACCTTGGATAACGCTAAAACTTGGTTCCACAAGTCTTAGTGTTATCCAATTTTTTTATGTTATCCAATGCATGCATCAGATAATGTTATAATCCTATGGGATGCATGAGATAATGTTAAAACTCCATAGAGATACATTGTAACCGGCACAGGCTTTAGTGAACATCCAGTGCATCCCATAGTATTTTAACGTTATGCAATGCAATTTTTCCCCCAGATTGCTTAATGTTATGCACTTTTAGCGTTTTCTGATGCAAACGTTATCCAAGGTATTACTGTATACATATAAAATATGTTTTGCATCTCTGTTGAAAATTGTTTCAGAAATCCTGGGTGTATTAAGTTTTGTGTAACATGTGAGACTAGAGAAAGAGAGATTCTTTTGTTGTTGTTGCACTCCTTGAGTACAATGTCTGCCAGCCTCCTCCTTCCTTAAGATAAACTTTCCTAGCTTCTGTCCAGCCTTTACCTACCACTATTAATATTGGCTGGATTCCAAGATCTTAACAGCTGACAAAGCCAAATTAGCAGCTTCCACTAATAGTTGAACTTTGCTTAAGAAGACATTAAAAATAGCTTTCTGAGAAGACTCTGAAAATGATTAAGCCAATAGAAATATATGTTGGATTAAGTTTTAAAAATAATTTCTAACACAGTTAGAAAGGAAACCGTGTGGATCTGTTTTACAGTGACCAACATGTGATTTTAAAAAAAAACACCATGAAGATTGACATGCTGTATTAGTTAGTGTGAATGTATTTACTGAAGCAACATGTTTTATTAATTAGTTGGTAGTTGCTTATCTTTTTTATTAAACATATACTGTGTTAGATATAGCATTTAAAAGCATCTGCCCAGTACTCCACTATTATAGCACAAGAATTCTTTTATGTTAGTGTAATAAAATAACAGATGCTTCCTCATGACAACTTCACAATTTGTTTGGGAAACAGTCAATCTCAGATTCCATTTCCTTATACAGGGTAACAGCCATGCAAGTAAAATTGTTATGGAGAAGCAATTGCTAAAAATTCAAGTGATTCAGAGCTATTTTTCTGGAAAGTGAAACGTAAAAGTAAATCTTCTTTTAAATACCTGAATAATTAGAGAACTTCACTTATTACTCTGCAAGCATTTTGGTTACCGATTGCAGTTCTGAGTTCAGGCCTTTACACAAACATTAACTGTGCTGAATCAGGGGAAAGTGCAGGTACTCAGCCATCATAACACAAAATTAATCAGGCTCTAGTAATAGAACTCATTGCCTGAAGGTGTTGTTTATATTTACATATACATTTATTGGAATGATTAATATAATGTTCACATTATGAAAAATGCATACCAAAGAATAAATCATCTGTCTAACAGTGGGACTTAATGGCAGCTGCAACTAATTTCCATTTGTTCTGCTCTGGTTGGGATTCACCCCGTATGTCTATGACATATTTGGGTATATACCTGGGCTTATAAATTCATCTTCAAGATGTCCCTGTGTTTATAAGGTCTATCTGTAAATATCTAGACCAGGGGCCAGCAAACCTGCCTCTCAAAGTGTTCTTGAACTTCAGTTACCAGAAACCTAAGTCAATACATCTGCTGATCAGGCCTTCTGGGAATTGAAGTCCAAGAACATCTGGAGAGCCAAGTTTGCTAACCCCTGCTCTAGGCAGAAGAAACAAGCTTCACTAGCCTTTTCCTATCCCATCAAGCCTATAGGTAAAGGTTTCCCTTGCTCAAAAGCCAGTCGTATCTGACTCTAGCATTCAGTGCTCATCTCTGTTTCAAAACCAAAGAGCCAGCGCTGCCTGCTTCTGCAGACATTTCCATGGTCATGTGGCAGGCATGACTAGATACTGGAGTGCACGGAACTCTGTTACCTTCCCACCAAAGTGGTCCCTATTTAACAACTTGCAATTTCTTGCTTTCAAATTGCTAGGTTGGCAGGAGCTGGGACAAAGATGGGAGCTCATTCCATCCTGCAGTACTCAGGAATTAAACTGCTCACCTTTCCTCTCCCAGTCAGCATCTTAGCTATATTTAAAACATTGTCGCTTACACAATATGGGTGACTCTTGCCCTGCACTCTCCTGTGCTTCTCAGAACGGCACTCTTGAGGATTGGAAAGCCATCCAAAAGAATAATGAGGATGGTAGAGAAAGTTTTAGTAGACAGGTAGGACTGGTGTTTCTGCTCTAAATGGTCAGTACAGCAGGAACTTAAGGGGAAATGACTAATGGACACCAGAGATATGATGCAGGACATGATTTCCCCAGAATTTCCTTCTGGAAAATAGGGTTTCCATAAAAAATGGGTTTTTACTGTACTTCCTTCTGCCTCTGTGTAAAAGATTTAGGATCATATCCTTGGAGATGTCTCTCAATGGTTTAAAACTGGGGTTACCAACTTATAGCCCATGAGCTGGCCCCTGATGCCATCCTATCTGGTCCATCGCTGCCTCTGCCGTATCTGGAAGTGGAAGAAGGTCCATTTACATCAGTCATAAAATGTGCCCACGCATGCACAAATGCATCTGTGGCTGTTGTGAATGCAGAAATGGGTGCATTTACGACAGCTGTAAATCCGCTCACTTTCAGTTCTGGGGGGGCATGGTCTGGCCTACTCAGCTGTCCAGGGGCATGGTCAGGCCTGTGATGGAAAAAGGTTGGCCACCGCTGGTTTAAAGCCTGTGCTGTTTCATTACTTCTTTTTACATACATAAACCTTTTTTGACACTACAATGGCACTACAAGTGCCAGTGGTATCAAAAATGGTTAAGACAGTGAGGAGTGGTACAATTAAAACATGGAAAATCGGGTTCATATGGAAGATACAGTAATACCCCAGATAACGATTGCATCGGATAACACTAAAACTGCATTACGATGACAAATTTAGGGGGAAGATTTGCACCGGATAACTTTCTTTCTCCTTCGTGTTGTTTGGGGATGCACACTAATGGGTTCTGCGCCTGCGCTGAATCCGAGCGGAGCTGAAAAGCTGATTGGATAAAAGTTTTGAAGTTAGGCCCGCCCACCATCCCCAACCGCCTCTGGCGCCATTTTGCGCTCTTCCCTCAGTTCTCTTTCTTCCGCTGTGCGAGCAGGAGCCTGGAAAAAGAGCTGTGTATTTCTTCTGAGATTGCCTCAGAAAACCTAATTTTTTTCCCCTATTTACTACAATTTTTCTCGGACCAGGGGATTTGCAATCCCTTGGTCCTCATGCGGCTGGGGGATTTCCCTCAGCCGCCGGTTTAAAAAAAAAAAGACTCTTTGAGGTAAATTTTACCTCAGAAAATCTCGTGTCGGGGCCTCCTGGCTGGGACAATTTTTTCTACTAGGCCATCTACTCCGGTGGATGGCCTCCGCAGCATTTAAGCAGTGTCCGTCCTGCAACGTGAAATTTCCAATCTCGGATGGACATGTGTGGTGCCTTTGTTGTCTGGGAGAAAATCACCCCATCCAGACATGTGCGGTCTGCAAGGGCTTCTCTAAGGCCGCCCTTAAAGACCGCCAATACCACCTCCAAGCATTTTTAATGGAGGCCGCTCTGGCACCACTGTCTCCCCCTTCAAGGGAGGCGCCCACTGCATCTACCTCCGCTCCTTCTTCACGGCCGTCCGCCGCAGAACTGTTTAAGAAGAAGAAGGAGCAGGAGAAGAAGGAGGAGGAGAAGAAGGAGAAGAAACACCACCGGACTTCTTCGACTTCTCTCCCTCCAACTCCGTGCGCGATGCGCCCATCGCCATCTCGATCGCCGGCCTCCATTGCTGTCATGGCCGCGATCTCGCCGGGCAGCTCGTCGTCGACCTCTCCGGTCATCATCCCCCCGGAGAAGGTCCCAAGTCTGCCGCCTCTGTCGGAGACTCCTCCACCACCGCCACCGCGGAGGACTGCATCCCTGTCGGCCCCTTCTGTGGCTCCGGCTCCCGAGCCATCCATACATCTGAGCCTCATCGCCCCGTTCCTGGAGGCGATGGTGCAGAAGATGGCCGAGCAGTTCCGGATCCCTCAGCCACCACTGTCAGCTGTTCCGGAGGCACAACCGCTCTGTGAACTAGCTCCGGAGGGACCACCACTCCGTGAGGAGGGCCCGGCTCCAGTGAAGAGGCGACTCACGGAGCAGGCGCGGTCAGAGGTCTCTCTCCCTCCGCACCAGTCGCCTTTGCCGGGGAGTGATCCGAGGATCGCCAGGCCGTACTGGTCAGATTCGGACCCCGAGGCCTTCTTTCCACCGCCCAGCATCTTGGAGCGGTCAGAAGGCTCCGACGGATCGTCGGTTGAGGAGGAGGATCAGCCGCCGCTGGTTGCCGTTGAAAAGTTGCCGGACGACAACATCGGCTCCGTCCACAGTTCCCAGCCAGAGGACCAACGGACCTTCACGGCGCTGATCACTCGCCTGGGATCCACGCTCAGGATCAAGGCGGAGGCCCCTCCGGAGGAGTGCGAGGACGTTGTCTGCGCCATGGCCGATAAGAAGGAGTTGGTCCCTGTCCACCTGGGCCTTCTCCCGAAGATTGCCAAGGCTGTGTGGCAGAACCCCATCTCGTCCCACTCAGTTTCAACACGAGTGGACGGGATGTATAGACTTCTTGGAGATGATGCCACCTTCCTACACGTCCACCCGGCGCCCAACTTGCGGGTCGTGAAGGGCGCCCAGCACCAGACTCCGGCAAGCAGCACTCCCCTTCCTTCATCGCAGGAGGGGAAGAAGTTGGACTTTCTGGGCAGGAAGGTTTATGCCAACGCCTCCCTGTCCTTCTGTGCAGCGAACTATGCAACGGCCATGGGCGGCTACAACTGTCGCCTATGGAAGAAGGCTGAGGCCTTCAAGTCCAAGCTGCCGCCGGAGCTCCAGGCTGAGTTCGGGTCCATCTGCCAGGAAGGTAACCAGCTGGCCCTCCAGCAGATCCGAACTGGGAGGCATATCACATAGTCGGAGGCTAAGAACTTGGCCTCCGCCATCCAGATACGTGGGCACTCCTGGCTGCGCTCGGCCGACCTCCAGGATGAAGTCAAGAAACTGGTGGAGGAACTGCCCTTCGATGGCGAGGGTTTGTTTGCTAAAGAGACGGATGTCTCTTTGGGGGAGCTTAAGAATGATATCACAACTATCAATAAGCTCCGTCCTCCACGCCGAGGGTCGGGTCGGTACCAGTCGGACCAGCCCCAGACCTCGTCTCAAGGTCCGTCCTACCAGCCTCGCCAACAACAGAGGCAGGAGGACTACCCTTGGCAGCAGTTCTACTGACCGAGGCAGCAAGCACCACGGCCGCATTACCAGCAACGCCAACAGACTGGTAAGCGGACCGATTGGAGGAGCAAACAACGGGTTTGACTCCTCCGTGACCAAGACTCTCATCCTTCTTCCTTACCGTCCCCTTGTGAACTATCTGTCGGTGTGGTCCATCATCACCTCAGACAAGTGGGTTTTAACCATCTTAGACTCTGGCTACGCGATCGAGTTCAAGAGATGCTCTACTGTCGGACGGGTCCGTGTCACCGATCCGTCTCCACCGCTCCAGGAGAAACTGTCAGCTCTCCTGGAGAAGGGCCCCATAGAGCCGGTTGTGCCGTCGGAGTATCACAACGGGTTCTTCTCCCGCTACTTCCTTGTGGGCAAGAAGGACAGAGGGTCTCGTCCCATCTTGGACCTCCGCCTTCTCAACAAACACATCGACGTGAGGAAGTTTCGGATGGTAACCCTTCAGGCCATCCTCCCACTGATCAACCACGGGGACTGGTTTGCAGTCATCGACCTGAAGGATGCGTTCTTCCACGTATCCATCAGGAGGGAACATCGCCGCTTCCTCCACTTCCAGGTGGGCAGCGACGTCTACCAGTACATGTGTCTACCCAGTGGTCCCTCACTGCTGTGCTCACTGCGCTCACCAAGGCGCCCTTTGAGCCCATTGCTACAGTACACATTAAGTTTGTGTCTTACAAAACTGCTTTTCTTGTAGCCATCACCTCTGCCCAGAGGGCAGGTGAACTTGCAGCCCTGAGGTCTGACCCTCCTTTCCTCAAGTTCGACCCTGACAGGGTAGTGTTGCACCCGGACCTTGCATTTCTATCGAAGGTCCTCACTGACTTTCACTTGGCCCAGTCCATCACACTGACAGCGTTCTTCCTGAATCCTTCGTCTGCACAAGAGAGAGTGTGGCATTCATTGGATGTCAGGAGGGTCTTGCTGTTTTACACCCAAAGGACTGCGTCCTTCAGGAGAGCGAAGCACCTTTTCGTTGCTTATGGTGGCAAGTCAAAGGGACAGCCTCTGTCTGCCCAGTGACTATCTAAATGGATCTCAGGTACCATTTACCTGGCCTATGAGATGTCATCACTGCCACCTCCGCCTCATGTCCAGGCCCATTCTACCAGGACATTGGCCTCGTCTACTGCCTTTCTGGAAGGCATTCCTATGGAGGACATCTGTAAGGCTGCTACCTGGTCCAGGTCCTCCACCTTCATCACCCACTATCGGGTTGATACGAGGTCTGTTTCTGATGTCCTGACGGCTGGTCTCCGATCCTCTTCGGTGATGACCGCCCATCCCTGATGTCAACACGCTCTCCTACATCTCAGGACGCCGTCTGCCCACCATCCAAGTAAGTGAGCTTGCTAGTCACCCATTAGTGTGCATCCCCAAACAACATGAAGGAGAAAGACAGGTTTCATTTACCAGTAACTGTCGTTCTCCGAGTATGTTGTTTGGGGATTCACACGACCCAACCCGACCTCCCCTCGATGCTGCCGACCTGAGATGGCCCTATGCTTCACAGGCAGCTCTAGTATTGAACTGAGGGAAGAGCGCGAAATGGCGCCAGAGGCGGTTGGGGATGGTGGGCGGTCCTAACTTCAAAACTTTTATCCAATCAGCTTTTCAGCTCCGCTCGGATTCAGCGCAGGTGCAGAACCCATTAGTGTGAATCCCCAAACAACATACTCGGGGAACGACAGTTATTGGTAAGTGAAACCTGTCTTTCTAGCGTTATCCGATGCATCGTAATAAGGAAGTAAGTGAGGCCAAAGCTCCTCTCCCCGCCACCTCCCTCCTTCCTCCCCACCACCACCCCCAGCAATGGGGTGCCGTACTGCCAGGCTGGGAGCTGCTTGCCAGTGCTGGAGGACAAGCAGGCACTTCCTTAGCCCCGAACATATGGCCAGCCCAGGCAAGGGGAGGGTGCATGGCCATCGTGGCCCTCTCAAGCCGGCTCTGCCCACTGGGAGTCCCGAGACCCTTCCTTCACCACCAGTTTGGGGACTCCCCACATCCATCCCATCACCCACTCGCCCACCAAGCAAACCTGGCCTAGCCCATGCTTCTTTTTGAGCTGCAGCGTCCCTCAGAAGTGGGGCCTCTCAGGTTGGGTCAGCCCAGCTGCTCCTGCTTGTTTCTGCAGGCTGGGCTGACTCGTGGCCAGCCCAGGGAAGGGAAGGGTGTATGGCTGTTGCTGCCCTCTCGAGCTGGCCCACCCACTGGGAGTCTCCAGACCCTTCCTTCTGCCACCCGAATGGGGACCCCGACACACTCCTTCTATTGCCCACCAAGCTAACTCAGCTCAACTCCTTATTTATGAGCTGCCACACCCTTTGGAAGCAGAGCTCTTGGTCAGCCTAGCTGCTCCTGCTGAATTGCACGCTCCGACTGAGCCAGGCTTGACCAGCCGAGTGCAGAGCACAGAGCTATGCCTCATGCCAGCCAGAGGCAGCCGAGCGCCGATACAAGAGATCAGAAAGTGGAGAGGAATGGGGGAGCTCATGACGAACAGCAGTTCCCAAGGCAGCAAGAGACGCATGCATCGGATAAGGCTGAAAATCGCATAACGTTAAGACTTGTGGAACCAAGTCTTAACGTTATCCAATGTATTACTGTATTTGGTGTCCCTAATTGTGTCCCATACACTGCTCTGTGCCTAGAAGCGAGCCAACACCTCTTGGAAACTAAATTGTAGCTAATAATATTTAAATTCTGGGTATGTTTACTCTTCGACACTTCTTAGTGCCATTACTAGTATATATGACTTGAGCTGGGGTGATCTGTCTTAAAGTAGAATAACATACATCCTATTCATGTAATCTATCCAATTTTGTGGCCCCTTTACTTCAGTCATAGAGTGTGTTGAGACTTGTAAAACCTGTATAGAAAGGAATTGAACTTACTTTAGAACATGGCTCAGCATCAGCTGAAGTGATGCTGTTGACATTTGCAAACATCAACTTTACCTCTCTCAGTAAATTCTTTTCATCCACCCTATTTGAAATCCAGAGCAAAGGATTACATATGAGTACTCTAGGCTTTATGTCATGCATCCTGTTACTGCTGTTTACCAAACAGATAGGGATTAGAGCTGGCCTTAAGGAGGATTCAGAAGTCCTTATATGTTTACAGATCACAGATAGAGCTTTTGCCTTGTCAGTACAGAAACAGGGGGGGGGGGCAGTGAGCAAATTCTGATTATCTAATAAAACCACACAAATTATTTCTGCTCAAAAAGATTTGTAACGTTACAGATATCTGTTTAACACAGTGGTGCCCAAACTAAGGCCCGGGTGCGGCCCCCGACGCCAATTCATCCGGCCCACGAAGCCCTCGTCACCATACGGGCACGTTTTACTTCCACTTCCAGGAGCAACGAGGGCTTCGCGGGCCGGATGAATTGGTGTCAGGGGCCGTACCTGGCCCCCGGGCCTTAGTGACTGGCTCCCTGAACCACATTATTAGCCCACAACCCAAAAAGTTTGGGTACCCCTGGTTTAACAGTTTGCTTTAAAATTGATTCATAGGATATACTGTTGCTTTTCCTTCATCCATAACTAGTTTTAATCATGTCTTGAATAGACATATTTCCTAGAAAGATCAGATTTTCTAAATTGGGATATAATGTTAAGTGTCCTACTTAAACCTAAGTGTTAGTTGAGCTTTAACACCTGTGTATGTCGTCTTTTACCTGATCAGTTCTTGTAGTTCTCCAGTGTTGGAGGAAAAATTAAGCTATGTTAAGGGACAAAATACCATTGTTGTTGAAACACTTACTTTGTTAGGAAAGCTGAGTTCTTGCTGTTAATGGCCTTATTTTCAAAAACAATGAATATCAGTACTTGCATATAAATCCACAAGTGCTCAATACATTGTAAAAATGCAAACAATGTAGTGGTAATTGCCATATTTAAGTAGGATTTAATAAATTCTTATTTAGTGGGATCCACCCTTGTTACAATTTACATTTTTCTCTCTATATTTTCTC